>RHPI01003369.1:1681701-1704228 GCA_009103225.1 Chlorokybus atmophyticus
TTATCGATGGCCACCCCCGCACTGGCAATGTGGCAGCTTACATCAATTCCGTACACGGGCAACAACGTGAGCCCAACGCCATGCTCTGGTCGGACTTCGATGACGCTGGCAAGCCAGCTGTCACTGTGTATGCGATCAAGGACATACAGGCAGGAGAGGAGCTACTACTGGACTATGACCCTTTCCGTGGGCCACCTGATGGGCAGACAGACAAAGTAAGTGGTTGCATTGTTGCATGCATGCTTGCTTGTTAGGCAGCTGTCAATGCCAGACTGTCAATGCAGACTGTCAATCTGTTACAGGACACTAACTGGCCTTTTGGTTGCAGACCCAACTGTGGAGAATGGAAGATGTTGCGCAGAAGTTTGTATATGGCTGGGGGCTGGCCATGGAGGACGCTATGTGGCTGGTAACGAGCAAGGCGCCAAGGGAGCCGGGCGAGAGTGCCAGGGCGTATTCCAGGCGGTTGCTCACCCGTGCTGTCAAGCTGAAGCGCACCAGATCAATGGTAAGTTATGTATTTTTGCAAAGGCAATGCATGTACATTGACAGTCCCTTTTTATAGTCTGTTGTTGGCATGCAAATCGCCGTGCAGTTCGTGAACTGCACCACGGATTGCATGCCAACAACCAATAGAGTATGCACGTCTGTCAACAGATAGACCCTGAAGCTCATGTTCAGCGCCAAATATCTGTTCACTTCTGTAAAGCTGTGCATGACGCTGCCTATGAAATGAAAGAGGCAGCAAACAGACAAGTAGACGACCTCAAAGAAGTCATTAGAGACTTAGAGCTACGGATTACACAAGAGAATGTGCTCAGGGTACGTTGCCATGTAGGCCACCAAACATTCCACACAGAGCCCTAACTTGTTACCTTTGTTTGCAGGAGAAAATGGCCGCCATGTACACCAAGACAGTCGAGGCGCACCAAGCTCAGACACTTGGCCTGGCTGCCAGAGAGAAAGCTCTTACCCGGCAGGCTGTATCGCTTGACTGCAGCAGGAGGAAAGGGAAAAGCATTGGGAGAAGAAGATAACAGCTGTTCTTCAAAAAGGCTGCAAGAAGCTCCTCTCCGAGGTGATGCAAGACGCGCTGCGTGTCATTGTCAACGAGCAGATCGAGCACGAGGAGAAGAAGGAGGAGCAGGACAAGGAGGCTGATGCAGCACGTGCATTGGAAGCCATGACGGAGCCTTCCACTGCGGCTCAGGCGGTGCCTGCTAGGCCTGAACCTGTGAACCCCATGAGTGATATAGAGATTGATTCGCATCCCCTGTGGACTTGGCTCGAGCGCGCCAACATGCGTCCACCCACCACTGGTCCAAGGCCCATGCGGTCTGACAGGCCAAAGGACAGTCCCCCTCACAGTCCCACTCACAACCCCCATGGCCCACCGTCCCCTCCCCCTCACAATCCCCATGGCCCACCGGCACCTCCCCCTGGTACTAGTATGCCAGCTGGCACCAGTACGCAAGCCCCAGACCCTCCACGTGTTGACAGTCCCAAGCTACCGATAACAGCAGGTCCCCCTCCCCTGACTCCACCACCGTCCAAACCGTCCAAAAAGCAGCGCTAGGACCTGCCAGCAGCCACAGAAGGAACTCCACAATCAACCACGCCATCAACTAGTCAGTCCACCCCTACCGGAACCTTGCAGCTATCAACCTTGCAGCTATCAGGCTCTTCGTTCAGAGAACGTCTGCGAAAAGTTGTCGCAGGTCCGACACCATCAGCGAATACGCCAACACCAAGTACGCCACAGGGCCGGCCGCCTCTACCTCTGCATAATGTCACCCGGGACCTGACTCCCGGCGCTGAGCCCGAGGCGCTTGTGAAGATACGAGAAGCCGATAGCGTGCACGCCGCCGACCTCGACGCTGCATTGCAAGCCGTGCAAAACCTTGCATCTGCAGCAAAGGTACAGTTTATACACACATGGGCTGTCAACAAGGCTTGCAGCATACTGTTTGCGCCCGCATGGGCACAAACTGTTGACGACGACCATTGAGGACTGTGAACAGTATGTGCCCATGCGGGCGCAAACTGTTGACAGTCCTCAATGGTCGTCGACGACTGTCACAGAGTTTGATGCATGTTGACAATGCTCTGCTAGCTAGTGTGTGGACTCACTTCTTGTTTCGTCCAACGAGCGGGCACAGACCAGTCACACGGTCTTGCAAGAGTCCATGCGCAACTTCAATGAGATGCGCAAAAAGCAACTTGAACGTGCTCTCAACAATCTGGAGGAGTCGCACCGGCAGCGTAGGCTGCTGGCTGATAACTTCACCCGTGAAGACAAACTGCTGCGGCAGCAGCTGCATGAGCTGCAGCAAAGGGAGTTCGCAGCAAAATCCCTTGCTGAGGAGCTGCAGCAAAGGGAGTTGGCGGCGGTATACAATGCTGAGGAGCTGCGGCGGCAAAGGGAGTTGGCAGCAAAATCCAATGCTGAGGAGGTTGACAGTCTGCACCGGCAGTTGCTTCAGGCACAGCAGGAGGTTGCAGCATCAAACGCATCGATGACCAACATGGCGGCAGACGCAGAGAACCGTTGGCGCTCCACCGATGCGGTGCTTCACGAGTACCATCAGCGCAACGCCAGTGTTGGAACGGGTGCAGCAGCTGGAGTCCACCTCAAGTGCGGCGGCCAATGTTGGTGAAGAGCTGCACCGTACAAGGGAACAGCTACTCAAGCTGCAGCAGCAAGCGGTACAACCTGTTCCTGAGGCTGTCAACGCTGAGACTGTCAACGCACTGACAGAGAGAGCTGAGCGAGCAGAGAAGCAGTTGGAAGAGGTGCGAGCCCGCAATCGAGAGCTGGAGCAACAGTCGGGGCACGCGCAGTGTTGAAGGACTAGCATGTACATGTAGCTGAGGCAAGCATGGATACACACGGACAGAGCTACCGCCACCAGAGCATACACAAGTCACATCACATTCATCTATTACAAGTTGTCCGCTGGTTCTTATACCAGCCAGTTACACACACGTCTACGTTTGCAAGCACTGCGTAAGTTATACTCAGCCCTTTGACGCGCTCTAAGCTGCGTTGTCTTCCTTACAACTAGAGCTTTCCAACGAGCTCTTACACGCCTCATATGAGTAAGTATACGCGGAGATACGAAGCAGTTAGTAAGGCTCCTGTCTGGAGTCCGGAGTCTGGTCCGACGATGCCATCTTGCTAAGTCCGGACCTAATGCTCGTCCTTACGACCTTCTACTCCTGTGTGGAGGGTCGATGCTGATCGTATGTAGGAATGACTCTCAACACTCCCACGCGAGCAGCTAGAGCCCAGGGTCTGCAGAGGATGCGGTGAAGCCAAGTGCCTCCAGCTCCTTGGTGAGCTTGATGTGCCACATACGCGGCGCCTGTCGCAGCCCGTACAGTGCCTTGATCAGCTTGCACGCTGTGCCTCTCTCCCCTTCTTCATATCCAGGTGGTTGCTCGATGAAGATCTCCTCCTCCAGCTCTCCGTAGAGGAAGGCAGTCTTTACATCCAGGTAATGTAGCTCTAGGTCTTCAGCAGCAACCATAGCTAGCAGTGCACGGAAGGTGGTATGCTTACTTGCAGGTGCAAACACTTCGTTGAAGTCCACACCTTCCTGCTGCAAGAAGCCCTTTGCCACCAGTCTTGCCTTGTAGCGCTCAATGTTGCCCTGACCATCACGCTTCACCTTGAAGACCCATTTCACTGGAATGGTCTTCACTCCTTGCGGTAACTGCTCCAGTGACCAAGTGTTGTTGGCATGGAGTGACGCAATCTCCTCGTCCATAGCACGCTGCCATTGCTCCGCATCTGGTGCTAACAATGCCTCCTCGTAGGTGCTTGGCTCCTCATTCTGCACACTGGCGACGTGTGCCTTGTGTAAGAAGTCAGGTGCCTTTCTCTCCCTCACTGGGTATCTCCGAGCTGCGTGCTCCTGCTGTTGGTACGGCCCCTCTTGGCCTGCTACAGCTGAGTCCTGCTCACCCTTGTTGTTGATGATGGCCTTGCCTGTAGCCTCCACTGTTTCAAGAAGCCTGCTTCTGTTTGTGATAATCCCTCGTGGAAAACCACCTCTCTGCTCACGATGATCTTCTGAGTGTCCTCGAGCAAGATCCTGTAAGCCTTGGAACCCGGTTCATAGCCAACGAAGATGCCCTTCTTGCTGACCGGCTCCAGCTTGTGCCTGAGCTGTTTAGGCACTAGTGCATATGCCGTGCATCCAAACACACGCATACCACTCACATCTGGTGTGGCTCCATAGAAGTGCTCCCACGGAGTCTTCTGCTCTGAGCTCACCGGAGACCTGTTGCGGATGTAGTTGGCAGTGAGTACCGCCTCCTTCCACAAACTGTCTTCCATCTTTGTGTCGTTGAGCATGGCTCGAACACGCTCCAAGAGTGTCCTGTTGAGGCGTTCAGCTGCTCCATTCTGCTGCGGGGTGTAGGGTGCCGTTGTCTCGTGGCGTATGCCCTTGCTGGCGAAGAACTCCTTCAACTCCTTGTTGATGTACTCCCCTCCTCGGTCACTCCTCATTGCCTTTAACTTGTTGCCAGACTGCGTCTCGAACAAGGCCACAACTGTGCGCACGGCTCCAGCAACTTCTGACTTGAGCGTCAATGGAGAGATGATTGACAGCTTGCTGTAGTCGTCAAGGAATGTAGCAAAGTACCTGGCCCCTCCCTTCGCCACAATGCGCATAGGGCCACAGACATCCATGTGCACAAGCTCGCAAGGATGCTGACTGCTAGAAGAGGATGATGGGAATGGCATAGCATGCTGCTTTGCAACCAGGCATGGTTCACAAAGTGCACCTGATGCATTCTTGAGTTCTTCTGTGCTGAGATGGATGCCCTTGACCATCTTTTCAGCGACAAGGCGAGTGAGGTTGACGTAGCTGAAATGCCCGAACCTTCGATGCCACAATGTTGGCGACTCCTTGTCCTTCACCACCACGGCTTGACTGTCAATGTCCTTAGGGTGCTGCTCCACGTGGTAGAGCCCTCCCGGATAAGTGATTCCAACCATGTCCACGACCCCATCAAGGTTAAATGTGCAGCCACCCTTCCGAAATAGGATCTCCGCGCCTAAGCGCTCCGCAACCCTCACAGAGAATAGACTCGCAACAGCCTTAGGAACATGCAGGACGTTGCGTAACAACACCTCGCGTAGTGTGTTACCAACCTTGCACTGGAGTCGTACGTTGCCAACTCCCTCAGCCACCAGTACTTCGCCACCGAAGCCCGCCACCTTGATTGTGGACGTCAGCTTCCTGTAGCCCTCCATCACCTCCTTGTTTGGTGTGAGATGACGATCGCAGCCAGAGTCCACCACCCAGAAAGCTGTGCCCGCCCTCGAACTGGATGCAGTGAAGGCGACATGTTTCTCCTTGTGTTGGTGCTCGTTGCCGCTGTTGCTGGTGCTTGCTCTAGGTTGCCCCTGTTGTTTCTTCCTACAGTCCTTCACAATGTGCCCCTTCCAACCACACCAGTGGCATGTGAGGTCTTTGTGACGAGGATTGCCTGGCTTGTTGCCCTTGTACTTCTCTTCATGGTTGCTCTTCTTTGCGTGCTTGCCGGTGTAGAAGGCGACGGCATCCGCTTGCTCGTCCTTCTTCACAACCTTCTGCTCCACGGTGAGCAGCTTCGGTAGCACATCGTCCACCGTCAACTCCGATGATGACGTCTCCAGCAGGGTTGCGACGACCTCGTACTCTGCTGGTAGCCCTGCAACAATGGCCAGCACTACCTCCGTCTCCCCCATGTTGTGGCCGACGTTGATGAGGTCCGCCCACAGCTCTCTCGCGCGCGCAATATACTTTGTGATGGGTTCTGCTGTCTCCTGCCCGAGTGCGCTGAGCTGCTTGCGTAGATGCAACTTTCTGGCATTGTTCTTGGCTCTGAAAACGGCTGATAGCTTTTCCCAAGCTTGTCTACCATCTTCACATGCAGTGAGCATGGGAAAGTGATGCGGTTTGCTGTTCAACACAAGCAAAGAGTGTGCTTCTGCTGAATGCTCTGACCACACAGTGTTCGCTCCTGGTGTTGGTGGTGGTGCCTTCGGATCAACGTACTTCCACACCTTCTTGTGGATGAGCAAGGCCTTCATCTCCACGCACCATGTGTTGTAGTTGTCGGTGTCCAGCTTTGCAATCTGCCCCTTGTCGTAGGTCGCCTCCATCTTGTCGCTCCTGCCTTCCTTGCAGTTGACACCCAAGGCTCTGCTACTAACAAGCTACCGTAGTGTAGAACTACTAATGCACACAAGCTAGTCTCACACTCTTCAAGCGTAGTGTGGGCCCATAACCTGTTGAAGGACTAGCATGCACATGTAGCTGAGGCAAGCATAGACAGACAGAGCTACCGCCACCAAAGCATACACAAGTCACATCACATTCATCTATTACAAGTTGTCCGCTGGTTCTTATACCAGCCATTCACACACACGTCTACGTTTGCAAGCACTGCGTAAGCTATACTCAGCCCTTTGACGCGCTCTAAGCTGCGTTGTCTTCCTTACAACCAAAGCTTTTCAACAAGCTCTTACACGCCTCATATGAGTAAGTATACGCGGAGATACCAAGCAGTTAGTAAGGCTCTAGTCTGGAGTCCGGAGTCTGGTCCGACGATGCCATCTTGATAAGTCCGGACTCAGTGCTCGTCCTTACGACCTTCTACTCCTGTGTGGAGGGTCGATGCTGATCGTATGTAGGAATGACTCTCAACAGATCCTGGGGTACATCTAAACCTTCTTGGTGTACATAATCTTTGTATAGTACAAGCGTGTTAATGCTTAAGATGAACATCAGTGTTTTTATGCCTTCTTTCAGTAATGACCACTCACAACAAGCACAAATGAGCACATGAGCACAATTAACAGCCGCATGGACTGTAAGTGACACGTATTGCCTTGTTGCAGGCTGTCAACCACTCACAACATGAAACCACACATGAGCACAATTGACAGCCGCAACGACAGTCACCTTGACAGCCGCATGGACTGTTGCCAAAAATCGTTATGCGTACCTGCCTCGTGCTCTCCTGCCTTGTAGTACATGACATGTCTGTCATAGAACATGCGCACCACCTCAGTTGTTGGCTGCTCTTGCCATCTGCCTTGATCAACTTGCTGCCAGTTCAGCTTCCTCTTGACCGCAATGGGTGACACCTTCTGGTTGCGACAGTCTTTATTGACCACCCACCGCGCCAGGCCTTGGCGGGCACTCGCTGGTCTAGGAGCAGGCTTCAGGTAGTCAACCAACATGTTGCCTTCATCGTCAACTTGGGGCTGTCGAACAAGGACGATCCATGGCGGAGGATCATCAGATGCAGGTACTGGTGGGTCAGTGGGCACGCGAAAGTCAAAGACCAACTTCTTCTCTTCCTCATGTCTTACAAGCAGCACATCCCCGGTTTTAGGCCATACGGGGAGAGGTATATCAGCTGCTAGCAATCGCAGCTCTGGGTTGCTGAAGTCGTAAGCCAGCATGTAGGGGAGCAGCCTTGATCTCTCCGTCAGCATCCACATCTTGCGCAGAAGCTGCTGCCCTCGAACAAGAATGTAGGGTTCCTCCAACGTGCGCACATGCAGTGCACCAGAGTCCGCGTCCATATATTGATTGCCAGCAGCATCTTTTCGCAGACTGTACATGTGGACGGCAATGTACACATTGCACTCTGTGTGGAAGAACATGAAGATTTTGCTGACAATGGCAGGCCTGCTTCCATCAAGCATCACAGCATCCTTGCAGTCGCGCCTGTGTGAGAGTGCGCACGTGTGTGTGTGTGTGTGTGTGTGTGTGTGTGTGTGTGTGTGTGTGAGAGAGAGAGAGAGAGAGAGAGAGAGAGAGAGAGAGAGAGAGAGAGAGAGAGAGAGAGAGAGAGAGAGAGAGAGAGAGAGTGTGCAAACAGTGATTGCTGTGACAGTCGTCGACAGTCTGCGACTGTCAATGCCAACATTGACAGTCTGTGTGACTGCCAATGCGGTATGGACAGTCGAGACTGTGCAATGGACAGCATGAAGTGGACATCTCTACGGATGTCAATGCCAGCACGTACCTGTATACCAGGCCGTCCCTCATGTAGGCTTTGTAGTCACGCACTGTCCGCCACGACTTGGTGTGGATGGCAATGTTCTCTTGTGTGCAGATGCGTCCAAACAAGGCGTCGTTCCCTACGTACTGAATGCTGCCTCGTCCAATCAATATGCCTTTCTCTTTGATGTGCTGAGAGTGTGCCAAGGTGGGATATGCTTCCACAAGAGCCCATATCTCCTCTGCGTGTCTGATTGTAGCCACCTCATACCAGGTGGACCCGTTGAATTCTGTTTTACTGATTGCTGACAGTGCATTGACGACTCTGTGGTGGAGCAGCAGGCCTGACCTCTGATCATCACGCATGACGCCAAAGAGTCGCACAAACCATCTCTTGACAGATCGCTTCATGAAGCTGATCTCGTAGTCTTTACTGTTGGATGGGGTGTTGACATACAGCTTCACAGAGCGCTCAAAGGCGTAGCACCAGAACACATCATGGTGGCCATGTCAACGGATGTTGTCAAGCAGGTAGCAAGTTCCCGCAATGTGCTCCAGAATCTTCTTGTTAGTGCCAAAGCAGATCTCACTGTTTACCTTCTAGTATCTGAGCAATGCATCAGCGAGCTCCAGACGGCCGGAATCCCAACCCAAGCGGCGCGAGATGTCAAAGAACAAGCGAAATATCATGTGGAGGCACATGACGAGGTCTCTCCTTTCTTCGCTTAGCAGCTTGTGAAAAACATAAGGCACAGCAAATTGCACAAAGAGCTGGTGCTCCTGCGCCTTCCACCATCCAAGGCGACTGCTGAGGCCATGCGGCCAGCGGTTGCCATGCCTCAACTCCCTGGGCCGTGTGTTCCTCATCACAGTTAGCCGACTGTCAATCTCAGCCTTGCTGACCTGCTCGTCGCCACCATCCATCAGAGTGCAGTGCAGTGCACTCAGAAAGATCAGGAGGACATCCACTGTTGTGCCTTTGCTAACGATACAGTAGTGCTCTCCACTGCTCCCTCAGCTCACGCTGCTTTTACTCAACTCATGGACAGATTACTGGGTATTGCCTAACCTCTAACTGTTGTTGGTATGTGCAAGCACTGCACGCTGATACACAATGTCAGAGTTGGTTGTCACTCTCACGATTTGCACTACTTTCATGCATGGTGTTGCAAGTGTTGAAAGGAATTTGATCACCATGTCTCCGTTTCGTGCAAGACATGTGTCTCATTATGAGAGTCTTTTGCAACGTGGCATTGCAATACATGTGGGAGGAATGACCGACGCACCCATAGGGCTAGCCAAAGTCAGTCTCTGTCCCTTATTTATGTGAGAAGTACGGACCAAGTGAGGATTCCGCTCACACAAGCATGTGTAGTGCTTGTTGGGTGTGCTCATGCGGTCTACTAGTAGATGAGCATAGGCTCAAGAGTACTCTTGAGCCTATGAGGCCTTGGATATGATGAACTACTACTGTGATACAAAGGCAATGCAATGTGCTCGCCACTTATAATGAGTGGCGAGCACATTGCTGATCATAGCCAATAGACATCATGTGATATACAGGGACATACGTGTGCATATGCGCGCATGCATATGTATGATGTCTGTAATTGTTAAGGCTGATGTGACAAGCCAAGGATGTTCACAATATCCGAGGCTGATGGGCGTGATCAGCCAGAGGCATAACGATGGTTCTGAGGCTGATGTATGACATTCCCAATGCTAGAACGAGGTCAATGCAGCCACGACAAGGCAAGCCTTTGACATGGTTGCAGTTGTTCTAGGTCGGAGAGCAATAAAGGGGTATGTAAATGGTCCCAACAAGTGTTGAAACAGCTCGGCATGTGCATACTCGACTCTTGTGTGCGGGGTGCCTAGTTTAATTGTTCAAGGGCTCCCTGCAATCTCATGTGGGGTGTGGTATCTGTGGCAGCTCTGCACGCGTAGAGCGTGCATGTGTATGTGTGGGAGCTGAGTAGGGGGGGGGTTGGTGCTTTCCTCACCTTCCTGAGTGTGGTGCTGAGACTTCCCCTGCAAGACGCTACACTGTTGGTGCTGAGACTCCCAACTGTAAGTCATAGCTTGTAAATAAGCTTGCAAAGCCGTCCAACAAGCAAGTAGTATTCATCACATTGTGAACAGCGTCATGATAACCAAGTTCAACATTGCAAAGCGGAACGCATTATTTTCATGTATACAACACACAAACCACCTTGCTATGTACTTTTTGTTTTAATAACTATTTAAACTATTTAAACCATGCATTTGATATCGTGTATTATACATTACATAGTAGTACATCCAGTCGCTGCTGCACCTGCCCATTGCTGTTGCATTGCACAGCATTGCACGTATGCTAGTGCAGTAGGTGTAGTAGTGGTGGTTAAGTAAAAAGCTATACCCCTCGGTCAAATTTGCGCTGTGTATCTTGCTATCTATGTGCCCTGGTTGCTTGTGTTTCTGCCTTTGCATGTACTATTATGCTGTATACTTTAATACTTTTTCATGAAATTACTATCACGCCCAAAGGGCTGGCGAAAGTCACTCTTAGTTCCTTACTTATGTGGTAAGTAAGAGGGACCAAGTGAGGATTCCGCATGCCATGGTGTGTAGCACTTGGTATGTGTGCTTATGCGGTCAGTCCTTGTCTACTTAGTAGCTAGGGCTATGTAGCTGCACAAGACACTGTATATCAACACGCACAGGGCTGTTCGGTGCCATATGCTCTGCATGACTTGTGGAGTGCCAGTGCAGTGACACTGGGGCAGCATGCGTGCTGCAAGTGGCAAATCGCAGGTCAGTCAAGCGATTTGCTAGTATGATCTGTTTGACAATCTCGAGGTTTGATAATCCTAAGGTTGATGTCTTGTGATGGGACAAGGCCTATGTGGACACAGTCAGCATGTGCTGGCAGGTCAGCACACAGTGACAACGCCTTGGACCTTGGCAATGCTGTGTGCCAGGTCGGGAGAGCGGCAAGTGGTATAAAAGCTCGGTTGCTACCTTGAGTAGAGATCGGAGTGTGTCCACCACTCAAGGGCCACTTGTGTGTGGGATTTGCTGGAGGGCTGGCGGTCATCCTCTCCTACCCGACTCAGATGCTGTGTCTTCCCTCCACGAGGTGCTGCACCAGGGTGTGTTGTGCATAAGTCCTTTGTGCTTGTGCTCAAGTTGGTGAGGCTCACTAGCGGGTAAGTGAGTGGTATCGTTACATTGGACTCGGAGCTTGGTTCCAAGCCTTGCATGCTTGCCTATCAGCTTGTGCACTTGCTGGACGGCGCATGTGTTGCATGGCGGTGTTCTCATGCTGATTATGCATGTAGTTGGTCACTCCAGCTGCAAGCACACTTGCATGCACGGTGTGGGCCATGTTATACGCTGATTTGTGCATTATTTGAGTGCGTGTTGCTGCATTTTGCTGCGTCTTGCTGCATACACGTCTGCACTTGCGCGTGTGAGTGCGTGTAGCTGCATTTTGCTGCGTCTTGCTGCATACACGTCTGCACTTGCGCGTGTGACTGCGTGTTGCTGAATCCACGCTCATTACGTGCTTGTGCACGAGCAAAAACCATCGATAATGGCTGACGGAGCTGCCAACGTTGCCTTGTCGCTGTCGCGGCTCAAGTTACGGAGCTGCAAAGCCAGGTCCAGGCCATGATGGCGGCCAACACGTCCATAAAGGAGCAGCACGACCAGCAGCTAGCCAAGTTGGTTGCTGCAAACGCCCATAAGATGATGCCTAGCCTCGAATTTTTCTCCGGCACCCATGACGGGAAAGGCAAGGATCTTGGCGTGGCCGTGCATAATTGGCTATTCGGCTGTAAGCGTGTGTTGCATGCCGCAGAGGTGTTGCCTATGCATGAGGCCAAAGCGGTGTCGCTTTTGGCATCCTACTTGCGCGGCAGTGCTGCCCGCATGTGGGAGGGGGCTTCTCCACGTTTAGAGGCCGCTGACAAAGTTGTCACGAGCTTGGATGTGTTCGAGAGTGCTATGTTGCAGGCCTACGGGGGTGTGAACCCGTCGCAGAAGGCGCGTGACAAGCTACGTCGCTTGAAAGTCAAGCCCAACCAGTCCATCGAGGACTTTACTGTCTACTTCGAGTCCGTGTGTGCCGAAGTTGGCCCCGACAAGCCTCTGTCTAAGGCAAAGAAAATGGACAAGTATTGGGCCGCCTTGCCGGAGGATACGGCAAAGCAATCAACCTTCAAGGAGAGACTTGAGTCCTTCACGCATGCCAACTGCGACTTGATGAAGCGCACGGCCGTTCAGAATGACAACAGCCAGCGCATGATCGACCAGGCCAAGAAGTTGACGATTGTCAACAATAACCAGCCCTCCTCGTCCACTCCCTCGGTGGGAGGTGGCAGTGGCAACAGCCGCAAGCGCGGCCGCCCTGACGGTAGAGGCTAGCAGCCCGCCCAGCTGATCAACAAGAAGCGTGCACTCAGCATCCCGGGTGTCACCGCGGAGCGCAAGGGCGCTCGCTTCAAGGCCGGCTTGTACCTCAGGTGTGGGGAGAAAGGCCACCGTGTGGCGAACTGCCCCAAACCCTCCTCCGACAAGCCTGTAGCATAGGAATTCGGGGTGGAGAACTGTTGTAGTAGCCATGATCTGCGATTTGCCAACTCTGTGATTTATTCATAATGAGCTAAATGTATATATACAAACATGATGGTTTTTAATTACACTGACCTTTTATTCACACAAATTAATGAGCTTAAGATGGTAGAGGCTTACCATATGTGTGTCAGGTCATTTTTCTATAAAACCCTCATGTAATATGAACATATTGCTTGCATGTGTAAGTAATATGCGGCCATGAGAACCAACCAGAAAGACAACAACCATGCCACCGTTAAGTGATAGCCCCGAGAAGTCACTTCACGGGGCATAATTGCTTATGATGACAGTTGTCGCAAAAATTTATGCCATTGTTGAATAACCAACAATATTAGCTAGAAACTTGCAGCGAGCACATTTTATGTTGGCATGTACATGCACAATTATAAGGTATAAAATACATACTCATATGTATGAATTTATATCAAATTCATGCAATGCAAGCATAGCGTGCAAGCTCCGACATACATGAAAACAAAAAAAGCCATTTTGAGAACATATCAGGTTGCAGGCCGGGGGTAAAAGCGATTGTTCGGCCCAAAAAACGGCAAGGTGCAAAGTTAAATGATAGTCACATATTACAATTACGATTTTAATGATACTATTATAGTTGCCATGCTTATCTGCTCGCCCCACGCATTTTCCCTCATGCCCTCACTAAAAACTCTGAAAACAAGCATGCGGCAAAGAGATTTGTTCGGCCACTGTTTGTCAGATATATGTACATGTGCAGTATTACCAAAGTAAAGGCAGATTAAGCATAAATTATGAAGCCATGGCTCCATTTTCCATAATTACATTTTGTGCTGCTGTGTATATACAATGCGGTGCGTCTGGATTACAAGGGTTTTTACGAGCGACATGAACATCACAATGGCAGGCATAACTTTTGCCAAATTATATAGTGTTAGCATTACACATGCTTATTAACACATTGTGCACACATCAGTGTCGACCGCATGCGATGTCTTACACGATATGTTGAACTATTTATTCAATAAAATTCTAGCATGCTTCAAGCATATGCTTGAAGCATGCTAGAATTAAATATATTATAAATCTATATTTGTATATTTATGCAATCTGGTACCATAAAGTCTTGCAACATGTAGGTGTGAAGAGCTTGATCCAAACCATGCGAATTCCACCAAGCTACCGGTAATACCGATACTTGCTGCAATGCTAACAATTGTTAGCTCCATTAAGCAGGTTTCGTGACCGTCACGCGTGATGGTGTCATGAAGAGACACGTGACCTATTCCCCCGCGGAAACCGTCAGTAAGTACAGCACAGTAGTAACGGCCGCAGAAAGAGTCCACGGCCAAGCTCGATATCACCTGCTGCTCCGCGCGAAACGGCGACAAGAGCCGCAACTGAGACGCGGATATCGATAATACCCCACGGACAGGCGCTGCGCGTTTGCTTCACTGCCGGCGTTGCTGTTGCTATTGTTGTTGTTGTTGTCGGCGGCGGCGGCAGCGCTGGCGCCGGCATTGTCAGCAATGGGGTGGTGGTCGTTGCTGCCGGTGCTTGCGATTGCAACGCTAGCATTGTCGTTGCTGTCGCCATGCGCTTGTCAGCGCCTTAATGATGGTGGCAAACCTGGTGCAGTGCTGAGCGGTGGGTTGAGAGCTATTGCCTCAAACCCTAGAAGCATAGCGCTCCTGCCTAATGCTTGCTTGAGGAAAACACGACATACTCACAATTCTGTGACAACCACTGCGAGCGTTGAACAAGCGCAGGAAGATTACATTCGCATCATGACAGGTGAGAGACCATGCTTAATGCTCACACTGGAGCTCAGTTGCATGCACCTAAGTGAAGCACACAAACAGAGCCTGAGCAGTTAATACACTTATGGTATGTGATGTGCAGTTGTGTATAGCAAAAGCGCGTACAGTTGACGTGTGTGAGCACACAGTTGCGAGTGCGTGCGCTGCTTCGTGCATGCAAGCCTGCGCACTCACACAGTGTTGTTCTGCCTCTCTCTCACCAGCTGCCAAAGGGGGCTGCAAGGCTGCTGAGTTGGCGAACCAGTTGAAGCAGATTGGCGGCGAGCATGTCAGGCACCATGCTCGCGTGGTGTCAGCCATTGTGCCAATGTCCGCCATCAACCAGGCATGCTGCTCATTGACGTATACATGCGAGCACACACGCGTGCACATGCACACACTTGCACATGCATGAAAAAGTACACGTGCACGCGCAAGTGCACATGCGCGCACTGGCACACATTGACAACCGCACGCATGCGCGCACGCACATGGACATGCGCTTACGCACATGTCCGCTTGTACACAAACACATGCACACCCACAAGCACTGTGCATACCACGAGGTCAAAACTGACTCCTTCTCTCCCCCTCAGCTCAACGACTTGCCATGCTTGCACCTCGCACGCGAAGAGCCAGTCACCACACACCAGGTACTTGATTGGATCATGTTGAGTTCACCACATCGCTCTTCACATGCTTGTTGGTCTTCCACCACATCACTCCTACAGGTGAACTTCCAAGGGGCACGCTCGATGTCGGTGAGCCGGGGTCTGCAGCAGTTGTCAATATCGGGCGCTAGGAAAGGACGCGAGGTGCGTGTGGGCATCCTGTCCGACAG
Source organism: Chlorokybus atmophyticus (assembly GCA_009103225.1). Taxonomy (NCBI): domain Eukaryota; kingdom Viridiplantae; phylum Streptophyta; class Chlorokybophyceae; order Chlorokybales; family Chlorokybaceae; genus Chlorokybus; species Chlorokybus atmophyticus. The sequence goes on from RHPI01003369.1 coordinate 1,696,947, forward strand.
CTTCAACTCCCTCGGCGGGTACTGTGACGACATCCTATCCAACGCCCTCCCTGGCGGCATCCACGTGCTGTCGGACCTCGTCCCAGGCAAGGTACACATGCATGCTTGGTCAGATGTGTGCGCGCGTGCGTGCGTGGGTACGACCCTCTGTGTGCACTCTCGCACGCAAGAGCATGTGTGCGTGTGCGCGCGCGCGCGCAAACGTGTGCATGTGCGTGTACATGTGCGTGTAAGTGCGTGGGTGTGAGTGTGTGTATACATGCGTGCATGCGTGCCTGCATGCAAGCGTGTTCCAGCAATGGGTCGCTTGCACACAGGACAGCGTTTCGGGCACGGACGAGGGCAGGGCGATGGCGCAGGTGGTGTACTCTGTGGCTCCGGGGGCGAGGCTGTCCTTTGCGACGGGGTTGAGGGGCCAGGCGGACTTTGCCAACAATATTCTCGCCCTAGCGCGCCCTTTCAAAGACGACATTGTTGATGATAACAATGACAACGAGGATGTGGATGTGGATGATTACCACGCCTGCCATGTGCTTGTTGACGATGTCAAGTACCATGGCGAGCCCATGTTCCAGGTTCATCAATGAACCAGTACCTGTGTTGCACTTGGTAGTGTGTGAGTGGCAGGCTGAGTCTTGTTGTGCATGCGTGCGTGTCATGCAGAATGGCATTGTCGCTCAAGCAGTAAACGATGCCCGCAAACGATACAATGTTGCATACTTCAGCAGCGCTGGCAACCAGGGCTTCAACTCTTACCGCTCAGGTAAGACATATATGTCATAAGTGACAAATGCACATGCATGTACACATGCGCACCCGCGCGCATGTGCGTGCGCATGTGTGCGCCAGTAGGCATGTGCGTGCACATGCATGCGTACGCAGGTGCATGTGTGTATGTAAGCGTGCAAGTATGCTTAGGTCACATGTACGCCCTGCACATAGTCATACGCACATGGGGCGTTTTCGTGTGTCTTCATGTGTACACACATACAAGCGCACACAGACGCACATTCACATACTAGCCCACCGCCATGCGTGCGCACATGTCAACTCGTTTTTCATGCCACTGACAGATTTTGTGCCAAGTGGTGTAACGGGCAAGGCGGGCATGTTACACGCCTTCGGAAGCGCATGGAACGACACTATGCCAGTAGTCTACCAACAGTACAGCTTCGCTCCCGGCTTCACAACATTGGTGTTCCAGTGGGATGAGCCGTGGTTTTCAGTCAGTGGTAGGTTCGGAGCCGCGTGCAAAAGCGACATAGATATCCGCGTGAGCTTTGACCCAAGCGCGCCTGTCCAGTGGCTCGACGGGCTCGATGTTAACACTGGTAAGGACGCTATCGAATTTCTTCAAGTTCTCAACAATGACGTCACTGCCCATGTCGTCGGCAACATCTCCATTGAGTGGGTCAGCGGGCCTCAACCAGGCGCAATCAAGTGAGTAAAGCTGCGTGTACGTGTGTGGGTGCACATGTGTGTGTGTGTGTGTGTGTGTGTGTGTGTGTGTGTGTGTGTGTGTGTGTGTGTGTGTGTGTGTGTGTGTGTGTGTGTGTGCTTTATTTCAATGAGTACTTCAATGGGTACTTACACTCTCACTGCAAACTCACCACTGCAGGTACGTTGCGCTCGGGAGTACGGGCAGTGGCCCGTTGGACTTCGACACGCAGAGCGCGACATGTTTTGGGCACGCCAACGCGGGGGCCTCAGTGCCCGTCGGAGCGTACGCGTATTTTGACTCGAGGGCGTATGGCAATGGAAGGCCCTCAAGGGAAAACTTTTCAGCCGCTGTTGGGACACCCACACTTTTCTCGGACAACGGCACGAGGCTGGTCAATCCAAAAGTACACAAGAACCTACTCATGGCACCTGATGGCACAGGTACTGATATGTTGTTGGATGGGGTGGTTAGGATGTGGGTGTCTGGGTGTCAGTGTACTAGAGTGAGTGTGTGACAAGTTGTCCCCTCCCACAGATACCACCTTCTTGGGTGTCAAAGACAGCAATGGCAACAAGCAGCCGCAGTTTGTGGGCACGTCGGCTGCCGCGCCGCACGCAGCGGGAGTGGCGGCACTTCTCATTGGGGCTTCTGACGCGCCCCTCTCGCCGGAGGCTGTTGTCAAGGCCATGCAAGGCACTGCTGATGATATGGTAAGCTGCCAAAGCTCACCACATGCACGCATGCGTATGTGCACGTGTGTCACATGTGCACATACGTATGCGCGCGCATACGCATGTGCGGCCGCAAGTGCACTCATGCATGCATGTGCGTGCATGCATGCATGCATGTGCTGTAGGTTGTGCCAAAGCTGACTGTTTTGCACCCGCAGGATGATCCAAGAACACCATGGTTCGACCGCAAATTTGACTACGCTACAGGGTTCGGAGCGGTGAATGCAACCAGGGCGGCAGAGTACTTGTCAATTGTGTCTTGTTACTAGCTGCGTCTTATTTTCTGGCGTAGATGTAAAGCATAGTGACTGTAGTGAGTGTAGTGATTGTGGTAGTTTGGGGATTGATGGTAGTCAGTTTGTAGTTTGCGTACAGCAGCGTGACTGAGCGGTCTGATTGTAGTTGGATGTAACGTAGCTCAAAGTGGCAATTGAAGCCAAGTGAAGGGTGGGTGAATGTTGCGTAGCGACTGAAGCAGCAGAATAGTTCACGGTGATGCATGGAAGTTGCGCCTTGCCCTACCTCAGCAAGTCTCCCGCAATCTCTGCAAGGCTTCCGCAATGCAATGCAAGCCATGCAACCAACCAATGAAGCCCCGCAGTGGATTGCATCACTAAATCTGCCAATCGATTGTTGTTGAGTCGATGAAATATCCTGTGCCACACTGAACGCTCTGAGCGGGGTGTCATGCATGTCGACAAGATGGCGGTTGCAGCTGTGTACCGCAATCTCAGTGCCACATCCCCATGAGCTGATGGCGTGGACACAACATAATGGCCAGTACACAGGCGGACATAGTCATGGCAGCCACAACGGACGCTTGGTACTGTCCCTGTTGCTGGTATGTTGGGTGGTTGGCGTGTTGGTTAGGCATGATCAGGCTGTTACTGAACGTATGCATGCCGCTGTAATGTTAGTGTGGGTCCAGCACACACCATGTCGCGTACTGCTCCTCCCTCACAGCTGCGCTGTCATCACCGTACTCAGTACAGGTAGTTACAGAGCATCTGTCGGTAGCAGCCCACCATAGCATCATTTGTATAATGCGTTTTTGGCATGCGTAGTAGTCGCACAGTTGTATCTGAGCAAACATGTATTCGGCACACGTACCCATGTGCACATGCTGCATTGCACTGCACATCATATGGACTTTGGCAGCCCTGTTCTCCTATCAAGCAAAGCTGTTGCCTCATCTGCAGTAATGGATGGGCCTTCACCAACACGCGTGGATATCAAGTACCTAAGAGCGCCTAGATGCCTTTCACGTGGCTGCCACTTGTCTTGGACAGCCTCTGCTTGCTGTAACAATGCGTCGTCTCCAACATACCTGTTATTCACATGACTCCAAATTCAGCACACGCAACTTGACTGAAACTGCTGTACACAACTCACTTACTTGGACACAGTTGTGCCTTCCGAAGGAGGGAATGTTTCAAGCACCCGATGCAGCAGCTCCGGCATGTCCTGCTCTAACGCAAAGAGGACTGCGTTGGGCCCGGCATCAAACGTGTATATGGCCTGTCAAGACACAAACATCAGTCACACTATCGCTCGTGGGATAAGTGGTTATGCTGCTCTAGCTGAGCCAGTGAGTAAGTGCACACAGATGTGGGCACTAGCAACAACATGCACAGCTCACCGTAATTCGGTGCTTGTCTTTGTTCAATTGTTCCACTAGCTCAATCACCCTGCGGACCAGGTGCTTCGGTCATTGCCGAGAATGAAAGCGAGAAACATCGGTGCACATGCTTTCAAGCGCATGTGTGTGCGTATGGCTGCGCGCATACAGGCACACGTGGGTGCCCCAGCACGGAGGGGGGGGGGGGGGGGNTGCGTGTACGTGAAAGCACGCAAACGTGAGCGTATGTCTGTGTGTGTCAGCGCGCACGTGCACAAACGGTCACGCTTGCGTGCGAGAACACCCACATGCGTCAATGCGCACGTTGACGCATTTGTGCATTGATGCAGGGTGTCTGGGTGCATGCATGTACGTGTAGAGAGAAAGCAAGCACCTGAGCGCATGCGTGCAGGTGGGTACACATGTGTGTGGGTGTACAAGTATGGGCGCATGCGGGTGCGTGCGTGCGTATGTGCATGCTTTGAGTGAAGTGTCAGCGGACAACGCACTGACTGTCTGGAGGTGTCGTTGAGGTAGAAGATGGGAGGGGCGGTGTCTAGACAAGTTGCATGAAACTGGTTGCTGTCTGCCGCTGTTAACGACCCAAAGCTGGTAAAGTCACGGTTCTGAATGGCCTGCTCCATTGCTGCCATGCGCTCCGGCACAATGTGCTGCCCAAGAACAACGAACAACATATTCAAACTCGTCACTGACATGCTGTATGCACTATTCTACAACTGTGTGTTGCCATGTCATGCATGGACACATACATAGACCTTGCAATGCTGCCATGCATGCATTCGGGCGTGTGTGTAAGCAAGCCAGATGTACCCATGCACCTCGCACATGGACAAGCATGTATGCTTTTGCAAGTACCCATAACAACAACATGCTAAAAGTTTGGCGCGAAGCAGCACACATACCTTTGCACGGTGTGCGAGCAACGGGCTGGTCTGCACGGATCTGCGCATGCCATCTGAGCTGCTGGTGTCTTTGCGGCGGTCGCTGACGACGCAGATGAGGACTCGAAGGTCAGGCCAGTGGTGCTCATCGGCCACCTGCACAGCAATGCTGTCGCCGCCGTCGGCGGCAACGCCCACATCCCAGCGGACAAAACCCCCATACAGGCTGCGGCACGCACTGCCTGAACCCATGCGTGCAATGGCTGAGAGGGGGAGGCGGTGGTTTTGGTCGTTGCTGTCGTTGTTGTGGTCGCCAGCAACACCCAGGAGCTGCGCCACGCAGTAAACCAGGCCTGCCAGGCCGGCCGCAGAAGATGCCAGGCCGGCGGCAGTGGGGAAGCTGTTGGAGGAGGCCACGTGAAACTTGAGGTCAGGGCGGCCGGCTCGGGCCCGCAGGGCGTCCAGGCAGGCTCTGTGGCGGGGGTGGGCGGCCATGTCCAGCTCGCCCGACCCAGCCAGCCATATGCGGTCGCTGGAGAAGGAGGCGGAGGCGGTGGCGGACGTTGTGGCGGCCAGGCGGCCTGGGTCCAGCGTCACCGACAGCGACGAGTTCAGCGGCAGCACCAGCTTCTCATCCCGCTTGCCCCAGTACTTGATCACGGCAATGTTCGTCGGACACCTCACCGTAACCACCTGCAGCTCCTCCTCACCCAGACCAGCGCCGCCATCCACCTCCACGACCGCCGCCGCCACCACCTCCGAGGCCATGTTGGCGGGAAAGTCACAAGCACTGTTGGGGTCCTCTTCTGGGGTTTTGCAGTCGGGTCCCAAACACCTAACTAAAGAGACCCAAATTGGTGGTCAATTGGGTCACCCAATTGAGCACCAATTTGCACCCAGATATAGGGCTTCACTGTTGCTGAACACTTAGTTCACAAGGTTCAATGTTTTAGTAATCCAGCTGCACCTGTGCGTGTGGCCTGCATTGGAGCTACGTGGAGGCGTTGTCGGGCTGCTGGCGGCGGCGGGGGAGTGTGGTGGGGGTGGTGGCGCTGGGGGTATTGCCAGCGCCCTGCTGCAACATGGGCGGGGCAATGGCTACCGCTGCAGCCATGCCGCAATGCGTGCATTTGGCCGCAGCTGCCGCCGCAGTGCGGTCCTCCAGGACTGCCGCCCAGGGGGTGACCAGGCCGGCGGCGGGCGCATTGCTCAGAGCACGCCGGAGTTTGCGGTGTCAACACCAGCACCGTCGCTTACCCTTCTCAGTGCACGCTTCAGCCGCTGCTTCCTCGTCGTCACAAGTAAGCATGAGCGGCTTTGCCACCTTTGCACCATACACGCAATGCTGCTTGCCTATCACTTATCATACTGATTCACCTTAGCATGCTTGTTGGTGCAATGTGTGCACCGTTTGATGCGACTTGCTGCGTCATTGTCAACATTCCGTATACCTCACACTCGCGCTGTATGCACTAGACTGCTTCACAATTCTCAGCTGTCAAGTACAGTGCACTTGGGTTGGCTCAGGGCACGGTTTTGTAATCACATCATAAGATAGCAGCTTGAAGCACGGGTTAAGGTCACAATTTGACAGTTGCGTCTACCACATGTGTCCATTGTTTGTCCTTGATATGGCATGCGTCAAGCCAACCACTTGGTGCGCTAATGAACTCAGGTTCTGTACTATAATCTGTGTATTTGTTGTAATGCAGTGGCAGCCATGCTCGTCAAGCTTGTAACAGTCTCTGCATGCATGCATTGTCCGCATACTGGTTGTACTGAAAGCTGCTTGATGAATGAGGCCAACAGTTGCATTTGTGCAGGCTGGTGTGCTTGACGAACCAGCTGTCACGCCCGCCTCTTCACCATCTGGTTCGTCAGTGAGCCGTGCATACCCCTTTACAGATATTGAAGGCAAATGGCAGGACTACTGGGACAGGCACAAGACTTTTTGTACGCCCCGCGCACCCGACACCACGCGACCCAAGTTCTATGCCCTCGACATGTTCCCGTACCCAAGCGGTGCTGGCCTGCACGTCGGCCACCCAGAGGGCTACACCGCCACGGACATCATCTCGCGGTACAAGCGTATGCGCGGGTTCAACGTGCTGCACCCTATGGGCTGGGACGCTTTTGGCCTTCCGGCTGAGCAATACGCACTGGAGGTAAGGTCTGACAAAATTGGTTGAGCTGTCCTTTGGATTGGTATGGAAGAAAATACACACACAACAGCATGCTTGCTGGACAAGGACGCAGTCAGTGTTGCATGTGACTGTCAGTGATGCACAAGGGGGCATGAACGCTCACACAGCTGCATGCGTACCATGCACAGGGCTTGTTACTGTAACATCAGCTCGTTCTGCCTGTGTTGTTGTTGATATAAGTACGAAGCTTGTCAATTGTAGGCTGGGTATCCCAGACTAAGAGCATTGCTGTACACGGTGCATTGCTGTAACACAGATGAGTGTTATGTATGTAAGAGCATATCGCATAGCGCCCATGGTGCAATGTATGCCATATTCAAACTTGCCATGCTACTGCTTGGAGTAGCGTACCCACCATCCCTGGGGGGGAGAGGGGGGGGGGGGGG
>RHPI01003369.1:1708886-1794923 GCA_009103225.1 Chlorokybus atmophyticus
CACCCACCCACACGCGCTCACCGGGGATGCAGTCGCTCATTAACGCCTGCCCTGCGTGCTCACTTTCATGTTTGCTTGCTTGCGAGCCCCGATTGCCAGCACACCTCAAAGCGCGGGATAAAAGGACTGCAGACCACAGTGACTAGTTGCCCGCATGGCAGCTGGACTCGCTGTGGGCGCTTGTGTGTAGGTGAGCCCGTGGCACTACCTACTGCTTGCGACTGCCAGTGGATGCGCTGAGGGGCCCAGCGCATCATTGCCTTGGCGTACTTGCGGTTTGCCTACCTGCCTGTTTACCTCAAACTACCTTGCCAATCGTGCTGGCTGTGTGTGTGGTGTGCGGTGGTGGTGATTGTTGCTTGCATAAACTTTGATTGTCGCATCACTAGTCCTCCAGTCCTACCACGTTCTTTGCCTATAGAGTTACAACTTACTGCATCACCACCTACAATCTCTGCATGCTGTCTTGAACTGGTTTCATTATTCAAGGATTCGTATCATTAGCAGGGCTGCAACAGGCAGTTCCTGTAGCCGGTTCCCTTTGCATGCTTGAACCAGCATGCAAAAGGAACCAGATACGAGCACAAACACAGGACAACCTGGCCAAACCACATAGACAACCACCTTTTGGTCCGCTTTATGCATTTCAAAAGAATCAGCTTGATTACTGACTAGTGGCTACCATAACACACTCAGATACAGAAAGTGTACCTACGCAATGCTATGGATACTCTCATAGTATGTACAACCTAACGCACGCCCACACCAATGCTATCTGTTGGGCTGTGGTGCATATGGACGTGCAGGTGGCGGTGGCCCAAAGCCCGGGGGCGGTGGTTGTTGGTGGTACTGAGGTACAGGGAAATGGTACAGCTGGCCAGGAGGTGGAGGCTGGTAGGTGCCAGGTGGTGCAGTAGGATCTATTGGCGGGCGCGAGCCCATCAGGTCCGGTGCCATCGACGGGTAATAGGCCTGGTGGGGGGCGCTTGGCGCTGGCAGGTTGAAGTAGTTATAACCGGGATGATGGGGTGCTGCTTGACCAGATGTGCTCGCCTGTTCTTGCACCGGCGCCGGCTGCACAGGCCTGGGCGCATGATCCTGATGATGCTGGTTCTGCTGTGGCCTGCCCCACAGTACCTTCAACCGGTGGCCTTTGATAACCAACTTGTGCACCTCCTTGCTGGCGGCCTGCTCAGCTGCTTCGCGTGTGGCAAATGTGACGAACGCGCAGCTGCTGCGTGGCACGATGCGCACGGAGGAGACCTCACCATACATATAGAATTTGTCTCTGATGTCCTCCTCTTTAATGCTGGGATCAACACCGCCTATGAACAATGTTGTGATGGCTGTATCTTCAGGTGGTTCCAAAACTGACAACTCGCCAACTTTCCTGAGCATCTTGTTGGCAACTGGATCATTGATGCCGTAATAGCGATCCTTCAGATTCTGCTGTGACAACTCGCCAGTCTCCGGCAACTCGTGCCGATATGGGCACTCATCACCTCTTGTGCACGTGCCTTTCACAAAGAAGCTGCAGATGTGGGCGCGATTTCGCTGCATACCACAAGAAGTCAGATAATCCGTTTGCAGCTGCAAGCATGATACTGCCAGCATCTACATCCCATGCACTGCGCATCCATATTTGATTATAGCATACTCAACAACTGCAACAGATCTAGCACCAAATACATCAAACAAACTTGCCAGCGCAAACCACGTCGACTGGCAATATCCAGCGCTCTCTAACTGTGCTATATATCTGCAAAAGCTACGACCACGTTTTCAGCTGTCAATGCATACTACACAATGGGGCGTGGAGACTTGAGAAGCAACACCATTAGTTAATTGATGGAGACTATTCAATATACCCGACAACACTAGAGGCATCCAAGCAGCAATTCGCAGCTGTTAACACTGGGTTGAGTGGATTTGACACTGCCCACGACAGCAAACCAGCACTAGAGGTTTTCATGCAAATGCATAATCACCTTGTAGTAGGGCGTTGTGCGCTGCAGTTTGAGGATGGTGTCGGAGGGAGCCATTTTGCCGTAGGGCACATCGTCCAGGCCAAGGGCAGCCTGCCGGTCTGCCCGTTCAGCAAAAAACTCCCTGTTGACGTCCGACTTGGGAATGACGGCGTGGGTGGCGGCGGCGGCGCCCATGCCCTGGTCGATGACTTGGACGGGCAGGCCATAGCGCAGGTCCAGCAAGCAGACCTGGCAGACGTTCTTGGCCTTGGCGCAAGTTTGACAAACCTCCGTCTTCTTGTAGCGGGCGTCCCTGGCGGCGCCCGGCCTCCACCTGAACACTGTGAACGGCCTGGAGCACACCTTGCACTCCTTGTCGTAGTCCGCCTTCATCATCCGCACGTACGGGTTGTTCCCCAGACACGACTCACACACCACCGGGAAGTCCGACCTCTCCCATCCCTCTGCCTCCAGATCCCGCGTAGCGAACGACATCTTTACCACGCCTCGAACCCCGCCTCCGCCCTCGCCCGCACCCTCACCACCTCCGCCGCCGCCCAGCGGTTGCGCTTGGCAGAGAAGTAAACCCTAATTGCTGAAGTGCGCGTCACGCTTGGACGTGATGTCACGGTGCAAAGTCGTGACGTGCTCTTCCTCTGCCCCTGCCGGAAACCGCGGAAGCTTCCAGCTTCTTCCGACAACCCAATGAGCTTAGGCAGCTTCATACGCAGCTTATCAGGCTGCATGGAAGCCCTAACCGAGGGCCCGTACTCCAAGGAACAAGTAATCGTCATCAGGTACGGTAATAATTGAGCCGGGAATACAAGCAGATGCCAGGCAATAATACAGAACAACTGTGCAACTATTCATTTATAGACATCTGCTAGTATTGCAATTCTTGATGTGATTAACATTATTAAGTCGTATTGAAATTGTCGATGGTCTCCCTCGCTACTTTTTACTTGATTTTAATGTTGCCTATTTTAACGTACATACGCTTTCCACTGAACGTACGCATCATATGTATGTTGCGTCGCCATGCTCGTCACGAGCATAATGCCGGTCATCATCACATATTGCTGGTATCATCAACATTAACGTGCATACCATTTTGATTCAACGGCAAACCCAGTGTTAATGTAATATGTTGTAGGCACCATAGTGTATGTATGTAGTTTATGCTACTTTTGCAAAATGCATATATGAGATGCGATTAATGAATCAATTAAACAATGGATCCATAATAAACAATAATAATACACAAGTTGGTTTTTTGATGACTTTGGCATCGATGCAAACGATCTTACACATCATTATGTTCAATCTTACACACACAAAAACATTGCAAATTTGGTCAAACAACACACATGGCGTGAAAACATTGTATGTGAAGCGAAGGCACAATCATAGTGTTGTACAGCTCGATTTCAATTGTTATGCGTGGGACTCGAACAAAATATCATATTGTAACTTGCTTAGGGTATGCATCTTAATCATCCCACAAACATGCTCATTTGCAAGTAGTCAACAGATAAGCATAAGCACAAGTACAAGCACCAGCACAACTCTTACACCTGGGGCCTTCACCACATACCCGACACCACAATAAGTGCCTTATGTGCAATGCAATGCAAGTGTCAAGCAGCATGAGGCAGCCAACCATTGTTAACCAACCTGTGAAGCACAGGCAGTAGGCGAAGGTGAGAAGCGGTAGTGGCGCGCAGCAAGGAAGGAACGAAATGCAAGGCAAGTGCGATGATGTGCAGTGATGTGCTGCATGCAACCGCCCTCCCATACGTCAACCCCACGTCACGTCAACCCCTGCTTGCTTCTTTCGAAAATAAACGCGTGTAACGTTGGACAAGCTCAGACCTTGCTTTTCCAGGGAGCTGCATTTGGGGTAAGAGAAGAAAGAAGATGTACGGGAAGAAAGGGAGATGAATTGGTTGTGTGAAGCTTTATGGCATTGATCAAGTATTAAAAAATTGGTCCGCTATGATGTTATCTTATACATAGCGCGGCGCATTCTGCACAGCACAGCACCCCCACTGTCACGAATTGGGATAAATTGTGAAAGACCTCACTCATGGTAGTGTCTTTTACCACCATAGCCTAGTGGTCGGGCCCCAATTGTTACGATGGCATCGGAGCTTGACGTATCATGTTCAATTCCCGTAGGGGACTAAGGCAGATCCAAGGCAAAAACAAAAACATTTGGGGCGGCTTGCCCTACGCTGGGAGCGGGATTACGACCTACGCGCCGAGCTAGTTCAACTTAAGGCCGCGTGAGCGGTCGCGCTGCGATGGCAGGTCGCGCGGTGAGGATGGCCGTTCGGTCGCTCATGACCATGTGTGGGCCGGATCCAATACCTTGCTACCTCTTTGACCCTGGCGCTGCTTGCCACATGCTGGTTGGTTGGTTAGTTGGTTGGTTGTGTCTACTGCCTGCTGTCCCACGCCCCTCAACCCCACACACAAGTAGTGCACATAGACATAGTCTTGTATTCAATATTCAAGTTGCCCCTGCTATATAAAAGTCATTGCTATGCGTGTGCTTGATTCTGTTGCTTGCCTACGTTAGCTTGCCATTGTGATGCATCTGGCCTATTAATTATTTGATACATACATACATGCACACGCATTGAGTGCGTGTGCATATATGCTCGTATTTTGTACCATATGAATTCGTATGCAACACAATTGTCATCGACTGGCCGGCATCATTGAACTACATATGGATATGTACGAGCAATGCAAAATGGAATTGCACATGCACAGTGGCATGCACAGTCATTAGCACGCAGAGTGGCATAGCGCATACCAACAACACCATTGTCAAGTTGACCACCGGATTCATTCACTACCTAGCACGCTACACTACCCCTACCTGTATCTATGCAAAAGGGCTGAAATCGACATCAATAACAACAAGATGCAATTGTAATAAAATGCAACACAATAAACATTGTTTGCCGTCCCTGAGTGGTATTGGTATTGCACTGTACATGTGTATAGGATACTTGACATGCTATTAAGTAGTATTGCGATGCTGCATATGAAGTGGATATGCAACCGCGAGTACCAAGTTCAATTGGGTTATCCTAAGAATTGGTTATCTTAACTTCACAAGCAAGGAATACAACAATCATTACCTTCACTAACTTGCAGATGCTATACGTCTTGCATGTGACTGTAGTAAGTTTGTCGTATCGCACTCACCCTACACTGTTGTCACACATGCCAAAACGCCTGCTCTAACTCAACCAGCGCCGTCATGCAGCGTGATACAATGGGGCGAGTCACTACAACTCTAATTGTAGCCTTAAGACAAGATGACATTGGCGGCATCGCAACTCAACCTGTGCCACGACACTCAAACAATGTCGATGGACAGGCCTTCCACTTTGGTACGAGTGATACCGAGGATGACCTGTGGGCAAATGCTGGATCCAAACTCTTGAGGTGTTCGAAGCGCATTTGGGCAAATGCTTTTGGCGACTGCAACATGCATGGCCTTCATGGAGCAACTCACAAGGAGAACAGCTCTCCTTGCGAGTTACTACTTCCGCTTAGCTGCACGCTTCCCTTGACCCTTCTTGGGTGCGGCTTTGCCTCGCCGTCTCATTCGCTCAAGGATGGTCAGGCGCCTGCATAACAACAGCGTGATACCGGCTGCAATGATGATACAGCAACCTTCACCCTGCTTGCCTCTTCTCTCACAACATGCGGTTTGTCAGGACGACTGCATTCAAGTCACTGCAGAACAACTCCTAACCGCAAACTACTACAGAAGATTTTGACGAGAGCAACGTAGGACAACTGGTCTCCAGGGAAGTGTGCTGCATGACGTATAATGGCACCGCCACAAACAATATGACATGGAATGCTATTAGTGCCATCAAGGCGATGGCTGCATGAAGACTTCCATCAAGTACGTCGAGGCATCCAATACAAGCGGGCGTAACAAGCGTGCTGCACGACGCTTAATTGCAATCAAGCAGGATTATTAAAGAGCGCCATCAGCTTGCTGAACACCATGCATAGGAATACCTGGACTCTAGCGGATCTTCATACAGCGGATCATCTTGTTCGATTCCGCGAGGGTAATAGCCCGCAATCTTCCAGCCTACAGGGGACTTCCTCAGCACCTTCCTCCCTGAGGACAGACCATTGCCGATGGCGTTGCCGAAGATGGCCGCCGCCGCCGCCGCAAGCTTGGATACCCCGGTAGAAGCCGCAGCGCCACTCATAGCAATCGAGCAGCGTTCCCACGCTACCTGCACGCCCAGCAACACGCCAACATCGCCAACACCGCCGCCCAACCTTGGACTAGGGTTGATGAGCTTTTGAACGATTACAAAAGCTCGCAACCTCTGAACTGAGAGTTTCAGCCAATATGTTTTCAAGAGCTCGGAGATCCAGCTTCTGAGATGCTGAAAGCCGAACCGCTCCGGTCACTGAGCGCTGCAGCACTCAGTCAAATCGACCAGCCGATCTGTCAAGTATCATGTTTCGGTTACCTGGCATTGAATGACCGATAAGGCAAGCCTCGCCAGCGAGAAATTGTTGCTTGGTCCGATGTTTGCAAGCAGCATTGCTGTGAATTCCAATGGGTGCCTTGCCAGCTGGCACTACTTTACGGCATTAGGGTTTGAGAGGGCGGCGGTCGGGGGGCGGGGCGTGGTTCGGCATGACGTCGTACACGGCTGCGGGGGCGTTGGTTGCCGTGTCATCGACCACGCCGACTGCTGCCCTGAGGAGATCCACCTCCTCAAGCTTGCAGAGACTGCCTGGCAACAGCTTCAAAGGATCTCGGCTTGCCTCTGCGGTCCTGTCTGGGCGCAATGCATGCAGGAGTCGCTTGACACACAGCGTCTGTGCGGTGAGACAAAGAGTTTCCATGATGATCGTCCATCTGCGTGCAAGGCTGCAAACATGCAATGCCAGCTCCTTGCCCAGACTTAAGCTGCTGCTTCACCTGGAATGCATGCCCTGGGCCATGCGTCCATGGGGTACATTAATAGTTCCGTTATTTCGAGGTTTGCAGCAACACAACGGTCGCATGTTGGTCTCGTGGTTACTTCATGTAGCAGACGATGCTGTCACCATTGTCAAAGCTTTGCGCGTATTGCTGTCCCACTTTTTCCTTCACGCGTGTCACAACTTGCTTGCAAACCTGAACCATGCGTGCATAGGGTGCATTGGTTGATCCGTTACTCCGAGGTTGCAGCAACACAACGGTTGCATGCTGGCTTTGTGTGTGCCTCAAGTAGCGGACCAGGCCAAGACCATTGGCTGTCCCACGTTCTCCCTTTTGCCTGTCATAGCATGCATGCGAACCAAGGCATGCGTTTTACGAACTCTTTGCTGCCGCATTGTGCTCTGCATGCATGAAACAAGATGTGTAAGTAGATCGTGACCTTCCACCCTGACATGCAGGCAAAGAAAAAGCGCATTGCCACACAGGCGAAGCGGACAGCATCAGATGGTAAAGCGACATCAGCAGAGGAAGAATCCACAAGCAGCTCAACGGAAAACAAGGAGACAACCGCAGATGAAAAGCCCACCACTCGCAAGGACAGTGCTGCACCCTGGGCTGTGTCCAACGACTACGAGGACTATGTTCTGGTTTCGCAGGATGCTGAGGACATCAGTGCGGAGGTAGGCCTTGCCAAATTGAGTGCACACACATACTGTTGAATTGCAACAGCCTTTGTAAGCAGGTTGTAGGTTGTACGGGGGTAGTGTGTTGGCTTATGAATGCATGTGCAGGTAGCGAAGCTACAGAAGGAGAATGAGGCGCTGCGAAGACGCCTTCAACAGGCAATACCTGCTGCACAGAAACAGTCACAGAATCCATATCCTTCTGAGGTATTGTGTGCTCTCTCATGTCAATACAAGTGTAGCTGCATGCTAGGAGAAAGCTTTGCCAGCAGCTAGCATTCAAACTATGTTGATGATGTTTAGACAACAAGTTGACATTGCATGCTGCATGCAGCAAACCTTAGCAGCAATAGCGGAAGCAGTTGATGTCCAAAGGCCCCGACGGGCTGCAAGGCCTCCTGCGGACGTTGCGGGCAACTCCAGGGTCGCAGTACCTGCAACAGAGTCTATTTCAGCTCCCAGCAATGCACCTCCAGCACGTGATGCAGTTGCAACAACCATGATGGAGGCTCCCACAACACCACAGGCAAGCGTCAGCTGTACGATTACCAATGTCATTAAGTGTTTGACCAACAACCTTTTTGTCCTGTAGCCGTCCAATGAAACCTCAGGCAATGGTGGCGCCAAAGCGGATGAGTCGTGGAAGAGCAGTGTTAAGAAGACAGAAAACCCAATGAGCATTGTATTTGTGACATCAGAGGTGGCTCCTTGGTCCAAGACTGGTGGTCTTGCAGATGTGGCTGGATCGTTGCCAATAGCACTTGCGCAAAGGGGCCATCGCGTGATGGTACGGACTTTTACAACAATGAGTGTTGCCAGTCGGTTGAGTGCCTGGCGCTGCTTGTTTATATTACATTCTGTTCTGGGCCTGCAGGTGGTTGCACCTCGCTACCTGAATGGTGTATCAGACGCTCTTTATGACTCTGCGCTGGACCTGCAAGTGCGCATCAACCTGCCTCTATTCCAGGGTGTACAAGAGGTGGCTTACTTCCATTCCTTCAAGAATGGTGTGGACTGGGTAAGTTCATCAGTGCCGCAATATGTGACACTGGATTTAGAAGATTTAGGAGAGAAGTCACGCTTGTCTTGTTGGTGCAGGTGTTTGTTGACCACCCAGCCTACCATCGTGCTGGCAATCCCTACGGCGACTCCAGGGGAGCTTTTGGCGACAACCAATTCAGGTTTACACTGCTCAGCCTAGCAGCAGCCGAGGCTCCTCTGCAGTTGAAGCTAGGAGGATATACATATGGGGAGAGAGTTGTGTTTATGGTGAATGACTGGCATGCCAGGTAATGAAAGGTTCATATTCTGTCCTGTCTCAATCCCATCTTTGTATCCATTGCAGTCTGGTAGACTTTTGGCTGATATGCTTACTAGTGACCTACCAGCCTTTTGTCTGTGTACCTGGCTGCCAAATACCGCCCTCATAACGTCTACCGCGACGCCCGCACCATTTTAGCAATCCACAACCTTTCTCACCAGGCAAGAGCCATTTTTGCATAGTACTCTCTGTTAATCAAGGCACCTCCAACCTGTGGTCGAAGTCATTGTGGTCCTGATGGGTTTGACGCATTGTCCAGGGTGTGGAGGCCGCCGTGACTTTCAAGAATCTTGGCTTGCCTGGTGAATGGTATGGTGCTCTGGAATGGGTCTTCCCAGAATGGGCACGCGCGCATGCTTTGGACAAGGGTGAAGCCGTCAACTTTCTGAAGGGCGCCATTGTGACCGCTGATCGTATTGTAACTGTCAGCAAGGTACGTGTACTGCGTCACAGCACTGGACGGTGGTCGATCTGCTATGCATAAGAGGTTGTGTTGAATCTTTAAAACCCTATGTCATGGTCTTGTCTGTTCCAGGGTTATGCCTGGGAGATTCAAACAGTTGAAGGCGGTTGGGGACTTGACGGCCTCCTGCGCAGCCGTGCAAGTGTGGTGGACGGCATTGTCAATGGTATTGATCTTGATGAGTGGAATCCTGCCACTGACAAGTTTACACCTGCTCACTACTCCATCAACGACATGGAGGGCAAGGTGCGCGACACTTGGTGTTGTTGAACTGTGAGAGCCACACCTGACATATCTTCATTTCGTTGATGCTTGCAGAAAGAATGCAAGCGAGCATTGCAGCAAGAGTTGGGATTGCCACAACGTGCCGATGTTCCATTGATTGGGTTCATAGGTCGGCTTGACTACCAGAAAGGCCCGGACATCATCCAGCAAGCCATTCCAGAGATGATGCGCGCAGATGTGCAACTTGTAAGCATGATATTTGCTACGGAATTTGAACTGGGATCACAGCGTTAGCGCTCATCAACGCTGGCCTTTCTTCATAGGTCATGCTGGGCTCGGGTGATAAGGACATGGAGGCCTACATGGGCTGGGCAGAAAGCGCCTACCCAGACAAATTCCGTGGATGGGTTGGTTTCTCCGTACCTGTAGCACATCGCATCACAGCTGGGTAAGCCTCGTGGATTTGCTATGCTGTGATTGCGATACACTATTCGGTTCAGGCCAAGAATGCAGCCATTGAAAACTGTTAGTCATGCCGACATGTTATTTGTCAACACATCGGCACATGTTGACAAGTTGCAGGTTGGTTGTGTTGATGGTGATCTTTGGTAGGTATAGTACTGTGTCAGTGGATGTTTTGAATGTGCACCAGATGCATATTGCCAATATGCAGTGAGGCTGAAGCTGCAACTTAGAGCTTCCATGCTTTGCATTTTTCTAATCTGACGCTGTTTTCTTTGCCATAGTTGCGACATTCTGCTTATGCCCTCGAGGTTTGAGCCGTGCGGCCTGAACCAGCTCTACGCCATGCGATACGGTACAGTGCCTGTTGTGCATGCCACAGGCGGCCTGCGCGACACAGTGGAGGACTACAACCCTTACGGTCAAGGCCTTCTGGGCAGTGGCACCGGGTGAGCATGATGGTGGTTTGCAAAACAGATATGTGACCAGCATGATTGCAGCTGCTTGTCGTTGCACCTGCATGTTGGCCAACATGTAGCAAATCGGCATGCTGACTTGCTGCATGTTGGTTGCCAGATGGACCTTCTCTCCAGCAAATGCCCAATCCATGTTGGGCGCCCTTTGGACATGCGTTGGCACATACTGGCATCACAAGGAAGCTTGGGAAGGCATCATGCGGCGAGACATGGAGCAGGACTTCTCGTGGGATAAATCAGCTGCGCAGTACGAACAAATCTTTCGATGGTAAGTGGTAGCTCGATGCCAATCATACCAAGCATGCAATGCACCCTTTGTAACACAGCAAAGCACTGCATTGCTGCAAGCGATGAGATGCCTTATCAGCTTTTTGTGGTGGGCTTGAAATAATCTCTTAAGCCAAATTTTTCATGCCTGATGTGAGCGGAAAAATGTTGCAGGGCGATGATGGATCGGAGCTACGCTTGAGTTCTCAGCATGAGTGCCTGTCACAGTCCATCCGCTTCACTGTAGATGTTACTCACACACATATAGAGACATCTGGCTAGCTGGCAGCTGGCACACTAGCTAGGAAGGTGGTTGTATAAGCCCTTCCTGCCAGTCAGTCGTGGGCATTGAGGCCATTGCCCGGTGGTCTTGCAACCAGTTGTAGATAGAGTTGCTAGAGTACATGCGTGTTTTTTATCGTGTCTGCGGATTCAAGACCAGTTTGTTGAATTATTCTTAGTTCGAGTACTGCCTGGGGCTTCTGACTGATGCGTATGGAGACTATGGAATATATCATCAGTCCACTGCGTCTGCTGTATGATGCCTGGAATTGTGACTACCATGCGCTGATTGCATGGTTGGCAACCAATTTGCTGCAGGTGAGGACGCTGCAGGTGAGAATGGTGCAGTTGCTGGTATCATGTGGGTT
This sequence comes from Chlorokybus atmophyticus, assembly GCA_009103225.1. NCBI lineage: Eukaryota > Viridiplantae > Streptophyta > Chlorokybophyceae > Chlorokybales > Chlorokybaceae > Chlorokybus > Chlorokybus atmophyticus. Next base: position 1,720,382 of record RHPI01003369.1, read on the forward strand.
GATACTTGTGGTCACACCAAGTCACTACATTCGTACACCCTGGTAGTCAATGACAATGCTGAGTGAACTGCATGAACATGCTGTGCATGGTGTTTTGATTTTGTAATGTAAGTTATGCAGGTACGTCGCGCGAACCCAATAGACATGTAATATTGCGTGGTGGTTTATTGCAGCCCCTAGTCCGGTACAAAACCCCAACCAAGGCCCAAGCGTCCTGCCCTTTAACAGCGTGACTACGCTCAGCGTGCATGCATTTCAGCTGTATAACAAAGTTGACATGTTATGACTGCAGGTTGTAATGCTACCCTCTTTCAATTGCTACATTGCATGCCGCTGGTTGTGCGCTGTCAAACATGTCGCATTTGATAGATCGTGTCGCAGCCACATCAAATGCCATTTGCGAGTTTGCAACAAGGAGGCAAGTAGGGAAGGTGTCATTGTTGCTATGCGGCGAGGTTGGTACCCATGCTTGCATAGCAACAAAGCATATTGTAAAGTTTACAATATTCTTAGCCATAAAATTGGCATGCCGATTGAAAAGTAAGGGTATTAGACAACACAATCGCTATTGCATATGTTGAATGCCACCAGGCAACATCGGCACCAACTTATTAACTTACTTAATTGCTTCATGTCATACATGTGCGTGTGTGATGACATGTTGGTCAGCTTATATATATGTTACACACGATTACAAGTATGATTGACAATTGATTATTGTTAACACTTATTACAAAAAATACGGCTTTAAGAAGCAAAGTTTTGCACATCATGTTCACATCTTCTCAACGATTGGTAAAGCTTGGCGCTCCTGTTGTGGACTTTTGTATGATGATTGAATATTGCAAGTAAGTGTGACAACTCACATTAAACATTGATGTATACAGACGTTGATTACCAAGCCAATATGTTTCTTTTACAACGTTGTTGGCCCAACTTGATGTGTTGTGACATGTAAATGTTAAGCATACTTGACTCACATGCCATGTGAGTCACTCGCATGTCAGATAGTATTTAACACCATTACAAATTAGCAAGCAATTTTGTCGAGCAAATTCTTGAATACTGTAACGGGAGCAATAATAATAGGGGTATAATTGCTACTTGAATGACACATTCTGTATGAATAAGTATTTAAATATGCTTATTTATACCTCTTTTCTACGGTTCCTCGCTTATTAAAGGCTATAATGCTTTATCATAGCTCAAATAAGTCCCAATGGGTGTAAAACCGCTTATTCAAGCCTATTTAGTATCACATTTGATATAATGTGGTCACTATCTCGTTAGGTACCTTACGATAGGTGTCTTTCGATAGGGACCTTATCGATAGGTACCTTATCTGAGCTGTGATTGGCTCAAGCTAGATTTCCTAACTACCCTATCTGTAGGGTCGATGTCTAATTGTAAGTTAATTATCGAGAGGTATATATTTGATATACTCTTGCTATAAAAGGTCACATCAAACTGATGTGAGGGACTTTCAGTTCTCTACTCAGTGGCGGCCACGCCGATAATAGGCTTGTCATAGGCGGTGTGGGTGTTGGGGTAGAGGATTGAAGGGGCATCACCGGCGACGGTGGTGCTGTTACATTGGTATCCAGGAGCTGGGGGGTGACGTGGGTACTTATAGGGGGCAGCGACCTGCTTTCGACCAATCAGAAGGCGTCGGCGGCGGCCTCCTATTCGTCCACGCAGCCTAAGCTTCAAGTTTGCTTCCCTGCGCTACCTCCACATTGAAGCCACCCATCAAAGTGGCGGCCTCTCCACGTGTGAGGTACCATCACACACGTCGGTGACTTGCCTGCTTGCCTGCTTGTCAGCTGCTTGCCATGTGCTTGCCAGGTGCACGTGTGTACTTTCATGCACATCACAGTGACTTGCCAGTGCACTATCATTGCTCGCAGTGATTGCCTGTCATTGCATGCGGTGATTGCGGCTTGCTAGTGTACAATATATAGGATGCAGAGATTGTGGCATGTATCACAATGTGAGGCATGCATTGCACACCACACACAACAGCACACAACACTTACATTCACCACCGGGTGCTCTTCCTACTTACTACCTACCTAACTTCACTACTAGCCTAAACCCCAGCATGCTTGTCTAACGGGGTTTGGGCTAGTAGTGCAGTTAGGTAGGTAGTAAGTAGGAAGAGCACCCGGTGGTGAATGTAAGTGTTGTGTGCTGTTGTGTGTGCAGCATGCTTGTCCAACGGGGTTTGGGCTAGTAGTGAAGTTAGGTAGGTAGTAAGTAGGAAGAGCACCCGGTGGTGAATGTAAGTGTTGTGTGCTGTTGTGTGTGGTGTGCAATGCATGCCTCACATTGTGATACATGCCACAATCTCTGCATCCTATATATTGTACACCCCATGCCGTGGTTGGCGCCGTTTGCCGTCCCAATCCAGAGGCCAGTCCAGCTCGCTCATGCTGTCTTGGTGAGTGGCTGGCTACCCTATGCTAAGGCATACGACGTGCATGTCACCTGGAGTGTGGTTGGATATGATGGTTGCAGTGTGCTGATGTGTTGTTAGTGGTCTTGCATGAGTATGGCGTGGTTAGGTGGGTGCTTGACCGGGAGCACCCTGCATGCATAGGTAGTGTTCAGTAGTTAGAGCCCGCCCTGTTGGCATGCATGGCAGTGCGAAAGACTAAGACTAAAGACAAAGACAGAGTCTGAGTGCATGGGGAGCAGTACCAATTGCCCGTGTCATTGAAGTAGGCGCACACAGCAACGGCACTGCGACAGGGACTGCGGTGTGCTGTGCATATGCATGCTGCGCGCCGATGGGCGCAAACCCTAACGACGCAGTCGCGTTGAGCAGGGACGACGCTGTCGTGGGTGGCGGCGGTGATGTGGGCGGAGGAGGGGGAGTCCGTTGAGTCAGGTGCCATCACTGCTTGTCACACTTTGTGCACAACTACTCATTGCTTGCAGTGATTGCCTGTCATTGCATGCGGTGATTTCGTGTCATTGTGCTTGCCAGTGCATGTCACAGTTGGTCACTGTACGGCTTGCCTGTTGCATGCCTGTGGCTTGCCTGTTGCATGCCTGTGACGTACTTGTGACCTGCCAGCTGCTTTTCCGGGTCGCTTGACCCGGGTCCGCAAGCTCCGAACCAAACTGTTCCCAAACCCTCCCCCTCTGGTCTCGGTCTGAAGATCGGAACTTGGTTAGGACAGTTTTGGGGAAGTTCTAGGACATTTTGTTCCAAAAAACTGTTAGTCTAAAACCCTCCCCCTCTGGCTTCGGCGTGGAGATCGGGATTTGGTTGAGGACAACACAGGGTTAGGACATTCTGGTCCCATTCAGACGTGTTCTGTTTGGTGACACTCCAGATCTAACCTTTCCTATTTTGGGACTTGTTTGGACTCTGTTTGAGACGTTTACAACTTGGGGTCATTTTTATCCTCTCGTTGAACCTGGTCCATTGGTGAGGTTCTCACCATTCCATTTTGCCTGTTTTGCAGACAAATGGAAGAGAACTCGGTGCCCACCACAAAGGGGGAAAGCTCGCAAAAAGAGCAATTACCCCGTGAGGAGGAATTTCCATCTATGGAGGATAATTCCAACCCGGATGATGCACCTGATGAGTCTCATGCTGCTAAGAATGTGGATGGCCTGGTGGAACTAGAAGGGCCACCACCACCACCATCATTCGTGCAGCCTGAAATCTCAATTCGCTCGACAAAACAGGAGTTGATGGACCACTTTCTTGGCACCCATAATGAGGAGCCTCGTGAGGATTGTCTCGCTCGTCAACTTCCTCTTTCATGTGGCGAAAAAGATCTCAAAGCTCACCACCTTTATGGGGCGAGATTGGGAGGGATCAATGGGTGAAGGCAAACGTGTTCTGAACATGATCGAGCGCTCTCAACGCTCTGACAGTGGTCCATCTGTTCAGGCGCTTGCTCGACCTGCCGAGTTTGTTCCCAACAAACAAGCAGCAATTTTCGACTGGCTCGTGAAGCTGAGACACTATGTCACCTCCCTTCACATTTTTGAGGAGGGGAAGTTGCATGTAGCTGAGTTGCAGATCCCAAGCAGCTGCTCTGGCAGAGTGGTACCACCGTAAGCAGAGGGATACGAACCTCGGGCGGGAAGTGAATCAGTTGTGCTCTTGTATGGAGCAGCGCTATGGTGGCGCAGATCCAGCCCAAGTTGCTCGCAACCAAGTGCACACTCTGCGTAAAAACGGGCGTCCGGTTCAGCAGTGTATCCAGGATTTTTGATCGTTTGTGAGCAAGATCAATGCTGGCAAACTACCTATCAGTGATGCTGAACAGCTGGATATGTTTAGGCGTGGCTTGGACACAGATCTCGTGCAGCATGTGGCCGTCAACCCCGCGAGTTTACAAGAGTGGGCTTCGACGGATTTACCAATGCTGATGCAGATGGTTGCTGCTGTGGACAGTGTAAAGCGCTCTCACGCAAACATGCAAACCACAGCAAAAGAGGCAGCCCCGGTTTCAGCTGCAAAGCGCCCGGCCACTGACAACAAACCTTTTGTGAAAAAGGCGAAAACATCTTAGCCTGTTGGCCCCTACAACGCGGCCAAATCCACCATCACTTGCAGTTTCTGCAAGAACACAGGTCATGGGGAGGCCAAGTGCTATGAAAGCAAAATGCACAGAAGGCCAAGCAGCAGAGGGACAAGAAATAGGAATTGTTCGTGATTGGTAGCTTAGTCGAGCAGAACGACTTCAAAAACTGTGTACTTCTTGATAAAGTTCCCTCTCTTTGTGATGTATCAGATGTATGGAGTGATATGAGCACACCACCTGTGTTGACAAATGCAAACGGTTGTGTTTTAATCAATGTTCCATTCTCTGAATTGGTAACTGCTATTAAGCACTTAGACGAGTTGCAATTACAACATGCTGTCACTGCATGCGTAGTTATCCCTCGGTATCATGGCCCGTGGTCGCGATTGCTGCAAGGGGGAGAAGTAATTATGCAACTCTCACGCAAGGATACAAGAGTTTCACCGTTGCAAGTGATCACTATCAAGCCTGCTACCAATCACGGCACTCCGACATTAGCTACTTACTTTGATGGTCACTCAGTGCCACTCGAATGCAGATTTGAGAGTCAACTTATGGGCACACCATGTACAGCATGACTTGATACTGGTGCAAACCGTAACTTTGTTGAACATGCTTGGGTGAAACGTAATAACATACCTTTCACACCAGTCATGTCGTATGTACGTGCTGCTGGTTCCACCCTCAATGCAATTGGGGAGGTGAAGGGGCGTTTTGTTATTAACAGCCACAAGACTCGACCAACTTTCATCGTGGTGGATATGGGTATCCCCGGGGTGATTGTTGTTTTGGGTGAACAGTGGCACACCGAAGCAGGTTTGCAATTGGACTCTCGAGCAAATACGTGCACCCTTGGTAAGGGTAAACGTAAGGTGACGTTAATCGCATCTGTACTCGCACGTGTTGCTCGCGACAATGTTCCGCTCCTCTCCGCTATGCAACTGAAACGTTGCATGCGCAAACGTGAGGAAGTGTATTTGATGCACTTACGACAGGTAGAGACACACCTATTGAACAGGCCGTATCTGACCCTGTGGTGCAATCACTTACGGAACAATACGCAGATGTATTTTAGGATGAACTCCCGGAGTTGCCTCTTAATAAAAACATACATCATACCATTCTGCTGGAAGAGGGGGCAAAGCCACCTTGGCGGCCTATCTATAGGCTGAGTCCCTTAGAACACGCGGAAATGGAAAAACAGCTCAAAGAGTTATTGAATAAAGGTTTTATAACAAAAAGCATATCTCCTTTAGGTGCACCAATTTTATTTGTGCCCAAAAAGAATGGCAAGCTACGCATGTGTATTGATTACCGTGCGTTGAACAAGGTAACTGTGAAAAACAGATACCCTTTGTCTCGGATTGATGATTTGTTTGATAAGCTATCAGGTGCAACAGTGTTTAGCACACTAGATTTGACCAGTGGTTATCATCAAATTAAAATCCACCCATCGGATATACAAAAAATTGCATTTCGCACCCCACTATGACACTTTGAGTATAAAGTGTTACCATTTGGGTTAACAAATGCACCGGCTACATTAGACAGCAATGAACGCGATAGTTGCTGATGAATTGTACAAGTTTGTACTGGTATATCAAGACGACATTATTGTGTTCAGCAAAAACCGGGACCACCATAGGCATGTGGAATTGGTTCTAGCTAAGTTACGCGAACACAAATTCTATGCCAACCTGTCCAAATGCAACTTTGCAAAGGATGAACTACCCTTTTTAGGGCATGTGATTGGCAAAGAAGGATTGAAACCAGAATTTAAAAAGGTGTGTGCGGTGAAGGATTGGCCACCACCCAAGGATGTACATCAGCTACGTGCTTTTTTGGGGCTAGCCAATTATTTTCGCAAGTTCATGCGAGCATATTCTAGCATGGCAAATCCTTTAACATCTTTACCAAGAAAAGATGTTGAATTTGTGTGGACGGAGGCACACGAGGTTGCTTTTACACGCATTAAAGATGCATTAACACAAGCCCTTGTGTTAGCCTTCCCCGACCACACCAAGCCTTTTGTGGTGAACAGTGATGCTTCCACCATTGGGTGTGGGGCAGTCCTTCTACAGGATGATAGACCATGTGCATATGAAAGCAGAAAGTTTATTCCTGCTGAACGTAATTACACAACCACTGAGCAGGAATTGCTCGGGGTGGTGCACGCGCTGCGCACATGGCGTTGCTACTTGGAAGGTGTGGAGTTTTCAGTGATTACTGATCACAACCCGCTTACATTCTTTCATACACAACAAATCTATCGAGGCGGCAAGCCAGGCGGAATGAATTCATTTCTCGTTTCACTTTCACTTGGCAATACCGTCCGGGTCGCACCCATGTGGCGGATCCACTAAGTCGTAGCCCTGCTCTTTTGGCACTTACGCGCTCTCGAAGTACGCGTAATGTACAACAGCCTGAAGATCCTTTCCAAAAGGAAGTGTCTACAGGTTATAACTCAGATGATTGGTTTAGCAGTCAAACCAACTTGCAACAGCTTACTGCTGTTAGTAATCTGTAGTATAAAGGGGAGCAGTTGGCAATTCCCAACTCGGGCGACTTGCGTTAGCAATGCCTATATTCAGTGCATGACCCACCGTATGCTGGGCATTTGGGGAAACACAAAACACTCAAAGCTGCGCAATAGTTATACTGGTGGCCGTCAATGTCAGCTGATGTGGATGAATATGTTCGCACATGTAACGTGTGTCAACGTAACAAGCCACTACAACAAAAACAAGCGGGACTGCTTAAACCATTGGCAATTCCAGAACAAAAGTGAGATGGTGTCAGTATGGATTTGATTACTGACCTACCTAAAACAGCAGCCAAATACACTGCTATTGTGGTTTTTGTCGACCGTTTGACTAAAATGGTGCATTTTGCCCCGTGTTGCACAACTGTGAGTGCACGGGACTTGGCACATTTATTTGTGTCCACGGTCTTTCGAGTTCACGGTGTACCGCGTGAACTTATCATAGATCGTGATCCTCGGTTTGTCTCCAAGTTTTACAGAGAAGTCTGTGAATTGTTGGGGGTAAAACAAAGCTTGTCGATTGCTTTCCACCCGCAAACGGACGGACAAACTGAGCGAGCAAATCAAACACTGGAAGAAATGCTTTGTCACTATGTGGCTCCTAACCATGCTGATTGGGACAGGTACTTGCCAATGGCAGAGTTCGCTGTGAACAACGCGTGGCAGGAAAGTGTAAAGGAAACCCCATTTTTCTTGAATTGTGAGATTCGCCCGAACACACCAGCGTCATTGCGTGTACCTCGCAATGCCCTGACTGTACCAGCGGCAAAGGAATTTGTCACTGATATGCAAGAAAATTTGGCTCGAGCCAAGCTGTGTCTGTCAGAAGCACAGGATAGGCAAAAAGCTTCTGCTGATACACATTGAAGAATGGCCACTTTTGATGTCGGCGATAAAGTTTTGCTTAACGCAAAGAACATAACCATCAAAGGTACGGATGCTCGCAAGTTGCTGCCCTGATGGTTAGGTCCTTTCTCTATCACTGATAGAGTTGGTACGCACGCTTATAGACTACAATTGCCCCCAAGTGTGCGTATACACAACGTGTTCCATGTGAACTTGTTGAAACCTTACGGCTTAGACGGTAGAACACAGCCTCCACCACCGCTAGTTGAGGTGGACAGCGAGCTCGAATACGAGGTGGAAGCTATATTAAACCATAAGTTAAATAGTCAAGTACGCGCAACTCGCTATTTGGTGAAATGGAAAGGGTATGGCCAAGAACATAACAGTTGGGAGCCCGACAGGCATCTTACGCACTGCCGCGAGTTGCTTCGAGCTTGGTGGGATTCACATCCTGTCCCATAAACTGTGGGCTTGGTTTTGTGACAGACTGGCAATGCGGTTTCATTACCACCCTGTCATTTCCTGCTATCTCACTGGTTACAATTACTCGAAATCAAGCCTGGTCAACTTGAGTTCAACGAGGACGTTGAAAACCTAAGTGGGGGGAATGTAACGGGATCAATAATAATAGGGGTATTATTGCTACCTAAATAACACATTCTGTATGAATAAGTATCTAAATATGCTTATTTATACCTCTTTTCTACGGTTCCTCGCTTATTAAAGGCTATGATGCTTTATCATAGCTCAAATAAGTCCCAATGGGTGTAGAACCGCTTATTCAAGCCTATTTGTCACATTTGATGTAATGTGGTCACTATCTCGTTAGGTACCTTACGATAGGTGTCTTTTAATAGGGACCTTATCGATAGGTATCTTATCTAAGCTGTGATTGGCTCACACTATATTTCCTAAGTACCCTATCTGTAGGGTCGATGTCTAGTTGTGAGTTAATAATTGAGAGGTATATATTTGATATACTCTTGATATAAAAGGTCACATCAAACTGATGTGAGGGACTTTCGGTTCTCTGCTCAGTGGCGGCCACGCCGTTGAAAGGCTTGTCATAGGCGGTGTGGGTGTTGGGGTAGAGGATTGAAGGGGCATCACCGGCGACGGTGGTGCTGTTACAAATACTCCATGCAGTGCATGCAATACAAACCTTATGCATCATGTGCAAGGGGCGCATGAGGCTTTAATTATTCGACGGTATGATAGGTGCATGAACTTAAAACACGTGTTCATATATGACAATATACGACATTTGTATGACATAAAAATTAAAACCCTCACATTCACATACATCATAATACCGCCGCATTAGCTCAAACATCTGCATCTTGTTGCATTGTAAACCATCATATTGGATAGGTCAGTTGGACAATGCTCGTATCGATGCTGATATTACACCTCTCACGCTCGGTATGTTAACTTTAAATCACCAGCCTTTTGCAAGAAATGTCCACCCGGATTAAGTTACATGCTTTAAAAGAATAATCACGCCGACAAGGGCCGTATAGCATCTTGTTGGAGGGCTAGGAACCCTGTTACCAACTTGCACATTATGCAACACATTTTTGATGCAATAACCTACACCATGCGATAGATTGTGAGCAATTGATCAAAAGTAATGTACGCGGATAAATAAGCTGGTAAAATCCATAAGAACCTTAGCCTCGAACATACGTAAAACTTGTCTCGGTTTCCTTGCTACTTGGTAGGTTCTTTACAGATTTTTGCATGTACTATGATACCATATAACGTATATGGGATGATTGCTTAATAGTGTGTTGCTTGCACGTGATGATCTTGCGAAGGACACTTAAAAGTGATTCTTCGTTTATTGCGTGAAAACCGCACACTTTTTAGTAAGGTAGTGACAAGTAAATTTGCACTTCTTAGCTTGCTTTACTGCACATGCTCGTCGAACATTATGCCAATCATATGATTGGCACAATGATAAGAATAGCATACATCGTTCACAACTTGCAACCCGAATTGACTATCACAATGTCCATCTACTATCCATCTCGTATCAATCTCCCTTGGCCAATTCTGTATAACACATCTATGCGTGTGCCAAAGTAAAATCCACTTTAAAAACACGGTGTTGTGCAGGTGGGCAACAAGACAACAAGGATTGGTGTACGGGGTGACGTACACACACGTCTACCACCTCGTCAAGAGAAGGAGGTGGCGGCCGGTCCCAGTCAGTCGTCGGTAGCTCCGCTATCGTCTATACCAGCTCCTCTCACACCCAGCCTAACCACCACACCTCTACTGCGCAGGTGGTGACCACTTGGCCATGCCTTGCCCTGCCCTGCCTTGCTCTACCCGACCTTACCCTACACTACTCTTGTCCTTGTTACTGTAGTTGTCTAACAATAGCCAATACCTCGCGCTGCTCTGGGCCCCTCGTAGTTTGTTCTCGGAGCTGTCGCTTGCTTCATTTGTTACTTGTGCTGCTGTTGCTTGCTTTGCATAGCACATTTGCATCTTATAGTTTTTAAACCACACGATCACCGCATTGCGAGTCACTCGTGCTCGGTGTGTCACAAGCATTGCAATAAATTACACTCATGCATATACCTCACATATGAGACCACTCACGCGACAGCGGTGGTAACGCACGCAATTCGGCTGTGCGATACAAGCAAGATCCAAGTGTAAGCGGGGGGTGTCGTGACCATCCTTCATGGTAATCACGTGCGCAATGGACAGGACGCAGCAGCTAACACACTTACGGCCCAACTGCATTTGCTTCAGCAATGCCCCATTCCATACAGACAGAGTACTACTGTATAAAGTAATCAGCAAAAGGAAGTGCTTGTGCCACGGTGCGCACTGTGCGGTTGATTTGCCTCAACGCCGCAACATGCGGTTCATCAGCTTCAACCGGCATGATCCTAGCATGCTCACCATGGCCAAGCAAGTCGATCACATTGTTTGCAGCCTCCAAACCAGTCACATACGCTTTTTCCTGTCCGAGTTGAGTGCGATCAAAGGCCGCAGTGCATGTTGTGAGCTGCGTGGCTGCCATTGTCTCAAGGTGCTATTGCCAAGTAGCAAGACTCAATCATGAGTGCGACATTAACTACATGACACTGGACACAGCAGATGTAGCAATAGGCAACAACTGACCTGAGACCAAGAGCCGTGACGATTGACTATCCAGTCGCCACTCATATAAACATTCGGGAAGCTGGTGGTTGGCCGCATCAGGTACTGGTACGAACCAGGAGAGAAGTGCGTAACGGCTCGCCGAAACCGTACCACTGCACGATCCAATGTTTTGGCTCCCTGCCAATCAGCATGCAAACAAACAGTCAAAACACAGTGACAGTGCACTGACACTGACACTGCACTGACATAATGTGTTTGCACTGTTGCATGTGATATTTGTGTACCCGGAAGCCAGGAAGGCAAGTTGCAAGGTCTCGCAACACTCTTTCCACAATCTGATCGTCAGTCATTGGCAGCAGCTGATTGGCATGGTAAAAGTCGGCTTCAACCACCGTATATGGCTCAGCCTTAAATTCATCGTGCAAGGCGTTTAGGTCAAAGAAAGTCCACCCTGTGGTGGTGTCAAAGCCGAAACACGCATTGCTGCGAGTGGTCAACTGTCAGCTACAGGTACTGCACAAAATGTCATCCTGCAACTGCAAACAATGCACAGGTACAAGGCGCCATGCCTAGATCATGCCTCACCTGGGCTTAGGAATGTCAACTTTTTTGTCAAGCCACAGACGCACAGCAAGGACATCAATGCCACCAAGGTTGGAGATGTTGACAAACTCCGCTCTGGACTTCAATGTATCACTTCCAGCAGCAATGCGCTGAAGGCCCGAGATGCCGACAGCAAAAACGACAGCATCTGCACAGTGTCCAAGTGATGTCAGTCTGCAGCTGACGGCAAGTTGCGTGAACAGCTCGCATAAACAACACTAACCTGCCGAGAACAACTCCTCCCCACAACGCACACCCGTCACCTTGCCTGACTGATCTACATCTAAATCAGTGACGCGCCGGCCACTGCCAGTGAACACATTATTAGGCGACGAATACGTACACACAGCCTTCAGGTGGTTACATTGAAAGCATACCTGTGGAAGCGACCGCCCAAAGCCTCAATACGCTTGACCAAAGGGGCGAAGATCGTTTCTCCAACTGTGCCTCGGCACCAAACGACGTCGAAGTCTGGTTGATGGGCAAGAATGAAATAGTAAAGCATCCCAAGTGCTGCTGCAGCACTGCAAGCTTCTCCAGGTGCAAACAGACCCACCTGCAGACACCAGCCAAGGCTGTCAGCAGACAATTACACAGTCACAGCAGGCAAGGGGTACTGCAGTGCTTAACACTCTTTACCAGCAGCATTGGGTTGAAAGCATCATCATACAAGCGTGAAGAGCATCCATAGTTGCGAAACAACTCACGCGCTGACACTGCGAACATAGTACAGGTTGTGTAAGAGCCGTGCATGAGAGACCCAATGGGAACATATTTGGTAACTTCCAATATGCACGTTCGCAATAATTACAACAACTCATTGTCATTAACAGGGTAGTAGGCATGGCTCTGCTCATACTTTTGTCGTACCGCTGCCAGGCCTCATCACTATTGTCGAAGTCGATCACTGCAGCAAAAGAGTCGCTGGTTACACCTGCTGATCATCCGAGAATGTAGCGACCACTCAACAGCTCTGCTTACCCGCTTGCAGTAGTGGAACCGCGGTTAGCCTGTCAGCAAGTGGCAGCCGCGTGAACTGCACATATGGCCCTTGTCAATGCGTCCTCCTCAGGATGCTTAGTGTACACACATGCTAGCAAACATAGCTAAGCCCAGCGGTGCTATGCACACGAGGTACACACAGAATTAGCACACACTAAGTATCACGAGTTGTGCAAGTGGATGTCGTGCGCACCTGGGTATAAGCAAAAGTGCCTAGTGGTGCTGGCAGGCGTGGCATCTCTGCAAAGATTGGGGACTCAACCTGCATGGGCACCATGCTCACTGTTGTTGACCACTGTGCTTACATCTTGCAAACTCTGTGCGAGCTCCCGCACTACACGAGTGCATACCAACAAATATACTGTTATACAATGTCACAACTGGCATGGGGCACTAATAGAAGCTACTTGCCTCGAGACCCGCTGGTGAGTACTGAGACGACTTTGTCCAGTCAGTGAATGGCTGGATGCCCAGCTCATCTGTCAAGTCAAAGATGTTTTTGTAGGGGTACCAGAAGCCTGTAATCACATCTTCTTGTCAACTGTGAGCCACAGCACAACTTCAATAATTTGTTGAAAATTGCTTGGCAGCTCGCAAGGACGGCTTTATCCATTGCCACAATACCATGAATGCCGACCTCAACAGAACGACCACTATCAGTCTTCCAGCCAGCAACTAGGCCTCCAGGCTGCGGTCCAGCCTCCAGCAGATTCACTTCATAACCCTTCATGCAAGCAACACACTCAGCGTCTTGCAAGCAAGCCAGAGAGCAAACATCGAGCAATTAGCAACTCAATCACATGGCGAGGTTGCAATGCCAACACTCTGCGTTGCATGCCGCCACCGTGTGCATGCTCGTCCACTGTATGCCTTCCAACCTGCTTGGCGAGGTGGTGAGCAGCACCAAGACCAGCCCATCCCGCGCCAACGACAGCCACGCGCTTCCTCCGTTGCTGGTCGTCCACATGATACTGCCGTATGGGGCCCGCAGGGGCGGTGGCAGCCCTGCTCTCATCCACGCAACGCACCTGACGACAGGCATTCCGACGCGAGAACTTACAAGCTGACACTAGCAGCAGAGTTCCAGCCAACGACGACGCCATCGCCGCCGCCCACACCGCCAACGACCACAACAACACTGCCAATGCAGTAGTACTGACAATGCCACTGGAAATGATACTGCCACTCAGTCTCGTCAACAGCTGACACTGTCGCAGGCTGAATGGCTTTGTTAATCCCTAGTCGTGGAGCGCTAAGCTTCCAGACATATCCGTCATTTTGCCTTTGAAATTGCAGCATTGACGACACTGTGTGGTCAGCTTGCTGGTAGAGATCCGGGATCTTGCCTGGCATTGGTGTGCGTGTGGGTGGCGACATGGCGATGATGGCGGCGGCGGCGGTGTTGGCCGTACCGGCGGCTCTCACATCGTCTGGCAGGGAGGGTGCTCTACGCCGTAGCTGGCGCCCGCAGGTTGGCTGAGTGATTGTTGTTGCTTGAGCAGGATGCTTGCCGTGGTAACGTAAGGCACCAACCTCACATTGTCGTCGTCGTCGTCGTATCCTTGGTCGTCGTTGTCATAAAGATAGCCGTTGACGCCGGCGCAGAAGGACGTACTGATGCGTATTGGCCGGCATCTGGGGCCTTCGGGTAATCCGTTCAGTGTTCTAGGGTTTAGCGAGCCAATGCATTGCGTGTGCGCCTGTAGAATGCCGGTGGTGCTCGCTGCATAGTCGTCAGGCTGTCCTGTGAGCGTGGTTTTGTCTCGACCAAGCTGTTCTGACAATTGCGTCTGCAGGCGCATTTAGCACGCAGGTCGCTAGCTGTTCGTGCCTCAATTCCACAAGCGTCAGAGGAGGTGGTCTCCCAGGAAATCTCTTCTGGTGAGCGTTGGGTTTGGTGGTTTTGGTAACTGCTGTGTAGTGTAGTTGCTGCCTGGCGGCCTCACCCTGACCTGTTGGTCGGTTTTACAGCATCCAGGCGCGAGGTGCTGGCTCTTGCTGCGGCCGCATTGGCTGCTTCAACATTTGCTGGTGAAGCATTTGCAGCAAAAGGTTTGTGCCTGGCAGCACCTCAATGTCCTGAATTTCCATCGTGTGATGTATGCGTGCTGCTTTAGTTAATTGCAAATCCGTGACAATTATGTCCAGGTCCCAAGGGATACAATGTGTGGAGGGATGCTCAAGATGGGTACCAGTTTCTATACCCATTCGGCTGGCAGGTGCGTGTGATGAGGCATGACAGAATGCACTCCTTGCTAGTCTGGTAGTGTCCACCCTTGTTGACGCGCACATCCACTCACTGTACATTGCTTGCACCCGCAAGCAGCAATTGTAAACTGGCGATTGCAAGTGGGTTTTGTTGTTTTTTTGTAAGTGCTCAGTGCTCTTATCAAAAGGGAAATATTGAGCAAGTCTTGCTCTACGCTCTTGAGCTGCACACATTGAGGCAGTGGTAACAAGTGCAGTGGCTATCATGCTTGTGGTGCATTTTGCCGCTATGGAGCCCTATGATGTCACTGTCACATCGCTGCACCTCAACAGTAGTAGCAATGGTTAATTTTGTCACAGTAGCAATGGTAAATTGTGTACAATTGCACCGCAATAATCAACCATCCCAATTATTCAGAATGGGGCGGTAATCAAGACATGTCAATTTGGGACTTCATCATATAATGCTTCCTTACTGCGTCCTGTTGTCCTTGCTGCAGGAGGTAGCTGTGAAGGGCCAGGACGTGGCATTTAAGGATGTCATTGAGCCCCTGGAATCCGTTAGCGTTAACATTATCGCCACCAAGACCGATAATATTGAGGATCTTGGAGCACCAGACAAGGTCAAGCACCCAGTTGACTACATGTGTCTAGGCAAATAGTGATGTATGTGCGGCTGTTTCCTCATTTCATGGGTGTGTTACTGCAGGTTGCAGCTACGTTGGTTGATCAGGTTCTCACGTCATCAAACCAAAAAGCAAAGCTCCTTAAGGCCAATGAGGTATTGGCAATGCACTGCTATTGGCCCATGTTTTGGTGCAACTGTGACTTACATTGTCACTGCTGCTGCAGCGTTCGCTCAATGGCAAACAATATTACACTTTCGAATTTGAGTCGAAGGCACCCAGTTTCACAAGGCATGCGATCAGCACTGTCACCATCAACAACGGTGAGTGAATAAATTACTGTACAGTGCTAAATCCGGGGTACCGTTGAGGTTGGCAAGTTTCTGCTGACTGTTGTCTCATGATGCAGGCAAGTTCTATACTATAACGACCGGCGCCAATTCTCGCCGATGGGACAAGATGGAGGAGAAGCTCAAGACAATTGTCAACTCTTTTGAGCTGCTTTAGAACGAGACACATCTGTTTGTAGGCACTTGAACTTGACCTTTACAGCCAGTTTTGTAATATACCAGATCTGCAGTAGCTGCTGCGATCTACTATGCCCTCCCAATGTTGCTTGCGGTTAGATATGCCGGGTTGTCAGACTGTCGGGGTGCAATTGCCTTCAATGGATTTAATCCGCAACAAGCTTGACTACATGCCAATAGTCTGAGGTGAGGGTTGCAATGCGGCCCTGGTTGGAAGGCGGCGCTGAGTATGTGATTAGTTTAACATACTCTGCTTTAACATATTTTTAACACGGACCGGGTGTGGAAGTTGACCACAACACAAGTTGTCAGGTTTAAACAAGCCAACTCCTATTCACCCAGTGTACTGAAAACCTACTGTTCCGGTTCAAATAGCCTGTTAAAGGCAGAGTAACCATGTTCTGAACAGGTACAGTGAACACTGGCAACAGAGGTGACAGCCATGTGCAGCAGATGCAAGTGACAGGCTTTGTGCAGTAGTCTAGGTTACGAATTGCAGCATAATGGCTGCTGGGACATCTTGAAATGCAGTGTGGTCGAGCACTGCCTACAATAGCGACAGTACACGCTGCTCCTGGCTCATCACTCATCAGCTCACTGGCATGCCAAGGTCGTGCAAAAAATACAAACATGTATCATGGTCACCGCCCTGATTGTCCAGAAGTAATTTGCCTCCAGCTCTCAAGGGAATTGCGCATCCACTTGTGACGGCATACTTCAATCGCCTGAGAAAGCGGATACTGCACAGGCAGTGTGTGTCACTGAACAAGCGAATCTAGTATTACAGCGCAACTGGGATGCACAACCACATTGTCAACACAAATGCGTTAGGGGAATGAACTGCTCGTTGCACTGTCATTTTATGTAAGGCTTACGGGCTGTGCAATGCTTACCCATTGTCGTATTCTGCGATGCATCTCAGGCCAGACGTCCAGCTGCTCTGTGACTCGTAGGATGAATACATGGGCTCGACACTCGCCTTGCGCTTCACCTTGCTCCGCTTCTCGTGCACTAAAGAAGTCTACCGAGTCCAGCGCCATCTGACATTCAAATGAGTAAGATCAGCTCTCACGTCACTGGCACTGATAAGCAGCAACCAGTGGCTGTGTCTAAGCAGCTTACCTCAACAACTCCTCGCACCCCAGCCTCTTCCAAAGCTTCCCGTTGCGCTGCTTGCTCAGCGGTCTCATCGGTCTCCCAGCCACCCTGTCAACCCACACAAGTTGATAACTGTGACGCTGTAGCCCCCGTTTTGTACATGAACAGCTGCTCGTAACTGGTCCAACATGTTAGTCACTATCACCACCAATCATACTGCACCACCACCAGTCAGCCAGGGCATGTGCAAACCCTGCATGCTTCAACAAAGTGCTCATGTGTCTGTAATGATGTTCCGGTATGCAAGCAAATTCTTGATGGCACGCACTGTCTGTTTGGACATAAATTGCTCAGGCAATTGCATGCGTGCAGGTAAGTACACGTCCACTACTGCAACCCGCACACTGGACAGACAAGACCTACAGAATTGCCATTCAGATCCGCTTGTGTGCAATGCAAATAACCTGACGATGCAGCTGACAGCGTACCTTGGGGAAGACCAGCCCCTTGTGTTTCCTGCTTGAGATAAGCAGCACCTCAATATCATCACTGCCGGGTGTGACACCACCCCCATTTTCGCTAGCAGCAAGGGGCGTCCTTTGCCTAATTGGGATGCAGCCAGCTACCAGGCGCCGGCCGTTCTCGTATCGCTGCAGTGCTCGGCCAGTGCGAGCCACCAGCGCCGAACCATCCATGTTGAAGGCAGGAAAGGGCGAGCAAACCCTAATCACAGCTGGGCAGCTCCCTGCTCCTATCCCAGCAGCGGCGACATCGATCACCGCTGCCTCCTCCTCCTCCTGGGCACTGCGCTGCAGCTACCTCACCAATGACAGCTGACTTGCAGCCTTGTGTGCACTTGCACACAGCGACCCACTAAGCGCTGAACCCTCCTGCTTACTCACTTACAAACATACAACAGCCAACAAACAAATCAACAACGACAACAACGAGGGCACCCGCAACGCCGCCCACGACCACAAGCAGCAGCTGCTGGCAACCACCACATCAAAAGTGGTTGGCAGCGGCGACGCCAGCAGCTTCCGCCCGAGGCAAAAACGACAGCAGCGTCAGCAGAGGTTCTTCGCACCGACCATGTAAGCACGCAACAGCAACGACCCTTTACCCACCACGCCCACAACGACAACTACGACGCCGGCTACACCGACAGCGACGCGGGCGGCGGCGGCAGAGAGACTAACTGCACGGAAGTCAACCAATTAAAGCTAACGTGAAGGCTACAACGTAACGCAGGTGCCCCACCAGCTTGCGGTTATGCTCACAATCGCACGCATAACGTGCGCAGAAGACGTTGTCGTCGAAATCGCCGAAGTCGTTATGCATAATACCTTCGATATCAACAACTTGCGCAGCGGCGTACTTGAGCTTTTTACAGCAGCGGTGGCGTCCGGCGCCTTGTTGACGTCGTCGTTGTGGGAGTCGCTGGCGGCGGAGGACGAAGCGGGGAGCTGCGCAGAGCATTTCTGTCGTGTGCTTTAGTGAGATCTTGGTTTGGAATGCTTCTGGCTCAAGTTTAGCGTCGCCAAGTAAGCTCTTAAGCTGATGCTTGCCACAGCTGCATTGGTTACTAATCTTTTCGCTTCTATGCTCGCTTGTTCGTTGGCGACTGCTTGATTGCCTTTCATGTGTGAATGCATGCTGTAGCCGCATCTCCTGACTTGTACTGAAGCAGTCGGTCGGTACTGGTCGGATCGGCGCTCAGAGAAGCTCGGAAGGCATCCATTGGATGCATGTCCAGCATTAATCCCGTTTACTTTGTGACAACGTTTTAACATGGAGTCGCTTGAACACAAGCTGATGCGCACTGCCAAATGAGGCTTGCGGCATCCAAGTATTAGGCACATGCAAGCCGTTCTTGTTGGTACCGTTGTGTTGTACGATGTGTTCAGTCGCATGTTGGTTCTTACAACTCCCTGTCAGCCATAGCCATCAGTAAGCTCTGTTTAACATGCAACCCCTGCTTGACTAGAGCACATAATGTCATGCTGCTACACGTTTCATGCTGCTCGTGCAGTGCAACTACCTTGCATTGCTTTCAACCATAATCAAGGCGGGCCTGACGACTGGCTGGGAGAGGCCGGACGACAGTGTGGTGCTACCCTATGCTTCATGTGCTTGCCTTATCTCTGCGCAGACTTTGACGTGTGCATGTCTGCGTGTTTAAACCAACAGATAGTCCCATTGGATGCGTTTGACGTGACTGCTGCACGGTGTCCCATGCCTTTTCAAGGCCAGGAGGATGTCCAGCAGCGAGCAAGAAGCTAATCACCCGCAGCTTAGCTTTGAAACTCACCAACTAGTCTCAACGAGCCCTTTCTGCTTGGTTGCCGACAAGGACCCTGCCATTGCAAAGCCGGTTGCACAGTCAGCTGCTTGTACAGACATTCCAGCTGTCACAGAGCCTGCAGAGAGCAGCGTGTTGCCTCAGGACGACAAGGCCAACACTTCCGTGCCTGCGCGACCTCAGGTGCAAGCCGAAACGTCTGGAAGGACTGTTAATAGCGAGGTTAACAATTTAGTTCCTGCAGCGGAGCCCGCAGCTGTGGGCAACGCACCAGAGCAGGCTGATATTGCAGAACCTTCTCCTCCCGCATCAGCTGAAAACCCTTCGTATCAGCGCAGCGTTCAACCATTGACCTGCAGTGGCGCCAAGGACACAGATGCTGCTATCTCTCAAAGCGGCGGCCAAGAAATTGTTCTGGACAAGAAACGCAAAGCTCAGAGCCCTGCACATGAAGTTGGCAATGAACAACATCTTGGCCGGGAAAGCTTGAGTGCAGATGCGGATAGGGAAGGTGCTAGCGTTGATGGTCAACCTGCTGACCCGATAGCAGTTCCCAACAAGAAACCAAAGACTCAGAGCCCAGAACCTGTCTTGCAATGCAAAGCTGGTCAGGACCGCAAGCCGGCGTTGACCAATGGAGGCATTGACACAGCCAATGGTGCCAGAGATAATCACACTGTGGACATGGATGTAGAGGATGGTGACGCAACACCTGATGATAGAGCACACAAGGCTGAGAGCCCATTAACTTCATTACCTCTTCAGAACGGAGAACATGGCGAGCTCAGTTCTGAGAATGCCGATGACTCAACCGTCAAGCATGCAGATGGTGACGCAGATGCCGCGGCAGAACAGCGTGCACTGCCAGATGATGACAAAAGTTCGACGCCCGCGTCGACACGCCACAGCAAGAGGGGTCACAAACCTACCTTCAAGCTGTTGCATATGGAGGAGGCGATGCGGGAGGATCTGGACGCAGAGTACCCATTGCTGTTGCTGGATGAAGCAGGGCTTGCTGCAATGATCAATGCAGGTTTGCCGCCATACACACTTGATGCATCCGAACGCACGTACTTTGATACTGCAACAAAGTCATCCAAGTGGATCGCGCAGTACCTCAGCGCCAGGCAAGTCTGGCTACCATTTGTTTTTGGTACATTACCGCTAGGCCAGCAGTCAGCAAAATGTGTTGGTTGCTGGCAGCAGGTTGATAAGGAGGCTGTTAACCAGCAGGGGGAGTTAATGATGTTACCATCTTGTGCAGGAATCACATCGTGGTGCTCTGGGCCAAGAACACACGCAGAAGCCTTGAACTACAAACATGCCTGACTACCCCAGTTGAAGCAGCAGAGGAGGACCTGAAGCCAGACGAGCACATAATGACTGAGGCTCATCGCTTTCTGGACTTGCAGGTGCAGTCATCTCCCTGCTGTCGTGGTTTCACATCCTGTACTTGCATGTGGTGCGTGCTATGTGAGAATTGAGTTTTGCCTGATGTCATTGTATGTCAGGGCTGCATCAATTTTGGCATCTGTGAACCTTTGTCCACAACCGGGAAGTTTGCCATCAACCTTGTCGATGTCAAGGTTGAGAGTGCTGGTTCTGGGTCGCCGTTACACAAGAGATCAGACGCAGAAGCGCAACAGCGCGATGATACCAACCTCATGCGGCACATTCTTGTTGTTGGTGCAGGCCCAGCTGGACTTACCGCTGCTCGCCACTTGATGGTTAGTATGTTCTGTTGCGCGCAAGGGAAGAGGGGGGGGAAGGGAATTGTAAGAGCTTGCGTTGCACTGGCTAACTTGCAGGAACTTAGTGGTATATTCCCAAACGCAACCGCCAACGCTGCTACTATGAGACTTAGTTCACGCATGGTGCATGTTTGTTGTATATGTCATTTGACAAAATTTCTATGATGTGATTAGGACCTTGTGCGTGCCTTCATGCAGAGCTGCTCGACAGCTTGCTGCAACATTTGTTGACTTGCAACGCGTTATTGGCTGGTTGCTTGTTTGCGCACGCATTCATTTGTTCGTGTCACTCGCATGGTTTCTTGAATGTCCCATGTTCATTGACACTGGCATACGGCGATCACAGAAGCATGGCTGTCAAGTCACAGTCCTGGAGGCAAGGGATCGAGTTGGCGGGCGAGTGGATACTGACCGCAGTACATTTTCTGCAGCTGTGGACTTGGGCGCATCCATCATCACTGGCGGTGAGTAGCATGTTCAGTATTGCCTGGCTGGCTAGATGGTGCAGAGTTACAACTATCCAGCCAGCCAGTAACCGCTGGTAGCTGTGTTTTGCTCATAATGGGCTGTACGGTCAACAGTGGCTGCTGATGTCGAGAGAAGCAAACGCGCTGATCCAGCTGCACTGCTGTGTCAGCAGCTGGAGATGCCCATGCACAGTCTAGCCAACTACAACGACTGCCCACTGTTTGATGTGGAAACCAGCGCACAAGTGAGAGCAGCAACAATTGTTGAGTTTTGCAACATGTCACCTAAGAGCTGAAACACTCTGCTGTGTTTCCCAGGTGCCCAAAGATCTAGACGAGCAGATGAGCAAGCAGTTCAATGAGCTAATGGACAGCGCAAGGTACTGGGAGATAGAAAACCAAGAAGCTGCTGAACACACGTCTCTGGGAGAGGCCTTGGACCACCAGCGTGCCTTGCGGGATGGTAGGAAATGGATGCAAATCCAGGCTTGCACGTTTGTTTTCTGTCTACTTAGACAATGTTGTTGATTTGCACTATGCCCGTTGTCACAGACAGGGAAGGTGCACCATTAACGCCACTTGAGTCAAGGATTATCAACTGGCACACTGCGAATCTAGAGTACGGTACTGCCGCTGAGCTAAAGCATGTATCTTTGCCACATTGGGACCAGGTGTGTTGTTGTGTAAATGCACCTGAGGCTGCTTGTTCATCGCATCCTTGCCTCATTCTCAGGTCTTCTTCTGTGGCTGCAGGATGAAGAATGGGGTCCCTTTGGTGGTGATCATAGCATGGTAGTGGGTGGCTTTGGCAGGCTGCTTGAGGTGCGCTTACTGCGGGCATGCAAGCGCGCATGTGCGTAAGAGCGCGAGCGCACGCGTGTGTGGTGTATATTGTATCAGTGACCTGAGCCTTGTACTTTTGTATCGTCCAGGCATTGGCTGAAGGCGTAAAGGTGGAATTCAACAGCGTTGTGTCTGAGATATGTTACGGAAAAAGTGTATCTGAAACCACCTCTCCTGACCCAACAAGCAAAGAACGTGTCACCGTGCGCACAACCAGCGGAGCGACCTACCACGCAGCTGCAGTCTTAGTAACAATTCCATTGGGCTGCCTCAAGGTGGGATACTAGTTCTGCACCGCTGCGTTGGCCAGCAGGTTCACATCAGGTATCGGACTTGAGCTCATTGTTTGCAGGCTGGAGATGTAAGATTCGTTCCCGAGCTGCCAGAACCCAAGCTGTCTGCAATTAACCAGCTGGGCTATGGCGTGCTGAACAAAGTTATTATGGAGTTCCCTGAACAGTTTTGGGAAGCCACTGGACTGGCCAACTTTTTCGGGTTGTTGTCAAGCACTGAGGAAGCACGCGGCTACGGCTTCTTGGTGTGGAACTTGTCAAGAGCGTGCCAGAAGCCAATTCTAACATTTGTTATTGCTGGGGCGGCTGCCATTACAGCTGAGCAGCAAAAGAATTCGGAAGTAGTATCTGCGATTATGACCAAGCTGCGTACCGTTTTTGGAAACGAAACTGTCCCTGAGCCAACGGCATTCACTGTGACCAGATGGGGTCAAGATGCTTATGCCAGAGGCGCATACAGGTACCAATCAAGAGCTTCCTTTTCCTGCCAACTCACACACACACGCAATTCTGTGTGCCATATCACTGCATAACAAATTGCTCGTTGCGTTTACAGCTATGTAGCAGTTGGTTCGTCTGGACGAGACTATGATGTCCTTGCTCAACCAGTCATGGACACATTGTTCTTCGCCGGTGAGGCAACCCATAAGGTATTACACCTAGGCAATGTCTCCTCGTCCATGTTATGCTCCTCCATCACATTCGCACATAATGGTGAGCACACGTTGAGTTTGTTGCAATGTTGGCAGGAGCATCCCGACACCGTTGGTGGTGCGATGCTGAGCGGTTTGAGAGAAGCCAGACTGATTATGGCTATCCTTGAGGGCCGCTCAACAGAAGGCCTTGGTGTGCGTTTCGCTTCCAAGCGCAGACCATATGCGCGCATGCAGAAGCTGCTGGATGCAGCGAAGGACCCATCTGCAAGTGACACCCCTACAGAGCTAGCAGCAAAGGCTGCCATCAACAGCACACAAAACCAAGATGAAGAGCTGTCTGCATTCCAACAACAATATGAGAATGCAACAGATCCTGAGGAGCAGGCCGCTGTGCTTCGACAGAGCATGCTTCTGTTAAAATCCGCCCCTGCGCGGTGCGAGCTAGTGGCGAAGCTGTCAGAACTGTCACCGGACATGTTGCACCAAGCCGCACCTCCATTGGAAGTGCATGCGGTCTTGCCGGGCTGGATGCAAGACTCTGTAGAGGTTGGTGGTAAAGTCGGCACCGAGTTGATGCGTAACTGCATGGAACTCTTGCTTTCAACTCCAACAGACATGGCAATGCTGCGCACGTCAGGTGGGTGCGCTGGTTGAGCTGCTCAAGACATCTATGGATGCAAACCACGGCCTCATGCTTTACTTGTGGCAATGCTGCGCCAGGTGTTGCAAAGGTTATACGCGAACTTGGCGAAAAGCACAGCTCGCGGGAAGTGCGCTCCTTGCGTGTTCAGTTGGCGAAGAAGTGGTTTGAACTCGTTCGCCAGTCCCACCGAACCACCAGCAAAAATTCTGCCCCTACTGCCAAGTCGCAAAGTGACGCAGCTCAGCGGGACAAGCACAAGGTCAAAGCTTTGCATAGCAAGCCAGCACCCGTGTGTGAAGACGAACCTGGTGCTGTAGCGACTACGGGGGGGCGTGTGAGCGGCGGTTTTGAACGCAACAACAACAACATTGCCTCGTTACTGCCTCTCAGCGTTGAGCAGGAACCATCTGAGGCCGAGCTGGCGGCTATGCAGGCGGCGGAGGCAGCGGAGGCCAGGGCCATAGATGCTGCAAAGGTACACATGCACGCATGCAATAACACGTGCTTATGCGCAGGTACAGTTGTTACGTGTTGCGCACTGAAGCCTGACTGCGCATGTACAGAGGGCGTCAGAACTGATGGCTACTTTCCCCAGCAATGCCCCACGCATCATGTCATTTGACGAGTTTGACGAGCATCGCAGCAAAAAAAGGCTTCGAGGTGCCGAGAGTGCCAATGCTTCACAACCGGTATATGCAATCCCATCAATTTTGTGCTGCAATCGTCAGCGAGTGCATTGGTTTAAGCAGTGTCCTGACTTTTGCCAGCCTGCACAGTTGCGCAGCATCTTAAAGAAGCAAAGCTCTCCAGATGTTCGCATTATGCCCTCTGCAGCTGCAACACATGAAGCTGAGCTTGCCAGAACGCTGCACATGGACGCTGTTATACCGAAAGTACCTGCTGTTGTTGGGGAAGTCAGTGAGGAGTTGTCACATTTCTCAGCCAAAAAGGGCAGCAAGGCACAGTCTGCATATCACAATGAGCTCGCGAAGCACAAGGCTGCTGTTGCTGACTTTTTGAGGACGCTGCTGAAGCCTGCATACGCCTCCAACGCGATCGACCGCAATGCTTTCAAAGAGATCATGGTCAAAGCGGTTGGCAAAATCATGGAGCGTTTTCCGGATGAGAAAAGCTACATTCCGCAGCGTGACTTCCTGAACGACCGTCGAAAACAAAAAGCCCGCGAGATGATGGACAAGTACATTGAAAAATATAGCAGTAGTTGATGATGCTAAGTTATTTCTTAGTTAGGGTGCCATGTGGCAACTGTTGAACAGCTCGCACAGTGTACTTAAGAAACGTTGGAAATAATGCAGCATACTTATCAGGAGAAGGGGCGCATCCAGTTGAGGTTTTGAGAAGGCTTGCGATACAACATTCGGGGCATGGAGAGCAAGCAACATGACCATTTGTCCATCTTCTATATGAACGTTTTGCTTTAGCACCAGTGTTGGCTGACATTTTTGGAGCTGACATTTGAACACCCCGCTGTCCACACCTCAAGGATTGCCGCCAAAGAGTGCACCGAGCGTCTACATCAGCGGTGATTGGAAGTTGATCTACACGAGCATGTTGGGTTGCCATGCAGTACAGCAACATCATCAAACACTAATATTTCAAGTCAAGTACAAGGTAGCAACAGGGCAGAAACAGGTTCACAGTACCAGTGTGTCCATAAGGAGGAAATGACTGAGGCCAGCGCACAAGGTATCCTCTCTATTCCCAACAACGCGCCTCAGCGTCTAGTTTCCAAATTGGCTGACACTGTTAGACAGTGTCAGTCAATTTGCTTTTCAATCACCACCGTGGCAGCATATTGTCCACCATGAATGTGATGTGTTGGCAAGCGCGTTGCGGACACAGCGGTGGTTGCGGTGAGCACGCAGGAGTCGCTGCGCATCAGGCGGAGCAAGGCAAGCGCGAGAAGTACCACGACCCGCTGGCAACACAGTCTTGCCATTGGTAGCGGAGACCGACGGTACATTAGGCGAGGACTTTCACAATGTGCTCAACCTCTGCGCGAGAAGAGCAATGTTTGGTCAGGCTGCCACTGCGCCGGCCGAGCGGCTTCCTCACGCTGTTCCAACAGCGTGTGGCGTGTGCACTTCAGCGTACGCAGGCGTGGGCGATGAGGGCGCGAGGTGCAGCAGCGGTGGTGGACATGACGGGGTTGGCGCCATAGATGACAACAATGCTGACCACGGAGGTGGACGTCACTTGGCAGCAGCGGGCTAAGGTGACATGCGCGGGACGATGTAGTGATGGGAGATCGTGTGTACAACATGTCGGATGCAGGGATTGTATCATGCATGAGCGTGTCATACACATGCCAACAATCAGCACAATCAGCACACTACACCATCACACTCACATTCACCACCAGGTTGGTTGCTATCTACTTACCTACCTTCACTAACGCCCTTACCCCGTGACACACACATGCATGCATGCAGTTGTAATTACCTGTGTCAAGCACAGTAGCAGCAGCGTTAGTAAACGGCAGGCACGGCGCAGTGCGCTGGTTGTGCAGATGCACGCAGCGTGAAAGAGTCTCTCTCTCTCTCTCTCTCTCTCTCTCTCTCTCTCTCTCTCTCTCTCTCTCTCTCTCTCTCTCTCTCTCTCTCTCTCTCTCTCTCTCTCTCTCTCTCTCTCTCTCTCTCTCTCTCTCTCTCTCTCTCTCTCTCTCTCTCTCTCTCTCTCTCTCTCTCTCTCTCTCTCTCTCTCTCTCTCTCTCTCTCTCTCTCTCTCTCTCTCTCTCTCTCTCTCTCTCTCTCTCTCTCTCTCTCTCTCTCTCTCTCTCTCTCTCTCTCTCTCTCTCTCTCTCTCTCTCTCTCTCTCTCTCTCTCTCTCTCTCTCTCTCTCTCTCTCTCTCTCTCTCTCTCTCTCTCTCTCTCTCTCTCTCTCTCTCTCTCTCTCTCTCTCTCTCTCTCTCTCTCTCTCTCTCTCTCTCTCTCTCTCTCTCTCTCTCTCTCTCTCTCTCTCTCTCTCTCTCTCTCTCTCTCTCTCTCTCTCTCTCTCTCTCTCTCTCTCTCTCTCTCTCTCTCTCTCTCTCTCNTGCCTTCCCTCGCCTGCCACCGCTGACTTGCAACCATCGTTGCAACCCTCGTTGTTGTTCAGCGGGCAGGGCCCCTCTGCCCTGCCCCTCTGCCCCGCCCCTCTGTTCTGGCACTGTGGTTGTGCAGTGCGGCAATGCGTTCTGCTGCGCGCAGTCCTTGCTGACAGTTAGGTGCTGCTGGTGGGGTTGGGTGGTGGGGTTGGTTGTGTTTGTGTGGTGTACTAGGTATGATGATCGCAACCAAACTTCGTATGTTTGCCGTGCTAGAGAGATGGGTGTTGGAACCTAATCAAGTAGATACTGGTTTGAAGCTGCCCGCTATGTGTGATGCATGCCATGCCTTGTACTATACGTGGGCAATTGCACTCCGCATTGTTTCTACCAGAAGTCCGCCCACAGCAACCAAGCAATTGCTATTCCTAGTGCACCCGTGCACATTTTTTACAAATGAGCGGTTGTTGCATTCCAACCCGCGCCCGTCTGCAGCCAAGCTGTTGACAGTAGTTGTACTCACTCCACTCCGCACGGCGACGAGCTGACTATGTAACCAATAAGCATCACCGTTTACAGAGTCTAGATTACTGCAAATGAATGTTGCGCATGCGTTCAGCTTGGCCGCATTATCATTCTTGCCTATGCAGGAGGTGACATAAAAACCTGTCCTCCATGATATGTAATGGATCCCACAGTAGTTGTAATGCAGATGATGTCAGTCCTGCCTGCAGTACGCACACCAACAGCTCTACGCACGTAGACATACAAATCGAACCATAGCTAATCTTCCTTGTCTCCACCTTCCTTTTTGCATTTTTTCCGCTTCTTTCGTCGTTCTTCCTTGCGCTTCCGCTTCTGCACTTTGCGCAGCTCTCTGCTGCGTTTCCGCTTGCTTCGTGCAGCTTTTCCACTTCCTTCGCTGCTACCTGTGCTACTGCTATCGCTATCACTATCCCTACTGCTAACACTACCCCTACGATTACGTACACTACCTGGCTTTACAGCTGCAGTGGTCTCATCATCATCCTGCCGCAGCGCCTCGCCTTTCACCCAAGGCTTTTCTGGAAGCAACATTCTGCGCGGGAGCTGTGACACCTGTTCTGATGGCAACAAACCTGCCGACACGCCATCAGGCACGGGCAAAAACGGCCCTGTCTCGTCAACACGAGGTCCTGTGGCCCCACGCCCCCGCACCCGTCTGCACATACGCAATGTCCATAACATGAGCCTTCAGTTGAGACACAACACGAGTGATGGTAGACAAGTCTGAATGCCTGGATTGTGTAAAGATGTGTACCTTGATGCAAGGAACTCGCCTAGGGCTTCATCATCCAACCCTCCTGTTTCAGCTGCATCAGATGTTGAAGGTGCGTCATCATCCTTTGCAGCAGCCTGCGATCCTTTCCTCTTATGTTCACGACTATCCCTATCTCGCCTGCCCTCGCGACGCTCATCAAGCTCTTCACGCTTGCCTCCACGGTCGAAATAGCCGTCATCATCATCTCTAGAGCGATGCTGTTGACGTCTCCTCTTCTGCCTGTCTTCTTGCTCTCGGCGCTCTTGCTCGCGCTGCCGCCACATGTCCTGCTCCTGTGCCAGACGGTTGGCTGGCAGAAAGACATGCCGTTTCAGGACTCGCACTTCTATTTCTCATTCTTGTTCTCAGTGATTGTTGTTACTGTTCTATACAGTTTGAGCCATATACTGATTCAGACAGTGACCGGTGTGGCTTGAAGCAAGCCTACCTATCATTGAAATGCGGCTGGCCAGAAGACACAACTATGTATATACGCTGCGCGTGCACGTTGCAAGAGAATTGTATATTTTTGATGAGTATCACCACTCTGCATAAGGCTGCTTAACATGCAATCAACGGTTGAGAAAGAGATCTACCAACATATGAAACATCAGTGGTGTTATAAAGACCAACACGACACACGCAAGCTGAGACAAAACTAAGCAACGTTGTCAAGGACTCAACCACACTACTCCAATCCGCCAGATTTACAACAAGTTAGCAATTCCGAAACTGTCAAAGTGAAAGTCGTAGTGTTCGCTCAGTGACGCATTACACGCACTAACAAGAGTTGATGATACCATGGTTGAGCTGGCGTATTGTGGCCTGGAGATAGCGAGCATTGGGCGCAAGCCTCGTGCGCCGCTTCTCCAAGTAGGCGGCCAAGCCGACCACACTGGCCCGCTCCTTCAGCTGCTGCGCCTCCGCCAGCAGCTGAGCGGCAATCTGCCGCTCAGTCTGCTCGTCCATAGCGGGATCAGCAACACGAACACATGGTCACTACTCCACAACCACCCTCCCAACCATCCCGGCGCCCATGCCGCCGTCCACACCGCCGCTGCGTGACGCCCACAACCCTCCAACCCTAACTAAACCCCAGAAACAGCACCGCTCTCGCTACTTGGCTGGCTGAATGGAAAGCTAACGTTTTCCGCTACGAGGACGATCAGCAGGACGATCATTGCGAAACGCGAGACTGTTGAAGCAACACGTAGCGACATTTCAAGTTCTACAGTCTGCTACCGATTTGCAGCGAAATTTTGGCGCCAGCTGGCAGTTTGGCGCCAGGAGCTGCGGCGGCGGCGTTGGTGGTGGGGGGGTGGTTGTCAGTGGAGGCAGTGTCGCAGGCGGTGGCTGGGGTGGTTACAGTGGCATTGGCGTCTGAGAGGGTTTAGCTTAGGGGCAGCAGAAGTGGTTTGCCAGCCGGCGAGCAAGTTGAGCAAGCTCGTAGCTGTGCATGGGCTGTTGCAGTTGAGGCGGCGAGCATGCCAGTGTGAAGGCTGGCCTAGGGCAGACTAGACTGAACTGGACCAGACTCGACTGCAATCGCGCTACTTTGTGGGAGTCTTGGGCTGGGAATTAAGGCTTCCCTAGCATGGAGGTCGCTTCCCTGCTGGGAATTGACATAGATGGTAAGCTTATGGAAGTGCTGCGCCACTCACCGCAGCGCATGTCACATTGGTTTGACAGTTCAACCTTGGTCAAAGCCTCACCTGTCAAGTTCTCAATGTTTACGCGTCGCCGCGCAAACAACGCTTGTACACCTACTGGCTATTTTGTGAGTCTGAAACTGCAACGACCCGGGTAGCAGTGCCTGATGTTGTGACTAAGCGACGGTGTTTTTGAGTAGTACTTTTTGCTGTTTCTTGTTGTCAAAGTATTGTGACAACAAAAAACAGCAACAAAAAGTGACAACAGACCAAATCAATGCAGACAAAAGCAAATAGAAAGGCAAGAGGGTTGGCAGGGGGAATATACACACCATTCAGCTGCAAACACATTGATATAATCTCGTGCCTGGAAACACGATATATAACCAGTTATACATGCTCGTCAACACAAGCAACGTTATGGTGGTGTGCTTCAAGGGTCATAAACCACAGGAACACCAGATTCACAACCACACTGCTACATGTAGCGTTGGCTGGGACGGAGTCTAAGTTATTTCTTGCTGGCTTTAAGTTAACTTGTGTTGGCTATGTGGTACTTCACTAAGTCTTCTGCTAACGCTGCTATCCCTGGCGATAACAATACATGCGTGCATGCAGCGCACATCCTCATTGAAGCGTTGCTGGTGGCCACGATCTTTTACCTCTTACTTCAAAAGAGTTACAAACCGGAAAAGCCCTTATCTGAGGAGGTGCGCATGCATACATGCATGCATGCGCCATGCACGTTACCAGACTGTTGTGAAGCGTGCTTATGTAGCATGTCCTGACAGGAAATCAATCAGTTGTGTAACGATTGGGTTCCCGAGCCGTTGCATCCGGCTCTGAGCGAAGCTGCTTCAAGGCAACCGCCAGTGCTGTCCAGGTTTGCAGTCACGTTGTGTGTATGAGAATTAATACAAAACAAGTTACGAACATGCGTGATGGTACTTCGACCAGAGCAGACATGCAACTGTTTTCACTTCACACTTCACGAACACTTTGGCTTTGGCATGCATCAGATGTTAAGTCTGTTTGAGCTCTTGGGTGTGATTACTGAAGTGGCGTTGTTACTTAGTGCGCCGGGAGCAAGGGTGATTGCGAACGGAGCTGAGGTGGTGAACCTTTCAACGCTTGATTTTCTTGGTGTGACAAGCAATGACCAAGTTTTGGTAAGCGCTGCCACCATCAACAGGGAAACGCTCTTGTGTCGCTCCCGGCATTGCGTAACAGCATAGTACTTGCTTTGGCAGGCGGCAAGCAGAGCGGCCATTGACAAGTACGGTTGCGGCGCATGTGGACCTCGCGGGTTCTATGGGACCATTGGTATGCACGCTCGCAAGCATTAGCTGGTTGTTTGATGGTTTGCAGATGCCATGAGCTCATCCTAATGTTTGTAGCAATGAAGCAAGAAAGTGTGCATAGTTACGCTCTTTCTTACATCAGTGCTTGTTTATGCCGGATCATGAAACACAGTTATGTTAAGATTGTGATTATTGGCGATGGTACTGGTTGACTCATGGCACGATGGTGGTTGCGACGACTACATACATGGGTTGACCATGCAGATGTGCATCTGGACTTGGAGAAGAAGATTGTAGAGTTCACTGGAGCAGAGGAGGCCATCATCTACTCTTTTGGGCTTGCCACTCCAGCCAGCACCATCCCAGCCTTTGCGAAGAAGGGCGACATCCTGATCTGGTACAGTGTACACCTATACATGTTCAAATGCTGCATCATTTGGTCTCATGGCCGTCCGTATCCGCTGTCATTGAGTACTGGTGTCTTCTTATGTATGTGTCAGTGCGGGTTCACATCTTACGTACGCACCGCAGTGATGAAGCTGTCAACTACGCCATTCAGAACGGGCTCACGCTGTCAAGGAGTACAGTGAGGTGGTTCAAGCACAATGACATGGCGGACCTTGAGAGGCAACTTCAGCGTGTCATTGACAACGACATCAAACACCCAAAGGCGCTCAACAGGCGCTTCATTGTTGTGGAGGGCATTTATCAGGTTCGTGCATGTGATCACGCAAGTGTTCGGCCAACTCGTGCTCGAGTGCAGTATGAAGTGACTTTTTTTTTCTTTGTTTCACAGAATCGAGGGGATTTGGCGCCACTTGCCAGCATAGTTGCTCTCAAAGAGAATTACAAGTTCAGGGTGATGGTTGATGAGAGCTACTCTTTCGGCGTGCTCGGCCCAACTGGGCGGGGTGCAACTGAACACTGGGGGATTCCGGTGAGTGAGAGAAGTTTACACCGTCACTGTGCAGGAGAGATCAGCGGACGCAAGTTTGACATCTTGTCGTTGTAGGTTGGTAAAGTGGATGTCATTACAGCATCAATGGGGATGGCGTTGGGTTCAATGGGTGGCTTCTGCTGCGGCAGCACAAAGATTGTCAGTCATCAGGTATTACCCTTGCACACGCGCACAAACTGCACGGCCATACGCCCTGCTTGCATGGTTTGCATGCTCCATGTCTGGTGTGTCCTGTTTCATTACACCACCAGTATCATTGTGACAACACGTACAGCCACAGGCTTCAACCTTCGCTTCTCTCATTGATAGCTCTTGGTGAAACCACATGTGCCACTTTCTCAAGCTGTTGTGTGCTGCAGCGGTTAAATGGAGCGGGCTACGTCTTTTCAGCAGCGCTGCCACCGTACTTGGCGTCCGCATCAATGGAGGCACTCAACTTCATCGAGCGCAGTCCTGAGCAGCTGGTGCAGCTACGCAAGAACGCCGAGTTTTTGCAGCGCGCTCTCGCGAGAGTGACGGGGCTCACCTTGGTTGGGGCTGAGTTCTCACCCATCATGCATCTACATCTCATAAAGTCAACCGGCTCCATTGAAGTCGACAATGCGCTACTCGACAAGATATGCGACAAGGTAAGGCGTTATGCGTTATGCGTTGGTGTTGTTGGGCAGCTGTACATAGAATGCAAGGCATGCACATGCATAAGGCATGCATAGAGGCTGTAGCATAGCACGACATGTATGGCACACATATTAAAATGCAAGTTTAGTTTACCACCGGGCTACCCTACTACACAACCACTAATGCCGCTACTGTTTGAGTAATGGTGTGCACTCGTGTAGGTCTTGGGCAAAGGGGTCCTACTAACAAGGAGCAAGTACACGCACTTGGAGAAGTTCAAGCAGGAACCCAGCATCCGGCTCACGGTGTGTGCAACACACACTGAGGAGGACTTGCTGTCAGCTGCAACGGCTATTAAGGCTCTGGCCAAGATGGTTTTGGGCAATGGGCACAGCTTGCGGTAACTATCAGTCTTGACAGCTTGCTAGCAGCAGTGTCTTGCCGGCAATGCATGGCTACAATAGTGGCTTTTTGCATTGCAACTTGCAGCGAACCTCTGCATTGCACACGCTGACTTTATAGCCCCTTTTGAGGTGTTGTAGAACAGTACCATAGCCCATCACTGATTGCTGAGCTTACCATGCAGCACGCACATGTGCACGCACTCCCTTCACACTGTACTGGCTATGTCGTTTGTTGACACAACAGCCTACTTCAACTGACAATGGGTTGCAGCTTGTGCGGCGCAAACAATGACGCGCGGCACAAGTTGCATGGTGCAGGTCCGTATCCCCTTCATTAACATGACTGAAGGACGGACTGCAGCAGCTGTTAGCGCGGTACAGATGTTATCACCGCATTGCATTCTTTGTATACATCTGCACTGTTGGAAAGCCTATGCACCCCACAGTCACAAACCAGGCAAAAGTGTTGGACGTAAAGTGAGAACACGTCCTTGACAAGGACAGCTGTTAGCAAAGATCGTTGTGATGTTGCAATTGCTGGCATGAAGGTGGCAGCAGAATGTAGAGGAGAATGCAGGGGAAATCATCTCATTCTGTATGTGTTAGACCATAAGGTCGTGCAGCTTTGCATGGTTGGATTTGTAATGTATACTGCCACAAGCCAGTAGGCATACGAAACATGTGCACATTGCTTGACTTGCATGCACACTAAGCATGTTGCAACTTATGTACACAACGAGCAACGTAGACCATAATATTGGTATATGTATAGACAGCTGGATAAGACAGTCAGCACAACATGAGAGCAACTCTGCATTGAGTCAGAAGTGCTGTTGCGCAGCTGCGCTTAACTTATGGCACAGCCGCAACCCTTCTTGAATGGCTGCACCTCCATATCTTTCTGTAGACGCTCTAACCTGGTTATAATCTCCGCAAATGTGGGTCGCTTGGTGGGGTCGCCATCCCAACATGCCGACACAAGCTCTTTGCAGCCATCCGGGTAGAATCGGTCAGTAAACTTGGGCCGCAGGTCTTGCGTAGCAGCGCCTTCCGCAACCGTGGCTGCTGTCTGATACTGAAACGCTGGGGCGCCTTCAAACAACTCATATAGAATGATACCAAACGAGTAAACATCCACACTTTTGGTGTAAGCCTCGTGTCGGTACACCTCCGGAGCCATGTACCGATACGAGCCCGTCTCACCGGTCATCTCGTACTTCTCGTTCAAGTTATTGAATGACAGCAGCTTGCTCAAACCAAAATCAGCAATCTTCAGATGTCCCGCCTCAGATATCAGCACATTCCTCGGCTTCAAATCTCTATGAACAATGGCTTCTGGTTTCCGCATGTGCAGGTAGTTCATCCCCCTGTGGCAAACCATTTGTCCGCACACAAGCCTATGGCACACACACACATGCAACATGAGATACAAAACGTACTTGGAGATGTCCAGTGCGTAATGAAAGACGTCCGCCCTAGGTAATCTTTGCCGGAACATGATATCATGCAAATTGCCCTGCAACACGCACAACACAATTCAGCAAGAGCACACCACAGAGCACTTCAAGGATGCACGTGCATAACATACCCGAGGCAAGAACTCCGTCACAATCATCAACGGGTAACCAGGCTTCGAGCAGGCGCCTAAAAACTGGACAATATGCGGATGCTGCAGTTTCGGCAACAATGCAATTTCGTCGCGGAACTCCTGCGTGGCAACTATGTCTGTCTCCAGCGTCTGCAGCATCTTTTTCACGGCAACCTCTGTTCCTCGCCATTGCACTTTCCATATCTCGCCAAACGCGCCCGTGCCAACCAGCTTCCCAGCAGACAGATCTAATTCAGTGGGATCGATCTCCCACTCCTGGCTCGGATCTACCCGTGGCATGTTTATTGACTTGGGTGACGCATGTCTGCTTGCACTCTACCCACAACAAAACACAAAGTGAGCACTTCAACAGGTGACCTAACAGGAGCATCTCATCCAAACTGGTTCAACATGCACACAACCCAATGCAATGAACATACCGAAGTTCGGGCGCCAGCATTTCGCAGCATCAATGCAACTTCCACATGGCCGAATGTGACAGCATCCGACAGCGGCTGCAACAAACCCACAGTAATGCTTTGCAATTAGAGACGTCCAACTGAAATCCTCGCCAGATCTGTTTTGCAGCTATTAAGCCCGCAGATGCACTTGCTCACGGTACACAATTGCCCTGTGCGCACACTCGTGTGCTTTAATGCGACACTGCATGCAGCAGTACGATTGTGGTTGACAAGGCCGTACTTCAAAGACACAACAAATGCAGAACTATATGTATGCTTCAGCCCCGCGACTGGATGACTGCTTTGACGACTGACAAACACACGCTAGTTACTCATCTACACGAGCACCCTGCATGCCATACGCGCATGCAAGACGTTGTGCACATGCATCCATACCGTTCCACCCCATCGGTCGACCGCATTGACTCGTGCCCCAGCGGCAAGCAAAAGCTCCACAATACTCTTTTTGCCCTCTGACGCAGCCAGGTGCAACGGAGTGCGGCCATCATAATCCGCACCGTTCACATCCGCGCCCTCGTCAACAAGCGCTTTTACCTACACTACAATGTGTCAGTGCTGTGGCGTTAGTGCACACAAAGCTGCATGATTTTCATTGCCACGACAATGGCGGTTTTAGTGTCAGCATAACCTCTCTTCGCTACAATGTGTCAACGCTAACGCTTCAGCGCTATACAAAAAATCTGTCAACATCCAACAATGCACTGGTGACTGGTGATGTTGACTGCTGTCTTCTGTAGTTTCTGTTTCGTGCAATGAACGAGCAAACCCTCTTGCAAGTGCATCTCCATTACCCATGAAAGTTACAAGCAATGCCAACCAGGTGATGCCTGATGTGTAAAAGATGCTCAACTGCAATGCAGCTTGATAAGGGACAGCATGGTCTAAAACTACAGTGCAAGTGCTCGGAGCACCTGCTTGTAGTTGCCTTTGCCAGCTAGAAACAGCAGCTTTGTGATGCTGTCCATCGTCTTGGGGATGTCAGCTTCTAGGCTGCTGGCGAGGTCGGCGTGCGGGGGAGGCTTGGGAGCCCTATTGACTATATTTATGGGCTGCGGAGGCGTTGGGGCAGGAGGTTCTCCCCCAAGCCTCGGCAGCGCTGCGGCGGCGACCGATGACGGCACCAGAGAGCGCATGGAAGAGTTAGGCTCGTGGCCTGCTGCTGCCCCATGCAGCTGAGCGCCGCCGCGTGCGTCGCCGTTCTGCATGGCTGCCAGCTGGCAAGCAGCTGAATGCCTCAATGCGGCGGCAAAACCCTAACTCTGGCCTTACTGGTTGGCTGAGCACTTCAGGACGGCCGGCCGGGGTCCCGCCTCCTCCGCCAGCGCATCCTAGCTAGACCAATGCTGCCCCACACCCAGCAGGTGATTGGCCACGTCGCCGCCGGCGCCCTCCTCCCTCTCCTCCTCGCCCAGCACGAGCACGCCCACCAGGTGGAGCTTGGCTCCACCTGCGCTCCCTCCGCCAGCAAACTCCTCTCTCCTCCACCGCTGCCTGGCAAAGCAGCCCCCTTCCACACCCACCCGCACAAGCGTCGTCAGCTCTCCATCGCCCACAGCACCTAACTCCACGCCGCCGCCACCACCGCCCTTGCCGCCGCCGTCGTTAGCGCCGACGGTATCTTTCTGCGAATACGCACCAGAAAGTTACCTCCGTATCTTGCTACTGTAAAGCAACAAATGTAATCTCAACTGGTTGCGCAGGTCTCATACGTTAGGATGGATGGCCGTCGTGAAGACGTGCACATGATGTGCAGCGTACAGTGTTTCGAATACGGCAAATTGGTCGGGACGTTAATCTGGCTTGCGGTACACACGCCGTGACAAAAACGTACGGTACCGGCACTCCAGCCATTGGCGTAGACAAGCTCGTGTCGGAAAGGGCAGGCACCTGACCAGACGACAAGAATGGCCATCATTCTCTATATACACTTGTTGCAGACATGCAGTCTTAGCGGACTTACTGCAGGCCCTACGGTGGTATGTGACATGCACAGCATATGTCAACATGTGGGCACCATGCCTTTCAAGTTGTAATAACAAACGCGCACCCGCTGTTTTGATGTTGCGCACATCAAAGTCACAACTTTACGCACACGGCACACCCACAGACGTGAGCGTGCACGTGTTTGGCGTACGGAGCGTGTACGACAATCGAGAGGACGGTGCTTGCGCGTCACGCCCGTGCAACAACAGTTTGACGACTTGTCTTTGGATATCTGATGCTTACGATGTGTTTTAAAAGTAAATAAATATATCCAGCTATATACGGCACTTATACATAAACATCCGTGTGAAAAAGCAAAAGTTATCTAATGTTAAATTGAATTGTCCTTATGCATTCTTGAACATTAAAACTCTTGATTTGTTCATGTTATGTTCGCAAACATGGTTGGTCAAACACATCTTTGCTTTCGCCACCTTTTTTTATGATTTCAATGCTATATTTATTAACATGTAACCCCGTGCTTAATTAATTCGTAAGCCATTTTCAAGTTAAAGCCCCATGCAAAAGCAAACATTTTAAGCTTGAACAGTTGGTTTGAAAAAACATCTTGCATTATGCAATGCCATACACTCAGCCATTTTTATAGCTCAAGCAGTTACCATGAAATTTCATATCCGATATAAAAAGATATGGCATAGTCTGTTAGCGCGAATTTCAAACGAAACTGGGAGCATAAGTGTACACCCTATCACAGGCACAGACGGGCCTCACAGTGATTTGCCCACAACGGGCTGATTATCATATATGATTACGCTTTGATAGCGCAAGCATATTAGTAAGCTTTATAACACCCATTAAAAATGTCTGAATACTTTTGCGTGCAATAAAACTATTTGAAGGTGACATCATCTGTGCGGTTTGACTTTTGTACTAACTTATTATGACATTAAAATTGGTATTGACAATATCTCTATGCAGCAACACTGTTCATTGATAAGCACATGATGTATACAATGAAACTTCTAAAACGGATGCAAGGTTGCTAACGGACAGTGTAATAGAAAAGATTAAAGCACATGGTCACAAGACATGCACCTTATAATTTCAGTGTAATGCAACCTTGTAGCGCCGTCGCTATAGCTAATGATTGAGGGCGTGTATTGATTTTTGAGAGTGATTTTTTACTGCAGAGACCAAGCTGTCAGGTAGTGGCTCACACTATGCACAATCTTTGTGCAATCTCAATCATAGCCGCGGCATTTCTAGCAGCTGGCAATGGCGCTATGGTGCCCATAATGGGGCACAGCCATTGCGAGCGATGAATGCAATCAGCTATTACATTAATTGCTAGCAACGACCTCCGTGGTTAGCGACCACCGTGCCACCTTGTGGCACAAGGCGGGCAAGCCACTGTCTATTGCATTCACCAAGACGTCTCAAAGGATGGTCACCCGTGGCTCACACGATGCTATCAATCAATTCATAGGCTATTGCATTTATTGCTAGCAACGTTAACAGCCTGTGTAGTTGACAACAACACAGAGCGGGCAAGCCACTGCCTACTGCATTCACCAAGCTGTGTCAGAGGATGGTCACCAGTGGCTCACGATGCACACACATGCAGCAGCTGCAAACCCCATAACGCCATTGCCAGCGGCCAGCAACGACACTAATAGCCCCATAGCATGGGGCTATTGCATTGCATTAATTGCTAGCAACGGCCTCTATGGTTGGCAACCATAAAGCGCGGGCAAGCTAGTGTCTATCGTAATTCATCAAGCTCTTTCAGTGGCTGCTCACTAGTGGCTGATTTTATGCACACACATACAGCAAAGCAAACCCCATAGCGCTCAGCGGCGAGCAATGGCGCTATGGGCTATTGCATTGCATTGATTGCTTGCAACGGCCTTTGTGGGTTGCAACCACGCAGGGCGGGAAAGCCATTGTCTAACACATTGACAAAGCCGCTCAGCGGCTAGCAATGACGCTATAGGGCTATTGCATTGCATTGCATTGGTTCTCAGCAATGGCCTTTGTAGTTTGCAACCACGCAGAGCGGGGAAGCCACTTTCTGATACATTTACCAAGCCGTCTCAGTGGCTCACATAATGCACACACAAACAGCAGCAGCACACAGGCTAAAGTTGAATGAAAGCGTATGCAATACATATTTACATATTTGCATGATTAAAGTGGCATAGCTAAGTGCATGCGAATGAGCTTGGCTATAGCAGGCAGAGGCTGGTTGAAGCAAGGAAGCAATCGAACAAAAAAGCATAATGGTGATCATTACTGTCTTACCAATAAGTGCTTTTGGTGGAGTCCCGTAATGAAGATGATAGGCTTGATTGATTATTTGAGGTGTCAATGAGAAAATCTAAACCACTTTCGAGAAACATCCATTGCACAGCCGTCGCACTATTATATTGATCGGTTTGTATACAATGGATTGTGGCCCACCATAACGGCACCAACAAAACGGCGTGGCCACGGCGACAACAGTATAGCAACACCTTCGCAACATAGTCCATGCTCACATACACAACTTTACCGCCGCACACAGACCGAAAAGCCTCCATCCTAGTTTATTTGGAAGATTTGGCGAAAATAGTCCATACTCACATACTCAAATTCACCGCCGCACACAGACCGACTCAGCCTCCATCTCAAATGATTTTGAAAGATTTGGCGAAAAGGTGTAGTGGATTGAGTGACGGTCTCGGAAGTCCGGGTCCCGCGGGGTTATCCAGGATCCGCATTCAAGCCCGTTTTCCCCCCACTGCCAAGGGCGGTAAGTTTGCGCTGCTCGGTTCCCCGCCTCGCGCGGTGCCCTACTCTCCAACGGCCGCGAGAGCTCCGATTCCCCAGAGCCCCCGCTGCACATGACCCCCAGCTTGGAGCGGGCAGGCCTTCGGCACGCAGACCTGGGCCCCACGGGTCGGACCCCAATCCGACGTCACTCGTTAGCCCCGCTCGGGTTACAGAAGAGCGCTACCCCTTCCACACGGTCAGAGTCGTTTACGGGAGGTGGTCTTGGCGGCATGAACGGGTGCTTGCGAGACGGCTGCGCCGAGAGGCAGAGCCGCGGTCGTTTGATCGTGTGCTGCGGCATCGGACGGCGACAGCAGGCAGCGGCTGAAAAGATGGATGCTCTATTGGAATGGTGTGAGTTGATGTGGTGCTCACTTATCAATGTTATTCCTTCCCCCACCCCCCCGGCCAACATGTGAACTACACTTTTCCGTAATGTCAAGGGGTTGATCAACATAAACAAGTAAACAACTACGTATGATTTCTGTTATACCCTATGATAGCGACGCACAATTACAAGCATATAAGCAGTCACATTCCAAGATTGCTGGTACTGCTCACGTATACGAAGGTTTGATGTATACGAGTTGTTATTATAGTTGTATTTGGTTAATCAGCAAAGATGACATCCAACCACAAGCTCCATGCAACATTGTTGCTTCAGCACAAATCTTTTCCTATATCCCTTTATGGCCCACTATATTATCGTATACGTTGATTGACACTCACGACGAGCCGATAGCAACATTTTACAAGCAAACTTCGTGGAATTTAACTTACTCTTGCTCCACGGTAACACAATTGCATTGCACATCATGTTCATGATTACATGTATTATATAAGCTAGCATGATAAGTGATGTAGCGCATTAATTGCACACTGCACTACCCTGTTACTCTCATATCTAACACTCATTGAGTAAAGGCTTTCCGGTAGCAGGCAAGTATCTTTCACTCGGCAAGTGAATGCTATCACATCAGCTCATCACATTATTTGCAACGACAATTGGTTGTCATTCGAACACACGTGTTGTGTGTTTATTTACAACTTGACAATGCGCCCATCACATTGCTGCAAGTGCGTGCATCATACAAGTGTTGCAAAGCCATCACCAAGTCAATACGGCGGAGCCACACAACAGCAATTGGTCCTCCCGCTCGCGCACCCACGCCAGCACTTTGTTGCTCACTGCAATGGCGTCTAACTGCATACGGCAAAGGCACAACTTTAGCCACAGCAAGCATAACCCACATTACCCACTATGATAATATCATTGCCAAACATGAACCTTGTCGATGCTGGGCTCAAAGCATACGTAGAGCTCAAACTCCGGCATCAGCCAGGCAAGAACCACTGTTCAAAGCAGGAAAGTCAAGGACAATCGGTACACCGCCATCAAACGACCTTAGGTTGCATACAATATGGCAAGAAACAACAACAACCACAGCAATCGCCACAGCAACAGCAGCAGCAGCAGCAGCAGCAACAACAACAACAACAACAACAACAAAATAAGCAAAGTGTGGACGGACCTGCAAAACTGTCGCGCCTAAAGTGCGTTCTGTGCGTCGCACTTGTGCTAAAAGCTGACGTGCGTATTGATTGATATGTCCTAAGCACTCTGCAGGAAGTCAAAAGCGTGTGAATAATGAACTCTCATGCCAGGCACATGCACACCCACTCACCTCTTTCTATCGGATGGTTCACTGAACCAGGGCGGGAACTCTGGGCACACCAGCTGGCGCAGGGACCTGTGGCGGTACGCGTAGTGGCGCAGCATCCGGGGCGCTTCCCACACATAACCAGGGGTAGAGGGAGGCCTTACAGAATTCGACGGCGCCACCTGTTTTTGAGAAATCAACTATCAGAACTGCAGTTGGATCCTAACAACCGCTCAGACGAGCGAAGTCATGTCTGTGTGTGTGTACTTGTGCATACACGTGTGCAAGTGCATGCACACGTATATGGGTGCATGACGCGTGTGTGCGCGTGTGCTCTTGATGACCTAACCGGAGTTTGCCTTCAACTTTCACTCTTGTAGCACATCATTGTTTGTGTTACCCAGCCGCAACCACCAAAGGACACACGCTTACCTGCAGCGAGGATGCAGCCTCTTTCGCTTGCGCTTGGCTCGTAATACTCGACGTGCGCGATATCGGCCTTGAGGGCCCGTCATAAGCATCCGCAACGCACGGTACATAATCGATACGCAGTGGTCCTTCCTGCAGGGACGCGGCGATATCCTCGAGCAGCTTGTGTTTCTTCAAGTCGGCTTGAAATCGGCTCCGCGCCTCAGCGAGTTGATAAAAACTGTCTCTGTCTGCTGTGAGAAGGATCAAACAGACTTCCGGCGAGATGTAATGAACGTAAGCGTACAGAAAGGCTTTCGGATTGAAGGCCGGCAGGCAAAAGGGTGAGAAGGATTCTGATATGCGGAAGGATTCACTCGCGCATATGAAGTTGGTAAGTAGGATTATGTCTGACGGCTGTAATGACTGCTTCTTTGGCCGCAATAAAGTTACAACGCTTGAGCCCGCCAGCAGCACGCCGAACATGAGCCCCGGCAACGCAAGCCGTTGCATCAATATGCCTGCAACAACACCATCAAGCATAAGTCAGACGACACACATGTAAGCCTCTCTGTGCGTGTGCATGCGCGTGTGCGTGCATTGGATGTGTGCGCGTCTTACTACACCTTGCAATGACAACACACGCGTTCATGCCTATCTCTTGCGACTATGCATGCGCATATGTACTCTTGTGAAGAACCTGGGCAAATATTCATACTACACATATACCCAGGCAAGCAACCTGACTATGATACACTCTGGTATAGCCACGCCATGCAAGTGCTGACACAACTGCTCAATCGACACAACATGGTCACCCATCTCAAGCAAGCGTGGACCAAGCAACCTTTGCAGCAAAGGCCCCACAACCTCACCGATGGCACGTCGCACGCCGTGAGGCAGCGGCAGGCACGCAAAGGCGTGTAGTAGTACGGCGGGGTCCGATCCGCACGCGCGTACGAGCGCGGAGAGGACGGGTTCGGTGCCGCCGAGGAGGCTGCGCATGTCGAAGCCGGAACTGCGCTCGAACACGCGCTCCACGCCGCTCGTTAAGATCGAGATCAACTGACCGTGGATAAGCTCAAGCTGCGCGGTCAAGGCGCGAGGAGGCTCACCTGAACATGGATGCGGGTATGTGTTTATGTGTGTACATATGTATGCACTGTGTATACATGTGCTGCTCTGCTTGTGCACAGGCACCCGAGAGTGAGGGTGCTCGCGACTACATGTTGCATTCGCAAACATACACACGCTTGTATGCATCTGCATGTGTACCTGCATGTGAATACGTGCGCATGGATGTACACACATATATGCACGTGGCACCTTCGTGACATGCGTACATACCTTATGCAGACGTGATAACCTCTATGCATGCACGCACACATACGCGACTACATGATGTTGCACATGCAGCCACTTGCTGTATGATCGCATCGCTTCAAGGGTGTTTACGCAAATGCACGTGCACTACCACATACGCATGCGCTCGTGTATCTGTGCACTTACGCACAGAACTATTTGCAAGTGCACACACTGAGATCTGTTTCGGCCCGTGCATCCACACTCGCCTGTTGCTGAGACTGCCACGAGGTACAAAGGCCCCCGTGCCAGGAAAACGAAAACGTGCCGGCCGGCTTTGACCCAGTGGATGGTGTCGCCCTGGTCCTGAACAAACGACATGACCGCCTGCAGGACGGCGGTGAAACCTGCCAGCCTGTTTTCATCGCCATATCTGCAAAGCG
The DNA here is from genome assembly GCA_009103225.1 of Chlorokybus atmophyticus. Taxonomy (NCBI): domain Eukaryota; kingdom Viridiplantae; phylum Streptophyta; class Chlorokybophyceae; order Chlorokybales; family Chlorokybaceae; genus Chlorokybus; species Chlorokybus atmophyticus. The sequence continues at coordinate 1,764,374 of RHPI01003369.1, forward strand.
ACACCAGGTTGGCGTCAATGCAAGCGTGCATGCATGCGTGTGCAGTTGTGGCAATAACAGGTACCACATCTGTGTCTGTGCAGATTCGAGAGCAGCCACGTGTGTGTAGATGCACATGCACATTGCATGTAAGTGTTTGCATTCGTAGGAGTGTTCGCGCACGTGTGCCTATGCGTGTGCCTATGTGCTTGTTTGCATGCACGCATATGCGTTCTGGTGCGTACATGCATGTGTGCTTACACCGTGCGTGCGCGTATGCGCGTGTGCATGCACGTGTGTGGGTGTGTTTACTCGTGCAGGTGTCGTACACTACCTTGAGAATATTGGTTTGCCTGCATTGCTCAGCACGAACAGGTGTTTTCGTTTACGCCGCCAAGCCGGAGACGTGTCATCTTCATCCTTATACTTCTTTCCACGAGCCGCACGTGTGGAAAGCGCTCGACTTGGGTCATTGAAAACAGCTTCACTTCCCACTCCAACACTTGAATGCAACATGTTGTCTGTCTCGCTATGATGGTTCAGAGGCTCTGCAGGCTCATCCCTCTTGCTGCCAACATCGTCACTATCGTTGTGGTGATTATGTTCATCTCCATCAGCTGATGTTGGCTCTTCAGGATGTGGGCTTTGGTCGTCTGATATTGACAGTGCGTTGGCTAACGCTCGTTCCACAGAAGTCCTCTCATCATCAAAGCTGTGAGCTGAGGTTGAGGGATGCTCTGCACAACAAACAAAACTTCACGACTACAGCTATGCTGAATATGCACGCTACGGGTGCATACTATAATATGACCTGACAGCCAGAGCTACTAAGCAAGGAGTCGACAATTACGTATAGCTTATGCAAACAAGGACACGGACACGCATGCGCGTGCACGCACATGAGCCCCTGCACGTCCATGCGTGCATGCATGCGCATAGGCACAGTTTTGGGGATGCATAACATGCCTCTTGACAGCAAATCTAAACAGAAGACAGACACTCTAGGGTTGAGCAACTGCTCAGCAATTATGTACAGTTGAGGTTGGACGTATGAAGCTGCTACTGCACTGAGATGAGTGAAATGAACAGCCACTACGCACGCTAGGTCAAATTACAATCTGCACACTACAATCAACAACAATTAACGAGGCAATTTAAACACTGGGAAAGACGCAAGGTTATTATTAGCGGCCAAAAGCTGCTGCACGCAAAAACAAACATTGCATACCACAGGACAGCGTTTTGTATGCATGCTTTACACAAGCGCTGCCTTTCATTTGGATCGCAAAACAGCTGCATTCACGTGTGTGCGTGACTGGCTTTGGAGATAAGGCACGCACTGACCTTCAACAGCGGCGGTGTCATCAACCTCCTCCTGCTGCTCCTCCTCCATGTGGACACAAAGCCACCCACCGCCGGCCTGTCCTGCCTGCTCCGCCTCTTCCTACTCCTTCTGCTCCTCCTGCTCCTCCGACTCCTCCTTGTCCTTTTCCGCCGCCCCCACTCAAGCAAGCAGCACAAGCACAGCTACTTCGCCAACAACCGCCTCAGCGACATGCTAAGCATGCTGCAAGCCTGCGAGGCGGCGGTGGCGGTAGCGCTGGCGATGGCGATGGGGTCGGCAAGGTGCAGACGGCGGGAAGGAGGGTAAGTGCAGGAGAAGCAGGAGGAGGAGGAGGAGAAGGTGAAGGAGAAGGAGAAGGAGGAGTAGAAGAGATGGCCCGCATGCGGCCTTTGATGGAGGCCTCAGCCGCAGGCAGGAAGCCGCCCCCACCTGTGTACAGAAACCCTAAACAGCTTGCGGCTCTGACTCTTGGGTCAGAAGACAAACTGTGCTTGAAGTTCATGTTTTATTCTTTCTATCCTTGCTATCCCTTGTTTTGTTTGTTTGTTTCGGTTGAAGCAGTTGTTGTGTCCTTCTTGTTTGTGCGTGTGCGTGTGAATTTGTGGTGTTTTGGTGTGTGTACTATCCTCTCTGCATGTGTCACTGTAACATCGCGGTTTACTGCAGCTTGCATGTAGAAAGCTTGACTCACATTTTGTGTGTGAGAGCATGCGCGCACGCAGTCAAACAACACTGCACTAACACCACGCTGATGTGCATCTATGAACCGAAGCAGAGTGCACGGGTGACTTGTATGCTGTGGTAACTTGTGTGTGTCGAGGTGAGCTGCATTGCATGAGAGCATGGTGTTACGGGTGGTGCACAAGTACGCACTAGCAGAAACGGGGCCAACAGTTAGCAATAGCCCGAAGCAAGTGTTGCGCGCGTGCTTGTGTGTCTTTGTGCTCTTTGTGGAGTGGTTGCTTTCGTGAGCAGGTATGCGTTCAACGCACACACACCTGCAGGCACACGTGTGCGCGTGCAAGTGCACATGCGCCCAAGCATGAGCACATGCATGTTGCACCGCGCTTTGAGACATTTGCTCGTTGTCACCACCGTTTGTTGCTACCCGTGCGGCGCCGCTTGCCGGCGAGTTTGTTGTGCAGCAAAATGGCAGTCACCTTGATTGAAGTACACATTGCATGTCGCTTCTCACTAGCAGTGGGTTGGCTTTTTTTTATTGTTGTGTTGTTTTGTTAAAAGCGTGCTTGACCCCTTAAGTGTTTCGTTCTCTTCTTCACCAGAGCAGGCATCACCCTGGCGTTTTACTTTGCGGTGATAACGCTGCAAGCACACGCTCACAACTTGTGGGCCAGGCCTTTGTTCCTTGTCTGCGCGGTAAACACACAGTCATCACATGGACATATATGTAACGGCGTGTCTCTATCTGCGAGTAACAACATGGAGCTGATTGACAGGTGGGGTTTATCGGTCTCATTACGCCGGTTTGCGTGTACACGGCGTCCCAGGTTGGTACAATGCATGCGACATTGCATGACTTTTGATCCTTGATACACTTTCTCAATTGCTTACAATGTGTGTGCTTCATAATAATGTTGTTGGCTATATGCAGGACCAGTTTCATGAGCTCAACATGCTGAGACCAAGCCACTACTGGTCTGTGTGCAAGCGGTGCTTCCGTGCGATGCGCGACAACAACTGGAAGGTACGTGCGTGAATGTGTACATGCGGGTTGTAACTCTGCAATGCAGTGCAGTGAGTCGAGTTGTCACATCTGTGCAAGCTCAGCTGAAGCTTGGTGTGTCTTTTGCTTTCGCCTTATGCAACTATTGCAAGTTTAGCTTGCATAATGTGATATTGTCAGTGATGGTGCCGTGTTGTTCTGCAAGTGTTGTGGGCACCTTTGTGTGTGCGGTTGCACGTTTGGGTGCAAAAGTGGCAGGTACATGTGCTAACGCGAGTCATGATGTTGTTCTGGTTGTGCTGAACTTCTGCGCATCTTTGTGTGTGTGTGTGTGCGTATGCACATTCGGGTACATGCGTGTGTTGCCCAGGGTGGGATGCGTGTGCGCGGGCGTGTACAGTTACGAACAGATATGGACCTGATTTAGGCACTTGAAGGCTTTGCACTCGACCAAAGGGTCGTTGACTGACAGTGCCTTCTCTGTGATGTGCGTTCCCAGATAACTGACAAGGACCTTTGATGGGCGTTCCCAGATAACTGACAAGGACCTTTGATGGGCAAGCTCAAGGTGTATTGAGGGAATGCTGCAAGCGCACTGCAAGTAACTCTATACCCGCATTCAGCTGAGGTGTTGTTTAGTGCTTTCATCCCATGTCAAGTTGTCACACACAACCAACTTCAAACCAGGGATCTGTGCGCTGAGAGTTTAGTGTGCAAGGTTACAATCTATATTTTTTCAATGATATTAACTTGCTGGTGACCAGACCTTACTCCTGCAGTGTCCTTCCAGTGCATGTGCTGCCATGGGTGTTAACAATCAGCACTTACTCTCCATATAAGGTAAATGCCATGCTACCTTCAGCACTTTGCCCTGGTAACGTGTTCTGATTGCACGATTTCTAGGCTGACATCATCAACAATGTAGTGTGGACATGATGGCCATGCAACGTGTACAAAGAATGCAATGCGGCGTCTGCAATGAGCACATGGTGCCTCACACACGCTCAACATGCCTTCCGTTGTACTCCTTTCTGTCATCAGAATCGCAATACATGGTGACAGCACGCCATTAAGCACACTGCAAATGTACATGAAACATCTTGTTGCCGACCACTCTAACTAACAAGCAACAATTATGACCATCTCATCTGTCTCTTTTCGCGTCGGCGAAACAGAATGCAATTGCCATGATCGGCTTATTTACACAACGCATGCTATTGTGCCAAATGGCAGGCTACAACTCAAGACACGACGTTTAGTGCAAACCAGTAGTATGGGACAGGCGAATTGCGCCCATCATTTGTCAATACCTATGTGCAAGCAAACACGTTGAACAACTCAGCGGCACGAGTGGCATTGATCATGCCGTAGCCCGTGGCGTAGTCCCAACCTCTATCAAATTGAGGGGTTCGAGGGTCATCCTGCAAGCACACACTTTGATTAGTATGTTCATACAACTGTAGAACTCCATGTGTCCAGGGACACGCTGCATGCTGTGTTGTGCAGTTGCATACAAACCAATCATGGTCACCATATCATCTGTTGTGCTGAAAAGAGCGTTGACCACAGTGTCAGCGCTGAGGCCGCGCTGGGAAGTGCCGAATAGTAGCGCAGCCACAGCAGCAGCATTGGGCGCGGCTGCGCTGGTTCCAAAAAACTCTGGCTGGAGGTTGCCATTGGTGTCGGATCCATGGGGATACGGCGGGAAGAAGGTAGTGTCAATCTACAACATGCGCGTGTAACGTGTTAGCACTACAACAGTGCTGTGCATGCGTATGGACATTTCAATGAATGTGTCACAACGCACCCCGTCCACTGCCATGATGAGATTCTTCACCAATTGTTGCTGGGGTAATCTCATCCCGGTTTCTGCTCAATCAAAAGCAAACACCCATTAGCAAGTTTGAGAGGTTGACTGGGCTATCCCAATGCATGACACAGACCTGTGAATAGCAGAGGCGTGCCAACCGGTGATGAGTACGACTCTTGCTCGCTAGTCTGTCCCGTGTATGCACTGCAAGATGCAAGTTGCAAACTGGTTGCTTGAACCCAACTGCCGTTGATTGCCAACTGACAATTACTACAACACAATGAGTGCATGCAAGCTTACCGTGTATCGCGGTAGTTTGCTGCACCGACTGCTACGCTGCCCGTGGTAGCAGCATGACCAAAGCAAGTGGAGCTGCTTGCAACAACAGGTGAGGGTCAGAAGAGGCAGAGCCGAGTCCACAACAACTGGAGGTATTCTTATTGCATGTGTGTGGGCGCATGACATGACATGACACAGCGATCCATGACAGCAAGCAGCTAATCAGCAACAGGAAAACTGTTCCAAAGACTGCCACAAGGCTGCAAGTGTGCGCACCTGTTGGTGAGAAAGTTCAAGGGACCCGTCCGATCATCTGACGTAAAGACAACATACTTGATGACACCAGGCTTGTCTCCAGCGACCCACTCTGCATGCATTAATAATTTCTCAGAATGTCGCTGAGCATGCTGCACAGCAACAGCATGAGATAACCGCTTACCAATGCTCAGCGAGGCAGCCTCGGGAAAGTTTGTCGGGTTGTACACTGCAAGGATCTCGTAAGCATCTCCGCCAATATTGCGTGTATCGCCAAAGCTAAAGATCTGAAGATCGCTATTTTTCGGAAGCGTAATGCTGATGTCCACATCAGTGCGGGAGCCCGGAGGGCCGCTGACAGAGTAGAAAGGCGAATCCCAGTTGAGAACAACCGATGTGACACCCAAGCCGAAGCGAAACTGCTGCTGGGTGATGGGGCGACTGGTTGGTCCTGGCTCGGTGCCGAACTGATGAAGCTTTGTGCCTTTATGGCTGCCCTGAATGCCGCTGTCCACAAACACTGATGGAGCAAGCACATGTTAGCTCAAAGGTTGCCCATACATGAGAGCAGGACATGACTGGCAGCACATGCAGCACGGCAAAGCACTGCTGTACCTGAACGGTAGGACTTGAAGCCATTGTTACCTGAGTAACGCAAGTGAAATGTTAGACAGCAGGCGCAGCTTTCAATTTATCCACACATGTGAAAGACGGGAGAATTGGAGTGATGTGATGGCAGAGTACTCAGCTACCAACAGTAATGCTGACCAGAAGCAGAGAAGTATGCAACTCCGCGCGCCCGGACACTGTTGACTGCTTGGGCGACAATCCCATTCTGTCACATAGAAGTTGGTAAGCCGCACGAGCTGCTGACATAAGCCACTCAGCTGTATGGTAGCATGGCTAACCTGAAACATTGGCTCATCCAAGTACTGAATATCGTCACATATGACGCGGCACCCACTGCGTGCGAGTGCGAGGATGCCATTGGCGTAGTCGGCTTCACTTTGGTAAGCAGTATAGAAGGCAAGGTCCGCGTCAGGAGCAACGCTATGCACAAGTTGCGCCATTGCGCGACCTTCATCCAGAGTTCCTGCTCAACCACATCAAGGATAACCTCAATACACAATCAGGTCGGTGCATGTCTAACGATGAAGGGACAATTGATGGTTCGCACCTTGACCAAGGAAGTCACTTAGGACGTCGACATTGGTAGGTAAAGCGTTTGACTCTATGTCAAGGGCATATCCTCCCAAGCTGTCACAGTCAATATGTCAGCGCCTCCATCCCTCCTGGTACCGCATCAACAACAGCGCCGCAGACGTGGTCTTGCACCAGGTGTCACACGGTCGTTCATGACAGCCCACAGTCAACCGCAGCGGTGCAACATGCTAACTTGCTGCCGCACTGTTTTCAAACCAGTTGGCGGGCATTGATGTGCAGCTAATTGAGTGCAAGAGTCCAAGCTAGTAGTTGCATGAAATTCAGTACTCGGTGCAGAGACAAGAAGTTTACACACTCTACCTGTCAAAAGAATCAGACAGCATGCCCACTTTCACTGGGCGCTTCCAGCTGCCTTGCAGCTTGAGAGGCACATACAACGACCTGCATGCTTGCCTGCTTTGCTGTGAACAGGAAGTGACAAGTCGATACTATGGCCATACACAGAGAAGTTGCCACGCTCTGTAGCAGCATGATAACAACAGCCCTGCCTGCCTGCATGCACGTACCTGGTGTGCAACAAGCACACTTTCGCGAATTAATTGCAAGTTCTTGCAGTCCTTCAGCTGTGCAGCACCAAGCAGTACTGTCAGCAACATGTCATGTCTGTACACTGGCTGCGTTCAGTCTCCTCCGTGTCAAGGCCAGCGGGTGTTGTCATGCCAGCACAACACCATGCCCGTATGCGTCAACCCAACTTCTACCCTACCCTTCTACCCAACTTCCAGTTGTGCAGTTGGGTAACTGTGGTTGCCAGGCCACCACAAGAGTGAACACACAGCAGCTTGCGCATTTCATGCTACCTTCTCAACTGAAGGGATAGGCAGCCAGCCGGAGACAGTAAGCCCTATGTGGGCAATCTGCACTGCCCCCAGCGCCTCCAACTCAGCCACAAGGTCCTCTGTCTGACAGCCTTCCGCAGTAGCTGGACACACAGATTGACAACCGCTTACCACACATAACTTTATTAGGCTGCTACTATGACCAGACACTTGGTATGGTTGAGCAGGGACTGCAAAGGTGCTAGTAACAAGCTGCTGGCAACACCCCTGACCGACCTGCATGAAAGCGCACAAAGTTGTTGAGGATGTGAGTTGTGAGCTGGGTTGTGGCAATGGATTTGAGCTGTCCGGACTTGTGCTTGGCCAGCAGCGTCGTTAGGCCGGAGCTCACTGACGGCTGTGCGGAAGCAGCGGAGCACAGCAGCGCGAGCAAAGCTACCAACAGCAGCAAGCATGCAGCTTTCCTTGATGGTGGTGCCATGTCTGCTGCTTCAATGCCCCGGCGCAAGTTGCAGCCACTTACACCTGCATGCATACAAAAAGAAGGAGAGTTAATAACGCATAAAAGCTGGTAGCATACATTCAATTGTGCGGTGGTAGTGCTTTACTGTGTATGCAGCAGCTTTACCACAGCCCAACACAGTGAAGACCACAAGACGAACAAGACACAGTTGCGGGATCGCTTAGACCAAGACTTTGCAGTAGCTCAATTACTAATTTGTTGCTGACTCGCAAGCGTAAAAGAAAGTTGATGTGACAGCAGCTTGTCCAGTGAGTGATGCTTTGCAAAGCTGCATGCAATCGACGGCGACAGTGAACCTTACGCAAATCCATGCTTCGTACTCTCTTGCGTGTCGCTCTGTGGGCCGGCGGCGGCTGTGCATTTGCTGCTTGCTTGACTGCGTATGTGCAAGCAAAAGCGCACTGCGTGCTGAAGGGCAAACACTTAGGTGGTGTGGAGGGTAGGGGGTCGTGTACGGGGTACTGCAGGGGCACCCGTGCCCGTTTCGTCTTCTTCGAGGGAGATACCGCCACCACCGCCGCTGCTGTCCCTTGACAACCACGCCACCACCCTTCACCACTCACTGCAAGCCTAACAGCACAAGGCGACAGGGCGCCACGCCATGGCGGCAAAGTGCTGCAACCCACGCCTCTAGAGGAGAGATCATGTAGGCCTATGTAGGGCCTTTTACCACGCTATCAAGGCAGGTGCTTTTAGCTTTACAGGCTGTGCAACGACGTGTGCATAACGCAGCATCGATTGGATCCTTATGTCGAGTTGAGGTGTCAGTAAAGGGCCGAGGTGGCCGTATAAGCATCCCAGGTTTGTCATTATTGCGGTGCGTCCATGCGCTGCGGCGCGTTGCTGCATTTACGCTATTGGTTGCAAAAGGTCATGTCACATGGGCACATGTTGCACGTGCGAACCAATGTGTGCATGCTGCATGATCACACCGCCTCACCAATCGGTAGAGCTTGGCCACATTTGAACATGCATGACAGTAAGGTATCCGTTTGGAGCTAAAGTTGAGGCCGACATTGTACACAGCGCATGTGACTTGGTTTTTGCTTTCGCTACACTCTCCGTCTTTCACTACATGCTTCGGCAAGTCGCAATGCCTCCTGATGTTGCCCCTCACAATAAAGCCAGGTGCGTAGCGTCCCAAAAAGGGCTCCCTTTGAATGAGACTTGACAAGCCACGAACACGATGCCAGGCACGTGTAAGGTACGCACCTAAAGAACAGGTTGATCACGCTATAGTCTTGTATGCAGAGTATGCTTTTAACAAGTCGCGTCGCCTTGGGTCACGCAGTATATCGCATCTGCGTGACGCGTGATGTGGCGGGAAATGCCTACCTGACAGTGCTGCGGCGGAGGAGATGGTGGACGAGGAGGAGCAGGAGGAGGAGGTTAGATGGGTCTTGGACCACTCTCGGCAAGCTGCGGAGTGGGTGTTGTGACAAAAATTGCGCGTGGAAACAGCACAGGCATCAGCTGAGAATGGCCTCTGCGGAGGACCAGCTGCCGGAAGCTGTGGCGGATGTCGTTGCTGAGGTCAGGGCTTAGATCTCAATGTGATTGTAGCACCTGCACATGTTGAGAGTGTTGCTATCAGCACTTGCTTGCTTATTTGAGCGGTACAGCACGAGTGAGTTGACAGCTACTTTGCTGCTTGAGCATGCAGCAGGCAAAGGCTGCAGCCATGTGGTCGCTGCTCGGCTTCACAGGTTGCTCAACAACTTTTGCATATTGCGTTAGCCCGGTTCAGATGTCTGTAATCACATAACCCAGCAGCTTTTTTCGTAGCTGTGTGCATGCAGCAAACTGACCAGCGTCTCTTTGTGGCCGTGGCATATAATGCACACTTTCTTGGCTTGAAAGCTTCATGCCAGTGACACCCATACGTGCAACCATGCCTGCGCAGGTGGATAGGTATGTGCACACCCTGCTCGCTGCTACATCCAATGGCACGGACTCTGCTGGCGCAATTGCCGGCTGCGAGGTAGGCTGCATTGGTAGGCAGCATACAGCAAGTTGCAACCCACCACCTGTCACCTTTCACGCAAACGTGTGGAAGCTGCTTAGTGGCAAGCTTGAACTGAGCGTTGCAAGCTGCTGCAGTGACAGTAAAACAGAAACGGTGAAACGCTTCAAGTGCTGTTGTGGTTTGGCCAAGCCTTCTTCCAGAGTGCAAGCTTGGCAGCACTCAGTCGAGTACCACAGTGCTTGTGCAATTGCCACTGCAAGTATGCTATTGGTTGCGCCCGCAGCTTTTTGCTGCTAATAGATTACAATCGCTGCTCTTAAGTATAAATTGCTGTTAATTTGGCAATATAAGACTGCCAGCAAAGATATGACGACCGTTGTGCAGACAACAATGCACAACGAGCGAGTGTCTTTGCAGCACCCAGCTCATACGCACCCCAGGATGGATGATGCAGAGGCAGAACCAGCTGGCACGCCAGCTTCTGTCGCTCTATCTACGCCAATGGAGCTGGCAAACACACCCACGCCAATCCCGCCAACAGTTATGACAACAACCACGCCGACCCCACCCATGCCCACACTTGCACAGCTCGCAGCCTCTCCAACACCCTTTCCCAAAGCAAGAAGTCAGGCAGATCTCGCTGAGCCGCGACGGCAAAGCTTGCGGCTGTCGGCGACGAAGGTGTTTCATCAGACGCAACGTGCAGCACTGGAAGAGTCTCGCAGTCAGATGACACTACACGACATCAGAGACCAGTCTCAGGGTGAATCATCCATGGCAAGTGCACACTGCAGGTTATGACACAGTTGCCATGCAATTGCTATCGCGTAAGCATGTAAACCTGCCTCGCAACAAGCTCTTAAGATCAATTGCGTGTAGAGTGGAAGCTCTGGATTGGAGATCGCTACCGCGCATGGAAGTCAGATAGTGGTTGCTCATGGAGATTGGTATGTTGATACTTGAGTTTGCTGTGACTGTGCTGTTGCACGCGCGAACAGCACAGACACAACTGTGCTATGCGTGATGCAGGCAAAAAGGGTACCAACCAAGAAAGTCTGCTGACATCCCGCGCTCCATCACAAAGCGGCTATTTGCGGCTGGCTGCAGCATGCCAATTGCTAACAGTGCATACATCGAAGCCCACAGAGCGTGAGTTGAAGCATAACAGCTGTTCTGCCTGCTTGCATGTACTGCTGTCAGCTAGCACTTGCTACCTTGCAAGTGGCTTGTGGCAGTTGTGTGCCCAATGCTGACATGGACGTCCTTGGTACCAATCCACCGACTGACCTCATGAATGCGCTGTGTAGTGTGCAGGTGTTTCTCAAGCAGTTGGGTAAAGACTTGGCAGCGCTTTCAAGTTCAAAGCGCCATGCGATTAATGTATGTGACTGTGACATATCTTCATCACTTGATATAACTGCTTCGCAGTACTTGCTTGCAACAAACTGTACAGCGACACTGTGTTGTGGAGGGGTACCCAACTGTGGGCTGTGGTGTGTAATCTCTCAGATGAGCGATGTTGAGACTCAGATGAGGCAACAGCAGTTTGTAAGCGATCGGGTTTCTGTTGCAGACTTGGCTCGCAAGCACTTGCCAAAAGAGGTGCGGAAGCTGTGCATGACTTATGGTGTATGACTAAAGGAGCTAGCAAGTGATACAGCCAATAAGGTCTTGCAATGATGATGTACGATGTATTATGTCAACATGTGTGTCAACCAGGTGTTGGATGCATTTCTGCCTAAGACGCTGCCGGTGCGCAAACGGTCCAAGAGGTGACTGGAGATGATGGGAGGTGCGCGCATGCGCAAGCGTGCGTACGTGTTAGATGGTGACTCATTAACATGTGTGATAGACGCCACTGTTGGCGGTTGTGGCAGTATTGTAGGACAGTCTGGTGTGTTGCTGAGCTGTGTGTGCGGTAGGTGATGCGCTTACACTCGGAACAACTGGCATTGTGTTGTACCCTGTACACTTCGATAGTAGTGTGAAGTTCAGTGTAGGAAATCTTGCGCAGCTACCGTAATGTATCATCACATGCTGTGCTCAGCTATTACAGGGACTGTGGTTTGCGCGTTGAGTATGTGTAACCAACTATGTACGTCACAAAGCAATGCAAGGCGGCTGTATTGCCCTTGCATGCTATAACACCATTTGGGCACCAACCAGCATGCGTACTTTTTCACTGGTGCACATCGTACAACATGCTTGTTGAGGTTGCTAGCTGATGCTTGTGTTGCCAAGGCAGGTATTGAGGCGGCCTGCCCATCAACACCACGTATGTACAAAGCGCCCGCACACCGCGACTCATCATCTCTGCTCAACCCTCACCTGGAGAATTCAGCAGAGATGGCTGCCGCACAGCTAGTCAGGTGCTGCCATTGTTGCAATGTGCCTGAGCACTGAGCACCTTTCCTAACCAACACGCAGTACAAAAAGCTCAAAGTCCCAACTCACCACTGCGTTATGTACACATGGACGAGTACCCTCTGCTTGGTATCCGACTGCATAATCAAAGTCAACTTGCAACCAAGAACCTGCTCTAAGGCTTGAAGTTGTAGAGATGTTCTGAGCCTACAGGGTGCTCGGCTACCAGTTTCGTGGAAACATCGGCGCCAATGGGTATATTCTGGGGCAGTGAGTCTTGCGTCCAGACATGTTCAGGCCACACAGGCAGTATCCTGACCAGCCTGGATATGGTGAAGCCAACGGGGTTGAAGAGAAGGAGGGCCACAAGCGTCTTTACATAGTAGTCCACCACAGCGCGCGGGACAGCTTTGGAGTTCCTGCCATAAATGGCCCCAATGCCAAAGAAAGCAGCGGCCGCGAGAGCAACGCTTACAATTGCGTGAAGGAGCCTCCTCCAGATAGGGAAATATACCTCTCCTCGGCGCCACCACGGGGCGTCCAAAGGCCTGTAATAAACATATCTGCGCCAGTATTCCAGTAAGAAGAACAGCCAAGGGAATACTGCGATGGCCGATAAAGCATTGTTGAGGCTGCCATGGCGATCAATAAAGGGGTCGCTGCAGTAACGCCGCTCGCCGGCTAACCACCTTGATGGGACTACAAAGTCTTCAGATTTGACAAAATATGCCATCAACTCCAACCCAACCATAATTGCCGTCAACACGCCCGCCAGCAAAACGTACACGAAAATGGTCATTCGTTGAAGCTGCACACACATGCACACATCAGTGTTGAACAACTGCCTGAACACATACAGCAATTCTGACTGATGGATGGGATTTAGGACTGAAACCAAAGCCTCTTTTGTCATACTGTGCAGCATGCATTATGACGCACTAGTGCAGTATCCATTTGCGCAATGACGCACGCAACAGCACGCTCACACACATGAGCACACGCTTGCACACACGCACACACGTGCAAGCAAGCACGCACACGTGCACCCCTGCACATATACTTGCATCCTCTACACATACGCATGCGCGTACCCATGCAAGCGCATAAACACAGCCACTCGCCCACGCACCCACCCAGCCCCGCACATGTACACGTGGAACACATGAAAAGCTGAACAAATTCTCACCTTTGGGGCGAGGAAGATCATCGCTCTTTCGATCCACAAAAACAGCATGAGGTCAAAGATGCCCAGCAGCCAGCCGATAAAAACCTGGTCGGGAAAATGCAGCCCGAGATACGAGCGCGACACGCCAACGGCAGCAACTAGGCCCAAAGCTCCCACCCAATTAAGCACAAATAAAGGTATCCTTAAAGCCAGGGTGTGATGCTTCATCCATCTGCTGTGTGTCACGTGCAATGCACACAAGCAAAAAAAAGCCATAGACGCCTCTGAATGTCCCGAAGGCCTCCCAAAAATAGAATTGCAGCTAGAAAAGATTACGGGGTACAGCCATGCAGGCCGCGGCTCCGTGTATAAAGTCCGCACAAAGTTGTTGGTGAATATACTTAGGAACAGCATCATTGCAAAGCGCAGCCCCAACTTCACCGAGAAGCCGAAGAGCATGATGGCTATGATGATACCCAACCTGTCATGTGCAGCGTGTATGTTACTCAGCATGTATGATATTTGTTGATCAATTCACACGTTGTTGTCATGCATCAATGTGCAGGGCACCACGACAAGGGGGGTAGATTGTCTGTAATTGACGCTGCCAAAAATCTGCATGCAATACTGGTGTGGCTCATGCAGCGCAGAGAGTACATAAATATGTTGTGAAACACTGCTGACACACAATATGAATGCAACACGAGACTCTGTTTCACTGTTGAAAGCTCATGCTGGTTGCATGGTCATAACATTACTACGCAGACATGTGCATGCGCATGTGCACATGCATCAACGCACGCATGCACGCGCGCCCACCCATATCCCGAGCCACCCACCAACAAATACACCCCCAAGCTCCCACCCACACACGCAGGTGGGTGCTCATGCAAATATGCGTGCACGCGTGTGGTTGGTTGGTTGGTTGTGTATGTGTGCGCACAGAGAGAGAGAGAGAGAGAGAGAGAGAGAGAGAGAGAGAGAGAGTCTCACACACTCACTCACCCTGCGTTGCCGACGAAGCTGACAAAGTGCATGAATCCCCTTCCAGCGCTGGAGCTGTCGTCCTGCATGTCCGTTATCACACGGAAACCCCAGTCGTAGATGTCGTCCTTGTTGTGGGACAGCGTGATGAAAGCAGCCACTAGGCCCCCTATGATTGCAGCCGTCCCTGCAAAAAATAGTTAAGCATTGGCAAAACAATTACATGCTATGTCCATGTGCAATTACAGTTCCCCCTTGCCTGCTAAGTGGAAAGGAAGCCATAGCAGAGGCTTTCCATCCGCCCTGCCGCTCCAGTGCAAGCCATCCGGGTGCTCCTTGTCTGCCCACGGCCTGCTAGACCTGTACCTCCCCAGCCACCCCATCGCCGCCGCCGCCGCCGCCAGTCACCCCCCAGACCTGACCTGGCTTAACCTGTAGTCAGCCCTTAGGCTGGCCTGGCCTGGCCTGCCGCCCCGACCTGGCCTGACCTGGCCTGGGTCTAGGCCTGGACCTGGTCTGGTAGGCAACAGCAGGCGGCGCGTGCCGTATAGCACATCGGCACACGCTTGACTGCTAGTCACAGTGTACTTGGCGTCACGGAAGTGAATCTCATCTGCGTCGTGCTTCAGCGATTAAGTGATGCGCTGTCTCTTGCGTCATGCGACTTGTGTGCTGTGGCTAAGCAGCTGCTGATGCATTCGTCAGCTTCTATGCATGTAGGGTAATCGGCCCTAATTTCGGTGGTAGGTAGTTTTTTTGTTGTTATCCTCCAGCTCAGGGCTGGGATCGCGCCAGGATTTGGTAGGCTTGTAAAGGGCGCCTAGGCCGACCCTTGGCGCTTGGAACTGCGCGAATTGGGTCAGTACAGCGCTGCCTACATGATTTTGAATGAGTATAACATAGCGCCAATTTATGAAATCATCTGTTTGAAGTCTCTGTTTGCTGTAACTTTGTGTGTACTTGATATTTCTGCATGCGGTGTTTGGTATTGTGTTAGTTACTGCCTCATACAACTTCGATCAAAATTTCACACTGATTGAATTACATATGTAATTGTTAGGTTGCCACCCTTTTGGGGTGCTGCGTAAAGGTTTTGCCCATGCATGAGGGTGGTCTGCTATGCATTGCAGTGTTGTTTGGGGCGCTCCCGGGGTGTTGCAGAGTTGTTAGAGGTATGCTAGCAATGTGTTGAGGCATTCACAAGTGCTAGTGTTAGGTGTTGGCATAGGTGTTTGTGTGTATGAGGGTGGGTGTGAGGGTGGGCACACGGGCAAGCACACAAGGGAAGAGCAAGGAGGACTGCATTGCAAATGAGTTCACGGACACAAACAACCGTATCTATCATGCTTAGAACTACACTTAATGCTGGCTAGTGGTTAGGGCTTAGTAGGGCAGGAGTGAAGTCTCCCATAAGGGCTTTTGCTGTTGCTGCAGCTTTGCCCTTGTCATCCTTGCCCGTGTTGCATCCTCATGCTGCAGCCTTGCTCATGTTGCTGCCTTGCCTGCATGAGACGCGCAGCCTCATCCAAGCGTGTCACCAACAAGAGTGTGCATCTGTTGAAGAAGGCAAGGGCAAGTAAGCAAAAGAGGGACCCATACATCAGCAAGGTGCAGAGGAAGTGGATGTTACCAGAGGTGCTGGAAGCCCTCAAGGCAGTAGAGGCTGGCTGCATGTTGCTGGCCGAAGCAGCTCGTGAATGTGGGTTGTCACCTTCGACAATGGCAGGCTACAACAGTGCCCCTAGTCACCTGTCGGAGTATAAGTAAGTTGATGGCAAGTGAGCATGCATGCATCATGTGCAGAATCTAAAGTGCTCTGCAGCGCTCATGTACTTGCTTGTTGGTAGGGGAGCTGGTAGACCCTGCGTGCTCACGAGTGCTGCTCATGTGCAGAATCTAAAGTGCTCTGCAGCGCTCATGTACTTGCTTGTTGGTAGGGGAGCTGGTAGACCCTGCGTGCTCACGAGTGCTGAAGAGCAAGTGTTGGTGAATGTCTGACATACTCCAACAACATTGGACAAGCTATTACAGAGGCAGACCTGCGTGTGTATGTGGCCAAGCTGCTGCAAAATGATAAGAGGAGACACAACTTCACATGTGGCATGCCAGGACGCAATGGGGCCAGAGCTTTTGGGAGCAGGCACAAACTCAGCAAGCGTATAGCAGAACCTGTGGATGCCTTAAGGAGGACCAGCTTTGAATGCTGATTCAAAGCTGGTCCTCCTTAAGCTGGATTGTTAAGGATTACTTTTAGAAGCTCAAGCAAGTGGTGGAGCATCAGGGCGGAGCGCATTGCTTCTTTCGACGAGGTGGGGATTTAACCGGAATCCTGCATAAAGAAAAGAAATGTTGTAGTTAAGAGGTGAGCATGCTTGTGTGAATGTACAGCAAGATGCACAGTGACTTACATGTGTTGTGGCAGCATCTCCAAGTGGGCTCAGCTTGCCACAGCAAGGGGGAGACAACATATTACAGTCATGGCAGCAGTCATTGGTGCTGGTTATGCCATCCCTTGCTGTGCTTTACTAGCTAGTGCCCATGTATACAAAGAGTGGGCTGATGCATGGACGATACTTGGAGGGTCTCTGGCAGCCCAGGAGAACACCTGGATAACAATTGGGCTGTTTGAAACTTGGATAGACCACTTCGCACGCAACCTGCCAAGTGGTCTTAGTGTTGACAACCGTGCACTGCTCATGTGTGATGGGCATGTGAGCAGATACCACTTGAAGACAATAGACGAGTGCAAGTCCCTCTGCATGGAGGTGCTGGTCCTGCCACCTCACACAACTCACCGTTGGCAAGTGCTAGACGTAGTTTGCTATGCAAGCATGAAGGCAAGATACAAGAAAAAGCACGAAGCTTGGATTCATGCAAATCAGCACGTAAGGGGGATTACCTAACGAGGACTTCCTAAAGATGATTGTTCCTAGCCTACAAGCAGGAGTCAGCAGCAGCAACATCTTGTCAAGATTTAAAGCATGCGGTAAGAAAGCATGCATGCATGCTGTAACATTAACGTACAAACTGTTGCATGAACATGCATGCACCCTACGTTAAGACACTAACTTGTGCTTGCTGATGCAGGCATCAGCCCTTGGGATGCATGTGCAGTAGACAAGTATCTACCAAGAACCAAAGAAGGGGCCTTAATCACCATACTGGAAGCTATGGAAGGGGAGGGGGGAGCGACGCCCATGCATGCACAACTGGACACAGAACCTGCAGAAGAAGACACAGAAGTGCAAGACTCGCAGCAAGGTGCAACTGCCCCACCTAAGGAGGAAGGGTTGGAGTAAAGCCAAAGACTGCAGAGTGGTTAACAAGTGAAGATGTACGCAACCGACAAGCTGAAATTGAAGATAAAAAGCGAGAGAAGGCTGCAGCAAGACAGCACCGCAAGACAGCAAGGCAAGCAGAAAAGAGGCGCAAGGAAGCACTCGATGCACGACAGGCAGAGAATGTTGCAGCAAAGAGGTAGCAAGTTGATGCTAAACGAGCACAAGAATAAGAAGCCAAGGAGGCTAGAGCTGAGCGTGCAGCTGTCAAGGCGGCCAAGCAGCAGGCAGATGAAGAACACGCAAGAGCTGCGGCAGAAGGCAAACGCTTGAGCAAGAAAGGCGTCAGAGGACAAGGGACGAAGCGCTGATGGCCTACCACTCTTGGAATTCGGACAAGACAACCTGGAGGAGTAAGGAAGAAGAGCCCTTTAGCGAGGTGGCAGAAGACCGCATGGTCTAGCTCAACCGGTACCGCCGCCGCGCAGACTGCAAGGAGGCAGGAGAGCGCTGGCGAGCTCGCCGCCGCCTCCAGAACTTAAGCTAGCCTAGCTACACTTGTACATGCAGCAATGCAATAGAACTTGCCTACTTGCTCTTTATGCATGCCATGCACACTGTTGCCCACCTCCTTGTCGATCGCCGCTCCTTGTCGATCGCCACTCCTACAAGCACAAGTCAATCACACCAGCGCCATAAACAGCAGCATACCCAACAATACTCACAATGTAACAACTTACACACACATGCCGCCGCCGCCTAGCCTGGCCTAGCCTAGCCTGGCCGCCCTGAGATCAGAAGGGCAGTTAGATAACATGCGCTGCTGCGCACAACACAATGCTGCAGCATAGAGCATTGCTTACTTACTGTTGTCCGTTGCCACCGCCGCCACCGCCACCGCCACCGCCGCCGCCGCCGCCACTGCACAACCCAACGGTTTCACTTGCTTGAAGCCGTTGAGCGTTTGAACCTTGGCAACCCAAGTGATTCAAACGCGTTGTCACAATGGCACCATCGTACCATTAGTATGATACGATGGTGCTATTGTCATAGAGTTTTTGTACTTTTGGAATGGTACGTTAGTCGCCGCAATAGTGTAATATTTGTACCATTATTACGCATTACTCGCCGGCAAAAAACCAAAAAGAGACGGGCGGTTACTTGCTGGTCATGTGGTAGGTTGCCGCCGCACCAACCGACGGCCGGCTGTCGGCCGGCACTTACCAAGATGCAAGCAGCATAATAGGGGACTGACGATAACTAGCTTGCCATAGTAGGCAAGCCGCCGCGCATTCGGTACGACGGGCATGCTACGACCGGCGGCCGGCAGTCACTGTAAAGAACCGAAAGGTGACTTTCTGCTAAATTAGATAGGTCGCTACTGAGAAAAAAAAACAACTGGCGATCGGCCGTCACTTGAAGATGCGGTGACGTCGACGTGCTCATCACATGCAAGCTTTTGTTGCGTGTAATGATCGGCCAACCGCTGACCGTCATTGCATGGTGCTAAATAGCACCAGCCGTCCTGTAAGTCCCTTCATGGACCAATCCGTTAGGTCTGGCTAGGCAGGGTCACGTACCCGTTCGTCCCTCAGTTCCAGCACCGTCACTGTAAGGAGAGGGGGTGCTCCCTCCTCCCTTTAATCCCCTACCCCTACACCACCATTAGCCACGACGCCCACGACGCCCACGCCGCCGCCGCCAGGGGGAACTGCCGAAGCATAATATCCCCTGCCTATGGCGGTCGCTGCGTTAGCAGCGCCGCCATGCGGCTGAAATCGACATGAGACTCATGTCTCATGTCGATATCAGTGTTACAGATAAGTAACACTACATAAGGGCCTTAACATAAGTTAACGGCCCTAATATGGCTTAATAGGCTGTATAATCCCGTTGGGACCCTTATTTAATCCTAAATAAGGGCGGGGAACCTTCATGGAGTAGCACACCGTTACATTCCCCCCCACTTAGGTTTCAATGTTCTCATTGAAGGGTTAGCAAAGCCCCACCACGAGTAAAGAAACGAAAGTAATAAGAGAATCAGGGCCGAAGCGGTATAGATGTCTGCCAGCATCCTTTTACCGTCCGCGTGTGGACACAGTACTCCAGTACCCCCGAAGAATCTCCTAGCAGCTGGTAAGATTCTTTTCGGGCTCCCATGTATTGTGCTCAACATCATACCCTTTCCATTTCACCAAGTAAGACGGCGCGCGTCCGCGTCAAGGCTTACGATGACTCAGGATTGCTTCCACCTCATACTCGAAAGTATCGTCGCCATCCACTGCAACGGGGTGGAGGAGGTTGAACCCGACCGTCAGAATGGTACGGTTTCAGTACACTCACATGAAACACATTGTGAATACGTATCGAATTGGCAAGTCCAAACGATACGCGTGAGTGCCGACCCGATCAATCACTTTAAACGGGCCTATCCAGCGAGGGAAAAACTTGCGGGTACCCACTCCCTTGATGGATATGTTTTTGGTGCTGATAAGCACCGAACAGCCCACATCGTAGTTGGCCTCTCTACGATGCGCATCAGCATGGGCTTTTTGTCTGTCTTGCGCTGCGCGCAAACAGTCTTTGGCCAACGCTAACCTATCCTGCATGGCCAAAGCCATCTCGCGCGCTGCAGGTACGCGAGTTATGTCGGTAGCGGGCAATTTAATGTTTGCAGGACTAAGTGGATGCACTCCATAATTCAAGAAAAACGGAGTTTCCTGCACACTCTCTTGCCAAGCATTGTCAATCGCGAACTCAGCCATTCGTAGATAAACATCCCAATCAGATTGGTTCGGACTCACATAATGCCGGATGGTTTCCTCAATCACTTGATTGGCGCGCTCTGACCATCCGTCTGTGGATGGTAAGCTGTGCTCATGTTCTGCTGAATGAGTGGTATTGTGTGTCCGACACCTCGATTAGGAGGTAAGCCTGGCAACTCATCTGAGAACACATCTTGATATTTCTTAATGATGTCTGCAACACCTTCTGTATTTCCCGGCACAAAGTCGTTCGATGACGCCAAGTGTACCAGAAAAGCCAGTGTGTTTTTGCGCAACGCACGTTTCACTTGCAGTGCAGTGAGTAGCGCTGGGTCGGGCTGCTTGTGGTCCAAGCTATGTGACCCTTTCACAGACAATGTTACACGCTTACGACCTTTCTTTACTGTGCACAAGCGTGCCCCAGTATCCAATGTCATTTTTACATTCTCCTGCCATTCTTGTCCTAATACCACATCAACACCTGATATGTCGATAGATACCACTATAAAAGTAAGAGTGGCATGATAATTACCAATCTTTATTTTCATTTTTATTTCCCCTTTCACTGGCAACGCACCCCCCGCACCGGCAGCTGAAAATGCAGAGGGTTTACACGCTATCTTGTTGCGCACAACCCATTGTTCCTCAACGAAATTGTGTGTTGCACCAGTGTCAATCAAGAACGAACTATTCACCCCCTGCATTGTGCCATTGAATGTCCACAACAGAGGTACTACCCGTCCTTGAAATGTAGCCAAGAGTCCGTGACTAATGCGAGGGTTGAGTAAAATTGCTGATAATCGCACTGTCCCTTTTTCACGCTTGCTAAATTGCTTCAACACAGTTCCCCCTCGAGTGTGTTTCAACCATGGGCCATGGCATTTAGGCACCATCACTATCACACTTAAGGTTCTGTGCTTACTTTGCAACTTGGTCAAAGTGTGCAACACATCGGTAAGCATGTTAAACTCCACATGTACCAACACACAAGCATTCTCTTCCACCTTTTCAACATCAAAAAGTGGCAACCTGTTATGTGCTTGCCATGCATGCGTCATTACATGCACTTGAGACAGCTCATCAACCCAGTTTGCCACTAGTACAAGCAACTGGTTATCAACCACTCCTACATCAGTCACGGCGTAATCCTATTCAACCTTCTTGGCCTTGCCCTTCCCCTTGGTTGGGCAGTTCTTTGCGATGTGGCCAGGTTGATGACAGACATAACAGGTGCGAGCCGCAGCAGGCATGCTACCACCAGTAGGTGCGCCACTGGTAGAAGCACCAAATGTCTTCGCCTTCTTTGCCAGGTGTGCACTCGGATGAGCGAAACGCTTTCCTCCCACCCCCCGCGGCTTGGCCGAAACTGCCACATGTGACTTGTCCTGCACCGTCGTGTCATCATTGTACAGGTACACGCTCAACTTCTGCAGCTTAGCCAAGTCCTCTGGAACCCAAGGAAGTCCCGTTGCCGTGTTGTACTGCAGCGGATCACGCATACGCGCATCCAAGCCGCGCTTGTACAACTTAAACTGCTCGGGCTTGTCCATGGGCATGAGGCCGCTGTTCGCACGACCCACCAATGCCTGAAAATCCTGTAGATAGGTTGAGGCCGCCCGACCATTTTGGCGCAACTTGCTGAGCTTGTTGCGAGCCTGAGTAGCCGAGTCCATGCCACCATAGCGTTCCATCAGGAACTGGAAAAGTGCCTCCACTGTCTTGGCAGCACCATCTTCTGTCTGCCTCGCCCATTGGACGAGAGCATCAGATGGCATGAGCAACTCAGCAACAGCAATGTGCTCATTAACCGGGCGCTTGAGTGCTGTCAAGTAGTGCTCGACAGTGACCACCCAATCATGAATGCTGACGCTGACGCTAGGCTTGAACTTCTTAGGCTTGTTCTAAGCTGTCACCGGCAAACCTGCTGATGCCCCAGCTGCCGAAGTAGCACCTGCCACCTGTTGGCGCAGCGCCACCAACTCAGCCTGCATGGCATCGAGGCGTGCCGTCAACTGCACTCGGCCAGTCAACTTGTCTTCCAAGTTAAGTCCCAAGTACCAGAACACATCCTTGCAATGCTGTGAGGTTTCCACTCCCAAGTTGGCCAAAGCCTCAAACGCCATTCGCTTGCCTTGGTAAGGGAGAGGCTTATCATATACGGCCATGATAGCTGCCACCTTTGGATCACCTCGCACGAGTGGCGGGATGTTGTTTGTCAGCTCATGTTCGAGCATGCGGATCACCATCTCCTTGCTTGCACGAGGGAGTGTGGCAAAGTCTGTCTCATGGCCATCACGAACCGTCTGCGCCCATGCTTCCCACGTTGCCTAACGAAGCCGAGGGTGGGCAGAGCTTTACGCTCTTCTGCATACTTCTCAATGGCCCCGCCAATGACACTGTGAGTGTCCACTGCAGCTGGTGCACAATGAGTGTCCACTGGTGCACTCTGAGAAGACTGGTTGGGAGAAGCTTCGCTGTCTTGCTTAGCTCCTTCCTTCTCACTGTCAGTAAGCTTATGGCTTTCACTCGTATCAGAGTAGTTCACTTCCTCTTCACTCGATGGCTCATATGATGTGGACTTCTCCACATCATCCCCTCCTTGGTCAGACATCTGCCCAAGAATACAAGCCGTCAACAGTAGAAGTGTGTAAGTGCACAAAACACCCAAGTTGTGCACTGTAAAAGTGTCAAAATCTATAGATTAGATTTCGTCAAGTTTCAAGTGCTTAACGTGGAGTATTCAACTCAAACAAGAGCTCTCCACACACCTTTCAACTAGACACTCAAGTTGAAACAAACCGTATGCGAATCCACGCGGCGGTTCACAAGTTACAGCTTGTCAAAACTTGCACTTTGTACAACTCAGCTCAACCCACAATTGTAATTGACACACAGGGTGCCAAAATCTCGTTGAATCAACCCTACAGGCTGATATTAACGAATTGCGAGTTGTGAGTTTGATATCGGCCGCACAGAGTGACTCTGGCGGCCTCACCGCACTGACTGGCGGTAACGGCAGCCGATGTTGCCACCGGACTGCCTCACAAGGGTTGGTTTTGTGAAAACTATTTCACACCCTTTACACCACCACGAATCCACGTGGTGGCAAGTCACAACACAAGCATAAGCACAGTATGTTATGACAATAATGTGATTACAAGTGATGTGCTGGGCATGCAATGCTTGGGGGGGGCTGCCTAAGTGGCCGCCTCCCCTTTACGCAAGCTAACAAGCCTGGCTAGGCAGGGCAGGGCAAGGCAAGCAAAACTAGGCTAAGCTAGGCTAAGCACCAGCAGCAATTATAACTACTATAACAACAACAACAACAACAACAACAACAACAACTAGCTAACAACTACTACTACCCACCCTAGTGGGTAGCGGCTGCTAGTTGCCGCCGCCTGCCGCCGCTGGTTAGTGCTGTCGCCTGCCGCCGCAGTCGCTGCCGCCTGCCGCCGCCCCTCCCACAAGCCCCTCGCCGCCCGCGCTCCGATACCAATGTAAGGAGAGGGGGTGCTCCCTCCTCCCTTTAATCCCCTACCCCAACACCACCACCAGCCACCACGCCCACGACGCCGCCGCCAGGGGGAACTGCCGAAGCAGAAGATCCCCTGGCTATGGCGGTCGCTGCGTTAGCAGCGCCGCCATGCGGCTGATATCGACATGAGACTCATGTCTCATGTCGATATCAGTGTTACAGATAAGTAACACTACATTAGGGCCTTAACATAAGTTAACGGCCCTAATATGGCTTAATAGGCTGTATAATCCCGTTGGGACCCTTATCTAATCCTAAATAAGGGCGGGGAACCTCTATAGAGGTAGCACACCGTTACAGTCACCTTGTAGAATCTGCGACGGTCTCATGTGGAATGCGAATGGAAGACGTCGTCTTCAGCAAGGTTAAAGGCGTGTTGCATGATTGAGAGGACAATTTTTTTAGAATGGCTAGGGCTGACTTAGCGAGAAGCCGTTATTAGTGGCTTGTGCACAGTGTGAATGTAAATGTACACATGATAAATGTCGCATGATGAATGTATTTATTAAAGTATTATATAATCAGATTGTAAAACGCGTATCCCCATGCAACTATAGTATAAGTAATATGTGGCTCCTCACATGGCAGCGACTACTACTGCAATAGCTAATTGGTTAAAGCGCCGATCATTGTTGCCAGGGTTACAACCAACGTGAGGACCCAATGCCGTCGTTGTTACACAATGCGAGTATGAATGCAACAGCTTTAAAACTATAATTCATCATCATATATATGTGTATATTTATGGTTTTGTAACTATGTAGTGCGTTGCAAGCAAGAAACAAGTCGAGTAATAAACATGATATTGAGTGACCCTGCTTCTTGCAAATGACAAACTGGAAACTTCAACGTGTGCAAGTGCATGCAATGGGCATGCTTGCATGAGCTACTGACATGCCGGTCTATCGGCATGCACAAATAACTTGCGACAGTATTGCGCAAAGCACATTCCGAGATGTGGTTGTGCTATATAAGGCTATTTAGCAATCAACGAGCACACAAATCAAGAGAGGAACATTACCTACTTTTTAGTGGATGCGTTCAACACTCACAGTAACCGTGACCGTTGAAACATATAACTCAAAGAGATCACCTTATTGTGCATCAGACTGACTAATAATGCAGTTACAATCATAATTTAACTGTGATGGTTTTTATACACAGTTCACGAAGATCATGTGCATAGCTGCATTAATAGGTGTGGATTGTCACAATTGGAGTAGTTAGTTAGATGTGTCCAACAGTCATTACGGTAACAGTCGATACTGGCTGTAACGGGAAGGTACATTGGATTACCACAAATTGACCATAAAAGCATCAAGTCTTTTGTGGTCGAGTGGGCTGTAATATTGGTCATCGGAGCTTGAGACCTGGGTTCGATTCCTGCCCTGCACACGAATTCCGCGGTCGTTGTTTCTCGATCCAATAACATCGTAAATGGTCACTTCATAAGTGCCATCATCGATAGGTCGCGACTTGCCTAATGGCAGTTGCGTCGGACTGACCAGTTTAGTCGGCGCGGCAGGACGCGACCTGCCTGTCGCGATGCGACCTGTGGGGCCGGCAGCGGTGCGCTATGCGCGCGTTGACCGGTATGGGCTTAAATTGGCTGGTCCTTGGGTGGTGGGGCCGGTGACCGACCCTAAATCATACCCCTGGGAAGATTCCCCAGCTAATGGGCGCCAGCTGCCGAGGACGTCAGCGTTCTTAAGTGGGGGGGAATGTAACGGGAAGGTACATTGATTTACCACAAATCGACCATAAAACCACCAAGTCTTTTGTGGTCGAGTGGGCTGTGACACTGGCATAGCGTAGCACTGAACGGTTCACAATTCACATTCAACTTTATCATGTACTATTTAACTATGCCGTGTTGCATAAACAGATGCAGAGGAGTGGTTTTGCAAGTTTAAAGACGTCTTCTTAAAAGCCGTCGTGCTATCAATTGCGTTCATTATCGCGTTCGTACGGCATTAATTTGCAAAAAAAGGCGTTGCCTCGTACGTGATTCTATCTTGCATGCGATAACTATATAAAGACATCTGAAATGTCATGCACTAATGGTACAATGACTGGACACAATTCATCACGCAATCTCATTATGTGGTTTTTATACTATTGAGTTAATCTTTTTTAATTGCATTGCTACCACGCACAACACATCGACTCAGATATTGCTATCCGTGACCTTTAACGGCGGTAAACGCAAAGTGTTGTGGATGCTGTTTTAACAAGGGGTAATCTGTGCTATAGTATACCTTGTGTAATAGGAATGTACATTATATAACCACAACTCGACCATAAAAGCACCAAGTCTTTTATGGTCGAATGGAACGCTGACGTCCTTAGCAGCTAGCTCCCATCAGCTGGGGAATCATCCCAGGGGTTTGGTAAGGTCGGCCACCGGTCACAGCGGCAAGGACCGGCTAAATTGGGCTCATACCGGTCAACGCACGCATAGCGCGCCGCTGCCGGCCCCACATGGGGCATCGCGACAGGCAGGTCGCGTCTTGCCGCGCCGACTGAACGCCGGCTGCCGTTAGGCAAGTCGCGACCCATCGATGATGGCACTTATGACCATTTACGATGTTACTGGATCGAGAAACAACGACCGCGGAATTCGTGTAAAAGTACCGGAAGTCTTTTATGGTCGAGTGGGCTGTGACATTGGTATCGGAGCTTGAAACCCGGTTCGATTCCTACCTTGCACACGGATTCCGTGGACGTTGTTTCTTGATCCAGTAACATCGTAAATGGTCATAAGTGCCATTATCAATAGGTCGCGACTTGCCTAACGGCAGTCGCGCCGGCGTTCAGTCGGCGCGGTAGGACGCGACCTGCCTGTCGCGATGCCCCCGTCGTGGGGCCGGCAGCGGCGCGCTATGCGCGCGTTGACCGGTATGAGCCTAATTTAGCCGGTCCTTGCCGCTGGGGCCGGTGGCCGACCCAAGCAAACCCTTGGGATGATTCCCCAGCTGATGGGAGCCAGCTGCCGAGGACGTTAGCGTTTCACTCGTCCATAAAAGACTTGGTGTTTTTATGGTCGATTTGTGGTTATATAATGTACCTTCCCGTTACACCTTGTTTTACATTTTGAAATGAGGGTGACAACGACGATAACACTACCTCGGTAGGTGAGCACGGTGGCTGAGCACGTGTCACGCATTATAATGATTATGTGAGATCTTCTTGACATATTGGCATTTCATTACATAATGGCGTCTTTCATGTGCAAGATGCTGATTGTTTAATGCATTTGTTGTTAACAGCCCAAATAGCTACAAAGTTACCGCGCAACAACACGGCCAACAATGCGTTGGTACTACTCGTTAATCGGACGGCGGCGACACCATTGTTATGGCCGCTGGTGTCACAACAGTCTTAAGACATACAAACAATAAGTAGAGTAGCAGCAGGGAGAGGCATTAAGGGTTTATATACATGCACCATGCATAATAATGCCATGCAGATAGATTGCCACACATGCATGCGTGTTGCATAATTACACTGACAAACAATATATCTTCATGGCCCACTCGTTGCATGCACACGTATAATCGCTAATTGCTATTGCTACCAATTGTCATCGTAATATGATGCATGCATTTATATGCAGCCGCTGCAATATATACTAGTCACATGTATAGAAAATATGCATGGATTCGTAATTGTCGCCTTGCTGGCATGCGCCAACGCATGATTTTATTACTTTCATGAACCTTAACTATACGAGAGATACAGGCATGCACAACCACATTAATCCACATTAAATTCTCATTCGCGCCTCCGGACAAGGGGGCCCTCTCACGAGCAACATGCAAAGTGCATGTCATCTGGCAAAGTTAAGGTTAACCCTCACGTTGGGTAACCCCAGTTTCTTTCACATGCATGATCAATGAATTTGCAATAGGAATTTCATAAAAAAGGAAAACATAGCAGATTCAAATTTGCGAAGCTTTTTAATTTATGTGTAAGATGATCATTGATGCAATTATCTACATGTTACGTTCGTTGTTACATACATACAACATGCACGGTTAATGACGGATGGGTTGTGCAATGCACAATGTGCGTGCAATGAAGTCGTGTACTCAGAACAAGGTCAATACGTAAATGTATATATGTATATACAAGCTCACATGTCTATGCAAGACAATGTATTTTATCGATTTGCTCTTGCATATATAGCATAATCCAACACACTTTTTAAGATGCAAAGTAAATATCTTGTTCACTATGGCAGTTAGCGGAAGTATTGCAATCAAACACTCAACATTATATGTCTTAATTTAACTGTATACCATACCATTGACATGGCTTTAGCAAGTTGTTGAAGCCATGTTGGGATCAATGATGATAGCGCGTAATGCGGTGCAAATGATAAGCATGTACGTGTGCGCACGCGCATATACATAAACACTATGGGCATGCATATTCGCCACTGTATACACACATACGCACACACATCATTAACAACATGCAAAGCTTGTTGATAATTAGCATTAAGGTTAAGGGGGCCAGGCCACTCAGACCTTTGCAAAGTTGGTAAGATTAAAAAATGTCTGAAAGAGCAGGCCCTGCTCAGCAGAGCCATTGAGGAAGAGCAGGCGCATGTGCACAACTCAAGAGCGGCATTAAGGGCTGCAAGCTTGCTTTAGCTCGTGCTCTAGCTTAGGCCTGTTCTGTGAAATGTGGCCACTTAGCATTAAGGTTTTGCACGGGAAGATTACTAGTCGTTGATCGTCCCTGATTAAGTGTGAAGTTGGCAACTTACTATTACATAGCATTATGTATCATAGAATAGCATAGCATAACAGTACACAGTACACAGTAAAAACCTTCAGTGAGCCACATGTTGTGGCAGTCATTAGCATTGCATGCATAGGTGCACATACGTGGACTGTCTGTGCTCGCCGCATGTAATAACATTAGCCACAATCCTTGAGTGTCGTCAGTTGCTTACTTACCGTCCTTTTACGTATGCTCATCTTATTGTGCGTTGCTCCGCAGCTGCATGTGTAGCAGCCATTGACATAACATCCTATACTATGAATTATACCATATATTGTATATGAAGTGCATGTGGCTTTCATTTTCATGTTGCCAAGAAAACCACTTGAACATCGTTATTGTTGCATAGCATTTAACATTGCATAATGTCAGAGCTCAACGTGTGCAACATATCGATTTACATACCAATCTTTGTTGATAATATCAATTACGAACATGGTTACATTCATGAAATGAGGTATACATCAGTTCGCTTCAAGACCAAACGCTCAAGGCCACCTTGCAGATTCAGTGATCAATCATTCAACCAACTCACTCTACCTTAGTCCAAGGTTTCCAGCATTGTGCAAAAGGAACAGTCAATGAGGCAGGATGAGTGAGCTTTGAGATCAGGGAACAAGGATCAGTGATCCATCCGTCTTCGCGTCGTACTCGGTTACCCTGGTAGCCCTCATCAGCATAAACTTCAATCATCCATCAAGTCGCCAACTTCTAACCTGAGCCAGGTGCACGCAGGCGTCGTCGTCGTCGTCGTTGCCATCCTCCTCATCCTCCTCATTGTCTTGCTCGGCGGTGTCAATTCGTGCCGTCATGGAGGAGATGGTTCAGAAGGCGACAACGGATCGCCGGCGCAACGAGGCGGCGCTGCTTGTGGCGGCGGAGGGCGACGCGGAGCTGCTGAGAAGGCTGGCCTCAGACGGAGCAGATCTGCGCCACGCCGACAAGCATGGTAAAGGGTTTGTGGGCTTGTATGGATGCTTTGGAGTGCTGGACTCTTTGTAAGATGGGTTGCGTGTTTGGTGCACAGCATGCAGGAAGCCCATGTCTTGCTGTTGTGTGATATTATTTCAGGCAATGCCTTGGGACAGTGCGCCAGTTGTTTGTTTTCGTGCCAAACACTGGTGCGGCTGGTCGTCATCGTCAAATAAGCATGCATGCATGACGTATGCACAACTGTTATAACCATGCAACGTGCGTTGTGCGTCGTGTGCAATGCAAACGCAGCTTAAGTAGGCAAAAATCAAGTAGGTGGAGAAATCTTGGCATGCAGGTGTGCCATACTGAGCAGTTATATAGCAATGTACTTCAAAGTTCTGCATGATAGCGGTTATGGGGTCCAATGCAGGCAGCATGTCCTCAATCAACCATATTCTCAACTGCCCTACTTCAGCACCATACCACTATAACCAGTGCATGCCACAATGGCATAGTACAACTGTGATCAGAATACATCACATTTGTGACATGTCTCTTTCAGGCCGCACAGCCCTCCACTTTGCCTGTACTCAAGGCCACCTCTCCTGCGTCCGTTTCCTCTTCGAGCGCGGCTGCGACGCGGACGCCGACGACAAGGAGGGCCGCACGCCCTTGCACGCCGCCGCGCTGTTCGATCGCGCGGAGGTCGTGGAGTACTTGTGCGAGAAGGGGGCGTGGGTGGATCCGAATGACGCGAGGGATTGCACACCTCTTCACTTGGCATGCCGGAAGGTGAGTGCCTGCGTGCGTGTTCCCCCCCCCCCCCCCCCCCCCCCCCCCCCCCCCCCCCCCCCCCCCCCCCCCCCCCCCCCCCCCCCCCCCCCCCCCCCCCCCCCCCCCCCCCCC
>RHPI01003369.1:1795028-1808423 GCA_009103225.1 Chlorokybus atmophyticus
CCCCCCCCCCCCCTCCCCCCCAATTTCTGGGTGGGTTCGCGTGCACGCATGCGCGTGTCTTGGTGGGGTGTGCGCAGACACGTCCCATGTGTGTCCTGCATGGACTCGCACATGAACATGTGTGTCTACGCGTGTGCACGTGCTCTAAGTATGTGCGCTTGTGTGTCATCATGTGTCTTGGCTGCTGGCATCTAACCCTAAGTCACCACCAGTGACTGACTCTGCACTGGGGTTATATCACAGGCGTCGGTGACAACTGTCGAGCGACTCCTCGAGCACGGCGCATCGCACAAAGCCGTCAACAGAATGGGGCTCACGCCGCTGGGCGAAGCACTACTGCGCGGCCGAACAGACCTCGCAACGGTACGGCCAAAGTACAACTACACATACACATTGGCCTGAACACAGGCACACATGCACCTGACTTACCTATGCATGTATGCGCGCACCAACGCAGACACGCGTGCACGCGCCCAAGCACATACACGTACATGTACGCTCACACCCACACGCATATGCAATTATGTATGTGCTTGTGTGTGTGGGCGCACGCACGGACCCACGGACCCACGTACAGTTGATTTACAATTGTACGACTCTGCGGCACACCGGGTTGTTTCATTTGCACCGTGCGTGCGGCCAGTGCTGAGACACAGTTCCTTCTCTATGACAGACATTAATATCACACGGCGCCGATGTGCACGTGCGAGCCAAAGGGTACACCCTATTACATGTGACGGCAGCGCTTGGCCAGTTAGACTGCAGCAAGCTGCTTATGAAGCACGGCATCAAGGCCGACGACACACTCAACACTGAGGGCTTCACTGCGCTCCACTGCGGCGTGTTGGGTGCACATGCCGCCAGCGTGACGCACATTTCATCCGCCATGCTACATATGATCAACGCAGAGGACTTGTCCGGCCGCACTGCTTTGGACTTGGCAGAATCATCATCAAATGATGTTGTGGCTGAGTTGAAGCGGCGTGGAGGCAAAGTTGGGAGCAAGCAAAAGGTGGACACGCTTAAGACGGGTAGCGTGTCCTCCTTCCCATACACGGTGGAGAAGTTCAAAGCGCTGAGTAGCTTCAGGAGAACTGAGCTGCTGGAAGAGTGGGCGAAGATGACGTCGGGTGAGCTGCGCTTGCGAGGCGCTGACCCAACAATTATTCAGGTAAAGGGGGAAGGTTGGTGGTATTGTGTACATGTTGGGTTGATGCAAAGCTGCCTGTTGGGTTGAGAAGTTGTAGTGATTGGCAGCTTATGTATTGACTCACATGTTGGGTGCAGGAGGTTGATCAAGTACGCCAGCGAGCTCTGATGAAGAAGGTTGAGGATGCCATTGAGTTCGTGCGCAGGGATGAGGACTTCATGGACCGCGTGCATGACCCGAAAACAAACAAGGCTTTGATGCAGATCAGAGACAACATTCACAAGGCCAACGACTACGTTGGCAACGAGGGCGTGTTAATTGTAGTCAAGCGGCTGCGCACTCTCCAACTGCAGTGCAGAGATATTGGCGTCCGGGTGGAAATGACCCAACTCATTGACGAGTTTTGCGGCCCAAAGCCCACAACTTCAAGGACAGATTCAGCCACTTTGCGCCAACGCAGCGAGAAGAAGTCCTTGCCACAACAAGTTGATGTTGAGAATGAGAGGTTGGAAGCTGAGAGGAGGCAAAAAGAGGCTGAAGAGCGTGAGCTTGATGAGATGTTCCCCGAGCCGCCTCCAATAAATTGGCGGGCTTTCTGGAAGAGGACTTTCTACTGGCAGATACTTCCCATGCTGGTGGTGTTCATCTACTTCAGGTTCTTCAGCGATAAAGCCGAGTTGGATCCATCCTCAATGTCGGAGCGCATGCAGCAGGCCGCACAGGCCGCAAGCAAGTACGTGCAAAAAGAGGAAGAGGGTGATGAGTGGGACTATGAATAAGAGCGGGCTTAGAGCAGCTGCCAAGAGTGAGTTGTAGAGTTCTGGAGTCACAGCAAATGCAATGCACATGGTTGGGCTGTGTATAGGATGATGATGTGCCGTGTAATGCATGATGACGATGATGGCACTACACAAGCAAAGTCGTCATGGGTTACAAACAGGTACTTAAATACCAAGGCTCTATAACCATTTTTCAATTACATCATGACGGCTGGATGGTGTCTCGCACTGCGTGTCTGGGGCATCACAACAACCGTTGGGCATCAACTGACATGGTGCATGACGAGGTGGTCGCCATCATGGCGCAGACCTGCTTCACAATGAGCCGCGAGCATACTTGCATCAGCGGCGCCTGTCTATGGGGAGCCCCTAGCACAGTGACACAATGCGATGTAGTTATGTCCCATGGTGTACATGCAAGGCAGAGATCCCCAAGTCATGCAAAGAAACACAGAAACACATCCCAAGGAGACAGCACGCAGCGGTGGAATGAGTGCACTGGCTTGTCATTGACAGGTGTCTACTACACAGAAAAACCACACACCCAGGCAGGCATCTGATGCCGTTTGACATCCTTCACATCAAGGCAGCTTATAATCGACATGAGAATGGCGCCATGCATATGTCTATGATACCGTATGCATCATGTGTGGCACAGCCTATTAGTTAGAATGCATCGTGCCCGACAAGCGTCAGTTATTCGCAGAGCTGCCATCGTACATTGCATGCGCGGCGTGGGTGCAAGGCATGGGCGTGGAGGTTGTTGTGGGAGGTGTAACATGTGCTAGGTGTGATATATTACATTGTCGGTTGCACACCGCGCCGGATATATCCATCCGGGCATTGCACATGAACGTTGGAACCGTGGGTCAGCATGCGCACTGGGGTGGTCGCTGATCGTGCCTGCTGCTGGCCTGCTCTCCACTACTTGCCTTTGCATGTTTGTTTCCTTCGTTTTGGTTGCGTTTTCGGTTTGTAGAGGCCCTTGCCAGCCCATTGCATCTTGCTTGCATTGCTGTTGTTGCTGTAGCTATTGCTCTTGCTGCCTACACTGCCATCACCGTGCTGTGCATGTGTGCTTAGTTTTCATTCGGTTCTTCTACTCTTGTACTTTATTTTTGTGCGTATATTACTAGGATTTCAACATACGTGATGTGGGTGACAACTACTATGTGGACAAGAGATAGTATGTTGCGTTTTGGCGTGTGCTATGTAAAAAGGTCCTAAATACTTGTTTTGGCGTATGCGCATGACATGCAAGTGATGTGTGCAACAAGCGTGTACAATGTACACTTTGTGGTAGGAGCAGCACAGCATGCCACGCCCATGTACACATGTAACGCTTATGTGTGTTGTCTGTAGTTGTATACACTTACATCGGCACTGATGCGCTATGTGTATCAATATGTAGATAACCAACATGTACATGCTAGCAAACGTCTAGCAGTTAGCAAGACAATACGGTAGTTATAAGTCATCATTAAAACTGAACTGCTCAATGAGAGATGACTGGGCCCTGGAGGCTAGCGTGCTGATGCTCAAGCAAGTGGACTGAGCAGTTAACCCGGTTGAAGGCGATTTGGTGTCCAATCCCCAGCAACTGCATCGCGGTGCGTACGTGTGTCGCAGCAACTCAAGCTGCAAACTGTGTTGGCTGATGTTGGCGCATCAGTCACAGGTGTCCTTTGCAGGGATGCCACGCATCCGAAACCACTCAGGCATCTTAAACCTATCCACCAACATGGGCCTAACGTCCTTCTCCTCAGCCAACTGCTCCAAGAGCGGCAGCAGCGTGTTCTCCAACTGCATGCGAAACACAGCAGGTTAGCCACGTACTACCATCCAAGGAACAACATGCATACATGAGTAGCACACAGCATAAGCTTCGCACGAACCAATATTGGCTGCGTAACAAACCTCTCTATCACTGGGGTCGCCGGTGAATGACACGCAAGGGATGCCATTGCCGGGCTGCAGCAGGAAGGAAAATGGGTTGTTATCTACAAGAACTGTGCGTCTGAGATCCCGCCCCAGCTTGGACAAGTCCTTCACATGATCCCTATATGACCTGCATGCGCCGGTTTTGAAAAAGCAGTCCACAGACACAGCTGCGCACCATTTGCAACATACAGCAAAATATACTCACGTGCTAACTGTCGCATTTCGGTACAATCGATACTTGATTGTGCCCTCTGGGTCAATTCTATTGATCAAAGGGTGTGCGTAACCTGCAAAGCAACGAGAGGTTTAGTTAGGCAAAGGTGCACTGCAATCCCGCAGCAGTCAGCAAGAAACACATGCTTGTGCTTCGCAAGCGTGTACCTTCTAAACCAGCAGTAAACAAGACAAGATCTGCAAAATCGCTCAAACGCTTCAGGAACGTCTCCAGCCCGGGCCTTTCATACACGATGATGGCATTGCTGCCAGTGGTTCTTCTCAGCTGAGGAGCTCCCGACTGCTGCTGCTGCTCGATAGCATCAGCCTGCATCAAGTAAGACAATATGGTCAGGTACTACGAATGCAACAAAGCTATGCCCTTTGCTGGGCAATACGACAGACACGCACTCAAACACTCACCTCGGGGGTTGTCACCGCATTGCAAGTGAGGTTGAAACACCTCATCCCTCGCATTGCCGCAAGATTTTGTGCGTGTGAAGCAGCGCCCGTGCAGTTGTACGCGCAAACAAGCGTCTCGTCCAAATCAAGAACAACCTGAAAAGACAGGGCAATGGTGTAGCAGTAAGTGACACTGATCGTATGTTCATGCATTGCTGCGGCCATGGCAATGAGCTACACAAGCATACCGTCAATCTGTCAGCGTGCTTTTCCGGGAGAGGGGGGAGCAGGTGCTTGGGGTCCTTGGCAACGTGAGCGGAGGGGTTGTTGGCCCTGTTGGCCACGGCGGTGGCGGAGGCGGCCAGCAGGGAGCGGCAGAGCAGCATGAGGGTGGCGAGCTGGTAGGTGGCGGCACCGAGCAGGCAGCGAGCTAGTCTGGGCAGCGTGAGCGCAGCATCCGTCATGCACCGCACGACGCAGCCGTCCCTGGCCACCACCTCCGCCGTGTTGCCCCCAACCATACCATCGCCCCCCACGGGCCCCGACTTCGCCTGCGCCTGCACCCTTACCAACGCGGCCGATAACGGCCCCATCGACAACCCCTCGGCCGTGATCATGCCCCCTCCCTCCATCGCCGTCGCTGCCGCCGCCGCCCCCATCGCCCACGTCACAATTATCCTCACAAACCCTAACCACAGCCCAACACTCACAGTGCTGTTCGCCCACACCCACACCCTCGCCCACACCCAACGTAACGTTCTCCACCCCGCCACTCTCCCGCCGCACCTTCGTGCCAGCTGGCAGCTCCGCCCGGATCTGCCTGCCGAACCCGCCGGCCACCCGCCTGCCACACCCCGCTAACCAGAGCCTGACACACTGCCATAGGCACTTGTCTGACACACATGAAAGAACCGCCACAAAACTTTTTTCCTCGCCCCGCCTGCAAAGTCTGCGATCCGGCGCGCGAGAACGCAATCCAACTTTTCTGTTATCGCAGGTAGTTGACTTGAACCGGTCAAGGGCGATGATAGACTATATACTGCTATCATTGCCAATTTCTCACCGGTTATTAGACATGTTATACAGGAGCATTGCATCGAGTTGCTTGGGTCATTGGCCGATTGTTGGTGCGGATTGCCCCAGGCAGGGGAGTACAGGCCAGCAGGCAGGGGAGTACTTTTGTCAGCAACTGTCAGGTCTGCCCACACAGAAAAGTTTTATCCACTGCCTGCCATGATGGCCCGGTCGTCAGTGATGGCAACGTCATTGCGGCGTATCTTCCGAGCAGGGGTCACGTGCGACAGCCGACGGCTGCGATGCGGGTGGTTGAGGCGACGCCCTTGCGCAACCGTCCAATGCATACTGCTGTTAGGATCGTACACGACAATGATGCCTTACCTCGCAAGATTCCGCGCGCTCCGTACCAAGTGCCTGCGCTCGCAAGAATATGGCTCTGACGTCAGCACGAGTACCAACCTCTCTCTCCTTCGGAAGGAGGAGTCCTTCCTGCATGCATGCCTACCCTTGCTTAGAGCACATTTGACCATTATACTACTTTACACACGATGTGCGATATACATTACTTTTGTTACAAACCATAATCCTACCTACAGTCCAACTTTGGCAAGAACACCTAAACCCTACGATGCGACTCGCTCATCGTTTAGGTTATGGTTTATACAATGAACAACTGTAGATGCATCACATTCGGGACGTACTAGCGGTGGTCGATGAAGATGCATATAGCCGTCGATGTAGCAGAGGGATCGTACCGTTGGTAGCACTTCACGTGTTAAATCGAATCCAACAAGTATGATAGAAACGCATCGCGTTCCACGATCTCAACGCATCGCGACTTGGACGCGTGGTCGCAATCATAAGCTATCTCACAATGCCGCTGCGTTGCAAGCGCGGCGCAAGCGGGTGGGGTCGGGAAGGGCGAAAAACTCGACCGCCGCCAACGACAACGCCAACAAAGTGACGGCCCCACACACTGCGACTGCTTGCCACGTGTGCCTGCAGTAGTAGTTTTCGTAAACCCCACTTTTAACTTATTTTCTTAAATATTGATTAGCAGTTTGTTGTATCGTTCTGCACTGACCAATGGCCAGCGCAGACGAGTAATACCCATTATACTACTTTACACACGATGTGCGATGTACATCACGTTTGTTGCAAACCATAATCCTACCTACAGTCTAACTTTGACAAGAACACCTAAACCCTACGATGCGACTCGCTCATCGTTTAAGTCATGGTTTACACGATGAACAACTGTAGATGCATCAAACATTCTACCGCACCCTCCCAAGTGTATAGTCGTAGGTAAGGGTTACGAGTGTAGGGCTTGGTGTAGATATTCACCAAAGTTGCAATTAATAGTTGATGTTGTACATCATGTGATACGATTGACAAGAAATTGTTTACGTGCAGATGGATTTCGCACAGCGTTTGCAGTAAAATGTTAACGCTCGACGCACAGCACGCACAATTGTTCAACCCCAACAACTCCTCATCGGCAATCTGCGAGAGCAAGTGTAATTAGCATTGCAACATGTGGAGCGTATCAGTCGCGAAGCAATATGTAATGACACTCGCAACCAGCACGATCGCGTCTGGCAAGAGACTGCAAACTACCTGCAACATCCCGAGCTGAACATTGCTATTATTAACGTCACTCCAGCAGTTGTCACCAGCTACCTTGACAAACACTGGATCGACACGCACATTGGCAAAGCTCGCAGTGATCGCTGTGGCCATCGCATGATTGCTAGCACTACTCTAGACAACGTCATCTCACATCTTACGTGCTCATTCAGATTGTTTGGGCGCATTAGCCCTTGGGACAATGACAAGTCTACAGGGAACCCTTGCCTGTCCATGGATGTACGCGAATTTCGTCTTGGCTATGCCAAAATTTCAGCTCGGCAAGGTGTACAACCTATTCCTGCTGTACCGTTGGCAGCGGATAACATGCGCACCCTGATTCAATACTTTCAGCACCAGCTGTCTGCTCAACCTCACCCATCATCTGTCACGCATGACAAGGCCGTGCTCTGGCGTGACTATGCACTGTGCATAGTCACGTGGTGCACATGGCAACGGGGTGGTGAAGGTGCGCGTTTACAAGTGCACGAGATACAAGCGGCAGATGTGGGGCTGACGGCCACAATAACACATTTCAAGAACTACAGCACTAAAGGTGCACCCACCATACAAGTGCGCAGCAGTGGTCTGCCTGTGGAGTTCTCTAAAGTGCTATATCGATATCTAACCTACTGTCACGGTAGCGCCTTTGCCATTATCGCTGGTCCATTATTTCGACCTGCTGCCAAGAGCAGGTTGAAGTGGGAGGAACACAGCATGTCTGGCAACTGTGCCTATCATGCTTTTGTGCGCTATTGCAAGGCATGTCGCATTTACAGGCCGCACCTGGGGTTGCATTCCTTCAGGCGTCGTGCCGCTCAGAGCGCTATCCATTCCGGTGTTACTCTGGAAGAAATACAAGCTCAAGGCACATGGGGAACATCTGTCATCATGCAGCGTTACCTTCATGAGAGGTATGCTCACCCATTGCACAAAGGCACCAATGTATGGGTAGCGTCCAGGATTAATTCTGTAGTCTGATGCACGCGCACCTCGTTGAAACCAATCAGGTCGTGAGCCCAACCTTTTAAAATAAGTTAAAGGCCAATTGCGAAACACTAGCCACCACACAGCTGAGTGCCATTTAGGCACCAACACCACAGCTGGCAATTGGTAATATTGTAATAACGATATGGCTTCATGCAGGAGAGCTAATGGCGGGTTACACCAAACAAATCCTCCACCCAAGCGTTTAAGGACGTAATGCCAATTTATAGTTAAAGCATTGCCCAAAGTTCCAGGCATATGTATGTAGCTAAAATAAGCAGGCGCTTTGGTGCTCCAATCAGCTGCAAAACAATCCAATGCAGGTTGTCCCACACGCTGCTTCACACGCGCATCTGCATGTGATGTGAGGGCCCAATCTTCTCTGTCGACCAACTTAGGTGATGCGTCCGCTACATGCAGCTGATCGCGAGAGCGCCACACACACATGCCACCGCAATATCACGCTCCCAACATAAAGACCATAATTGAAGTGATGCTTGTAGCACATAAGGCTCAGAAGCAGACAACTTGTTCAACATCTGTATCGCTGGTTGACAATCACCAATAATGCGCACTGTACAATGGCAAAGATCATGCGTGCGCGCCACTTCAGTAAACGCTTGCACATAAGCTAGAGCTTCCTTCACTGCTGAAGGCAGCGACATGTGCTCCGGCTTAAAATTGCCCGCCATGCGAGGCCAAGGTCCAGTTGCCCCCCAACCAATTGTGCCAGATGCATCAACATGTAACTCCATCACCACATGTGGCTTCCACATCCACCAAGCATTGCCATTGTAGTCTGCAACCCAGCAGCAATCCAATCGCAGAAGTGCCTGAAGGCGTCCGAATTGCCCACATTCTCGTCCCATGCAACTGTAGCTAATGCAAAACGCATCAATTGCCGAGCATGAATGCTAGCAGGCGCAAACACCAACTTCATCGCGACAAGCTGTCCAGCAATTCTTGCCAGGTGGCGCTTGGTGATCACAGGAGCTTGTGCAGTTTCTTGCATCAGTTTTAACAATCTAGCCAGCTTGTTCATTGGTATGGAAAAGAAGCCGGTTACTGTGTCCACCAACAGACCCAACAATTTCACCACTTGCTCCGGCCACAATTAGCTTTTGCCAATAGAGATAAACATTCCGAGCGATTCGAAAAGGCGCAGTACGCGACGAATGCGCCAGCATAGATGCCAACGATTGGAATGGCTGAGAGATGCATGTCATCAATATATGCAAGACAGGGAACGCCCATCACCTGCAAAGGTGTAAAAATTGTGGACATCAAGGTCTTAAAAAAACAACATGCCTGATTCAGGCCAAATGGCAACACATTCCATCTGTATGTGACTCCAGCAAATCGCAAAGCCAAGAAAGGCTTACTGTCCTTATAAATGGGCACATGATGAAACCTCGATTTTAGATTGGGTGTAACTTGCCAGAAAAACTCGGCCTCCGCCAGCGACGACGCCAACAAGGTGACGGCCGCAAACACTGCAACTGCTTGTGACGTGTGCCTGCAGTCGTAGTGTTTGTAAACCCTATTTTTAACTTATATTGTCAAATACTAATCAGCAATTTGTTGTATCGTTCTGCGCTGACCAATGGCCAGCGCAGACGAGTAATGCCCACCTTGTGAGTACAAGAGCACATACCGGTATATGCTATTGACAAGGATTTCCGATCACATAACGCCCATCGCATTGATGATCGATAATCACGCTCATTCAACTTTGTCGGCGTCTCATTTAGCTCACTTTTTTAGTCATCATCGTCTATGTCGATGCATTGCGTGCAACCGGGCAAGTCCAAGAGGTTGCCCTACCGCGGCAGTAGGCGTTTGGTGCATGCGCGTCATGTTTTTTCGTTCCGCGCGGTACCCTACTAGTCGGTGGGTGTTAACGATGATGATAGTAATAGGGATAGGGCTTAAGGTAGGGACAGTAATACTGATAGTTGTAGTGATAGTGGTAGGGCGAGTGATAGTTGAAGGGATAGTAGTAGTGATAGTGATAATGACAATAATATGGAATGGGTACAAGACAGGGATAGTATTAGTGACGGTTGTACTGATAGTGGTAATTTCAATAATAAGGGTAGTGATAACCTATTGTAGTAGTTTAAAAAGTAGTAGTGATAGTGGTAATGCAACAATTGTAGAGGACATTATAGTGATAGTGATTATACTAGTAATAAAGGTAGTGATAACCGATTGTGGTAATTTTTTAGTTGTAGTGATAATAGTAATATCAATTGTAATGATAGTTATAGTGATATAATTAATCTAATAGCAGCATAGTGATTTTTATTGCGGCTAAGAATATGAGCGCCGATTGGTAGTAATATCACTATGTCTCAGAAACCTAGTTCATTGTACCATAATGATATATTAGATAAATTCAATGGTATGGTTTAATTGATTGGTTGATTACTTGAAATAATAACCTTTCAGCCTCCATCTTGGTTCGTCACGCTCATTATACCCACCACCTTTTTGTATATGCATAAAACCTTGTTTATGAGCAGATCGTCATTAAAACTTGCAAGATGGACATGAAAAATGATGTGCTCTTACTGGTTGGTCATATTTTCTAGGACGAAGGATATACTTCTGAAACGTTTGATGATGTCATATTCTATACTATTAGCGGGGTTAGTCTCTTCTATCCCATTTTCTTGGCGGGGGTACATTTTTATTATGGCAGAGTCACAATGGAAACAAGAAGGAGAGACGTTAATATTGTTATTAACAAGCAACAATAAATAAGCTAGCAGTGCAGCATCAATTGTTACATTGAGAGTATCACTAAATCACGCTTTCAGCATATGTTGTGGTGCCACGAACTCATGGTGATGTTATAAAAGGTGGTTTATTGTATGCAAAAACAAAACAACATTTCAGCGGGTAATTTACTGCTCTTCATCAAAGTGGAAAATTATCACTTTGCTTCGCTCGCTTTTAACGCGAGAAAATGTTGATTATATTGTTAAGATTAAAACCATGGGTCATGCAACATGATATGGAGGTTGTCCTTGTGATAACTTTATCAAGCCCATCAACTGCAAGTGATAACATGCCTGTGCGTGTATTGTGTCAACGTCCGGAAAGCCTATGCATATGGTGCAGTGAGCCATTGTAACATGTCGAATTCACATGAAGCTTACGCGTGCACGTGTACGGATACTTTATCATCATATCGTGATTCATTGTTCTCATTACATGTCGTTGTAGATCGCGGAGTGTCG
Source organism: Chlorokybus atmophyticus (assembly GCA_009103225.1). NCBI lineage: Eukaryota > Viridiplantae > Streptophyta > Chlorokybophyceae > Chlorokybales > Chlorokybaceae > Chlorokybus > Chlorokybus atmophyticus. The sequence goes on from RHPI01003369.1 coordinate 1,806,392, forward strand.
TCAACCCAAGCTCCTTTCTTGATGTGATGCTATTGGTCTACCTCATGAGTGTTGCATCGACGTGCTTGGCTCCTTGTCAATGCACAAGTTTACGAGTGCCACCAAGCAGGTAAGTAAGATGCGAGTTGCAGGCTACCGGCAACACGTGGCTTGCGCATTGCATGAAAGTTTGAGACGTGAGGTGCATAAGCAAATATCGTAGCAAAACCCCGCAAATGACTGACATGAACCATGGCATGAGACTCCCCACAGCGTCCCTCGTAGATGCTTCATCCCTGACGTAGGATCTATGCCCATAAACTCACATGGGTGCAAAGAAGACTTGTGCCACTGCTGCAGTTTCCTAGGTTTTCCTAGCCGTGTTGCATTTCCACACATGCGGAAATGCTCCGAGTGTGACACATGACCTCAACATGTTGACAGGCCAACGACAACCATGCATGCAACTATGCAAGCACTCCATATCGAACAACTTGCCGCCCAAGTTAAATGTGCATACTAGTATATACAACATCAGCACCTCATCCCACATGCTTATTACGCTATAGCAGTGACTACTAGCTGAATTAGGAATAGCAGGCGACGGCGCCTCGAGTGGAGAGCCTCCATGCCTTGCTGCAACAAAAGCCAGACTGGGCTGAAATGGCGCAGCCACGCCCGGCTCATGGACGTGGCTGCGCCATTTGTTGAATTTTCACCAAGTTTGATACTTTCACATCACTGCATAAATGGACCCATGTAAGAAATACAAGCACAGCGACATAAGCTGACACAAGAAGGGAACTTCTGCAACGGAAGCGCACCTGACGCCTTGGGGTGTCAAAAACAAGAACTGCACGTCCGGTTTCTCGTCAAGTGCATAGCGAATGACCTCGTCCACTGCAATGCGCCGTGCAATGGGATCCATCTGCGAGTACAACAGCGATACAGTCAGTAGATCAGCAACGCAGAATGAGAGCATACCCATGATCAACACATGTGCATCAACCAGTCAATGACACTTACAAAGATGTCGAACTCGTCCATGGCGCGAAATGGCGACTCGGACCCGCAACCAAGTGCCAATGTAAACGACATGGTTGAGAAAGAGCGCTCCCCACCTAGGATGTTCGTACAAGGAAGTGAGCATGTGTAGGGTGAACCGCAAAAGGTAACCGCAAAACTGTGACATGTAACGTGACAGGTGCTATGATATGGAGCTGTTGTCACACACCCGACAGGCCTTTCGTGTCTCGAACAGCGTTTTCCTTGCCACGAGCGGTGTTGACCTGTCAAAGCATAGTCGCATGTTTGTACTACTATACTCATTTCTGTGCAATAGCAGGGGCATGGAACGCACAATCAGCATACCACAAGCTGGCATGTTTGTTTCTCAAAGTCCACCTCCACCTTGCCGGTCAGACCTCTTCTTGACATGAAGCTATTGAACCTGTTGATGTCGAGTCAATTAGGCTTTCACGAAGCGAAGCGAATCATAGGATGCTGCATAACCAATGTGCCAATCAACATGCACTTACTTGTGCGCCACTTCTCCTCTGGTTTGTGCCGCCAAAGCTCTTATGGACTTGTTTCTTTTCGCCAAACTCTCATCGAGCGCCTGTGGACAAAACAATGTTTTGCAACCCATGCAGTGCAGCAGGCAGAGATGCGCTGTTGGGTGTTGTGGATGTTTGTTGGGGGGAGGGCGGGGGACCAAATGATGTGCTGCTACTGGCATACCGTTCTACAGCTCTCTGCTTGTTCTAATTCTCGACGTCTTTTCTCTGTTCTAACCCGCTGTGTGTTGGTCTTACTCTCCAAATCCTTCAAGCTCATGCCCATACTGCGCCATACATGTGTCAGACAGCCAAAGAGCACCTTGCGCTAACAGTACTTAAAGAGCGCATTCCTGCTAAGAGCTTACCGTTGCTCTTCCCTCTGGATAAATGCCTCAGTAGACTCTAGTTGCCGATTTAAGCGCTCAACAGGCTGCTTTGCTAGTGTCTGATCTACATCGTCCTCGGCACAAACACCTGTGGCTTCTTGTGCCACC
>RHPI01003369.1:1808539-1833975 GCA_009103225.1 Chlorokybus atmophyticus
TGCAGGGGTGACCCTTCTCTAAAATTGCATGAAGATGCGCCAGTTTCCCAGAGAGATGACATGTGGCGCAGTAGACACGCATAGATACCTGTCGGTGGCTGATGATCTCCTGTACACGCTGCTCAAACTTGGCAATCTTATCAAGGCATTTGTGCTGATCGGCTTCTTTGTCCAACAGTCTCTGTTTACGCACGATGCCATGACCACTTCAGACCCTGACTCTTACACTGGATGTTCAATTGGCAGCCCTTGGCATGCAATAGCAATTACCTGGTTACAGGCGTTGAGAATGTGTAGGGCTTTGTTAAGATTGTTGGTCACCCTGTCATTGCTCTCGGCCGATTCTCTCCCTTTAGCTGTCAGAGGCACATCTGTAAGAGCTTGGGTGAAGACAAGGCACATGCACACTGTAAGTCCAATAATATTTACCGGTGACAGCATCGAGTTCGCCCCGCTTTGTCTCAAACCGCAACTGCAACTTCTCAAGCTTCAAGTTGAATTCTTCAAGCTGATGTTCGAAATTCTCCATTTCCACATCACACTCCTGCAAGGCAAAGTCAGTATGCTGATCAATCACAGCAGCCAGAATGATAGATTGTGAACCAGACTACACATGCAGGCACGACCCACACATCACATTGTTGCTTTCAATTGGATAACCACGAAACAATAAGGACTCGCCTTCAATCCCTCGTCCAGCTCGCTGACGTCCACCTCATCTGTAGCTGCCTCCTCCATCAACTGGTTCTCGGCACGTTGCAGGGCACCCCTCAGGTTGGAAAGCTTGCGTTCTTGTTCTCGCCGTTGTTTCTGCCAGATAAACAACAGGATTTCTCAAGTATTTGCCTTGTCTGCCAACCAGATATTTTCAGAGGCAATTATCAACAGATGTAAGCCCCACCTGGACAGCCTGTATGTCAAGCATTAGCTGCCTCGCTTGTTCCTCTGCAGTGTGGCGTTCCTGTTCAAGCTGCGGCTTGGAATTCTGTAACGCATGCACCTCGTGCTCCAGCTGTGGAATCTGCTGCCCAGCATCCACTCCCAGGCGCGGTGGGCGGTTCCCCTGCCTCTGTTGGTTGATCTCAGAATTGCCACGAAGATAACTGTATCCAGACAACAGTGTGAATGGAATGGAACTTGGACAGACGAAAGCTCAATGGTAGTGGCGAGTAAGGTAAGATGCATTTACACTGTATGGCGCACTCACAACTTCTCTCCCTCAGGAGTGAAACATTCCTTCACATTGTTACCGCGCTGCCATCCAATGCGTTTCCCCAGTATATGATTTTCTACCAAGACCTGGCGCTCAACGCCTCCCTGCAAACCCCCAACCCCCAACGACAGGTTGAGCACGCATGCCAACCTTCCATGCGAAGGCAATTGCAACAGAGGTACCATTGGTGCCAGCAATTAAATATGCAGTGCTCACGTGATCCACCAAGATGTTAAACGCCACATCGTTTCTGAATTGCAGAACACGAAGGACCGTCAACAAATCGTCTGCTGGTAGCTTGTGCGCTGGGAGATCATACCTGAGCGACAGACACAGCAACACCAAACCATGAGCCTGCAATTGCATGCATCGGACTAGAACTGCATGCTGCTGCTTGCCTATAAGAATGGTTACAATTCGTCAGCCCACATGGAGTTAACACAAGAATAAGTTACATTGTTAACACACCGTGGAGTATTCAGCCGGTAGGTAATGACCGTGTTGTCCATCCTCAAGTCTTTCATCAGGTCCCTAAGGGTTTTTGCATCCTGCGCGCTCCCAACCACAAACGCCTCCATCAGTCTTCCTGCTGCTTCTTCAACAGCAACATTCCAGCGAGCATCACGCAGCCCCTGCAAATCATTTGGCTCAGCTTTTACACGGATTTATTGACACTTCAAACATGTCAACACAAATCACCAGGATATTTCCAGCTACATGCTACTTTGCTGCATAGCTCCGCTCACCAACAGACTGCCGATGGGTCCGATCGGCAATTCCTTGAACCGTTGTGCATGATGGTTTATTTTGTCCAGCAACGTTGACATCTTGTCTCCAAAGGCATTGACCTGCATGCCAAAGCCAGAGTAAACCAGAGTAAACCACATGGCAGCATGCCTTGTAGCAAAATATCACAACAAAACATCAACTAATACAAGCAAGGTAGCCCTGCCCAAAAGTAAATTGCAGTCTTAAAACAGTTGATACTGTCAAGGATGCACACATGACATACTTGATTGCGCTGTTGATTGCGCATCTGATTCAGGTGGCGTTCCTTCTCTCGTATGCTGGAGTCTAACTGCCCCATCTGTAACACACCACATTAATTGACACTGCCAACCACTAGCCAGAGCAATGCCGGCTGCCTTCTATACCTTCCGGTGTAAGTCATCAGCTACGGTTTTCGCTTCCTCTGCACTGGCTCTTGAATTCCTTTCTTCAGTCTGCAAACTGCGCAAGCACATGGCGTGTGGTGAGCCAGTGGCCCTGCACCCATTGTTAGTGCGTTTAGGCGATGTACCTGAGGACATTTGCCTCTTGCACACTAACAGCTTCCCGCTGCTCGGTCACTGCTACCTCTTTAGCTCTACGTTGGTCCTGCGAGTGGTTGCAATGTAAATGGCCAATCTGGTGATAGCGGTGAGAGTTCAGTGTAGATGCTTGCAATCATGACCACTGTGATATGCACATGGTGAGGACCAGCTCTCACCTGTGTGGACTGCATAGCCTTCTCCTGAACTTCAGCTATTTGTCGCTCAATCTCTTTACGGCGGTTGCGAGTGCTGGTCATTTTCTGTTCTGTGTTCATCTTGTCGGTCTTGGCCGCGTTTTTAGCCTTCGACGCCTGAATACATAATTGATGATATGGTCAGTGCACACTCGTAATATATCTGCTTTACTTTTCAAGCCAAGGCAGGTGACCAAAACCTGCACTCATCAGCCAGCTGGCACTAATCTTGGACATTATCAGTAGCGTTAAATGATGCTCAATACCAAGCCGTTTTGACATACTTACATCATTGAAGGCTTTCTGAGCAACATTCTTCTCTTCAGCATGCGCCTCCATGGCCACAGTCAGTTCTGCAAGCTCCTCTCGGTAAATCCGAACACCTTCCTCAGCTGCTGCTTTCTCATCCTGTTGGCACATGGAGCACAGTTAGTCCAGCCACACACAAATGCATGTATACACCTTGCATTCAGCTACAGTCACCAGCATGCGACAACCGATGCAATGGTTGTTGCGGTATTCACACCTTCGCTATTGTTACAGCATCTTCAAGCTGCACGATTTCGGCATTGAGCGATCCTTGGCGTGCGGTTACTTCTTCCAGTCTGGCATCTTCTTCATACACCATCGCCCAAGCACATGCGTTGATTAAAGCGTGCTGCTTCTGCCTCAACTTGGTCAGCTGCTGTGCCCCCTGAAGCTGGTGCTCATATTCGGCAAGCTTGTGCTGCTCTCTCTCTACATCCGTGCGCTCCAGCTCCAGTATAGGATCAAACTCTCTAACTGTTTCTTGGGCCAACCGATGATACTCCATGACTCTGTCCAGTAGGGTTGCCTTCGTAAAGAACTGCAACACAATAACTGTTCAGGACAAACACTAGCATCAGTGAGCCAACACGTGCACAGATGCATACCTGAAATTTTTCAGTGTCAGTGCCCTGATGAAGAAACACACGGCTGGCATCTTGTCCCATGACATTGATAGGGTTGCTCACGTCAATCTGTATACAGAGTACATGTGAGGATTGCCCTGGGTGTGCTCTACATGTGTGAGTGACATGATCTGGTCCAGACCAATATCAATGTGACAGCACCTACATTGAAGAGATCAAGAAGCTTATCCAATTCAGCTCTGCCTTTGCTGACTGTTTTGCCTGCAAACCAACAACTTCCATCAGCAACATGCAAGCAGTTACACTCGCTGCTGCAACACGCATCCAACCTGCAGCATCCTTAAGCCTAAACGTAGATGATCCTGTGTTGATGCGGCGCTCCACAGTAATCTCATCTCCAAAAACATCATGTCGGTATGCGTCTGGCAGCGTGTTGCGCAACGTCACTTCTGCTACAGCATACCTGCAAAGTTTCAGTTCAGGAACCGACCACGCAGGAGAGCAGAATCCGTCAACAAACAGACACTGTCATCAGCAACTTCTCAGTGTCTTACGTGCATCCGTGCTTGATGAACTGCGCCATGGAGTTGGCACGGAAAGTTGACCTTGCGGAAGCACCCAAACACACCACAAGTGCAGTGAGAAGCGCGCTTTTGCCACCTGCGTTGCGAAGCATACAACAGTTAGGTGTTGACAATGGGAACAAACCTCAGCTGATGACTGCACTTGGCTAAAGTATGCTGCCAGACAGTTTACATAGCAGTTCTCCACTGCCCATGTCGCCGGACCCAGCGCAAGCCAACTTTGTGCACACACTAACCAGCTCATATTTGGCACGCGCTGTCATGAGCAAAACCTATAACGCGCCACACGTGTCTTCCAAGTGATTGATGTCACTGCCTTCAGCACACTCAAGCTGGTCGACCATTAGCGTATATAAATGCTTGCCCCTCAATAAGCATGAGCAGTGGCCATTGGTGCGTCTTGGCAAATTGTTGTAATCTATAGCTCCAGGAGTGCCATTGGTGACAAGACCACTACAGCACAAACAGCTTTGCTTGATTATGTCGTTGTTATCTTGACTAGTCAACACACACTGCCAACTTTGCATGCAAACTCAACCATACTAAACTATTGAACTTACTGCCATTCTGGCCAACAACGAAGTTGACATTGGGGACGAGTTTGGTCTCCAGGTGAGCATGGCACATGAAGTTCTCCACGCGAATCCTGGCCACCGTGCCCGCCGCCATTGTACGGCTTTCCAAACTGGACCTTTTGTTAGCAACCTTCTCACACCCCACAAATACACCCTCAGTCCCTCATCGCCGCCACCACCACCACCGCCGCCACCACCGCCGCCGCCGCCGTCTGCCCAGCAAGCAAACGTTGCATTCAACGCTCGGCTAGGGTTTGATGGACGGCGCACTGCGAGACGCCGCCGCTCAGCGCAGCCGGGCATCCGATGGCGGGAAACATGCTCCAATTCGAAAATACAACGCCAATCGAAAAAGCGCGGCAAAGGGTGGTGAGACATTATCGCTATATGAATGGATAGGCGATGAGGTACACAACGCACTCGTTACAAGCATGCAGGGGTGATATTCGCAAGAACAGAGACGGCTAATGAAGGCGTTGCCATGGTGCGGCGGCGGGCGGAGGCGCGGCCTCCTGAGGCGAGGAGGAGGAGGCTGCAGGAGGGCTGGGACTGGGCCACGTGGGCACTGGTCCTGGGATGCGTCGTGGCTGTACTGTCCGCTGGCGCCGCCACTTGGCTGACTATCAAGCAGAGGGCACAGTTGGTCAGTTGCTACATCTGGACTGCTGCTGGTGCAGCAGTCCAACATGTTGCTTACACGTTCCATCGCTAGCATGTATTGCTTGCAGACTGCAAAGTTGTGCTTAAGACAGTGGCCAGCAGGTTTTCAGAGTGCGCTTGCACAGTGCTGAGTCTTGTGCGCTGTGCATGAAGAAAACAGTGCATGCGCTTGTTAATCAGTCTGCTTGCCGTATTGCATGGCGGCTCAACTGGACAGCATGTCTGGTGCGCATTAAGTTGACCAAAGGCATAACGGTGCAACACCTCAGATGGTGTGTGCATGCCGTGCTTGCAATCACGTCTCCTCAGCACGCTGACATGTTGTTTGGTCGATGCTGCCTACTCCTCACTGCTTACTGCTCCCTGCTTGCCGCTGGCATACTCAAAGCATGCTTGCTTGGCCAGGCTGAGCGCAAAGCACACGTACAGAGCGCGTGGGCTCCCGACCAGCGATTGTCACAAGGGTTTGCCAACCTCGTCGTGCAGTCCACTGATGATGTCGTCCACGAGCAGCTTGCTGCTGCCAAGCCACCTGCGGACGCTGCGACATACGCCAAGCAGGTGTGTTGCCAACGCTTGCTTGCATCCAATCAGCTCTTCAACCGACGTCAAGTACCATCATGGTTGCAGTCACTGCGCGTGCAACATATAATGGCTTGGTTCAGGTGCAGGAGCTGTTCATGCAGCATGCTCCGAACATCTCCACGCAAGCACTCCCTTCAGAAGATTTGGATGGCGTGGTGGCGAGCGGCATCCTAGCTGATCCAGCTGTATTTGATGCATACTCATACGCGCAATTCAAGGTAAAAATGCATGCTCAGCCTGCCATGCATCATGCATCATGTGTTGTACAATGCACACATAGTATTGCTATAGCTCAAGGGAGCCTACTTCGTTTATGGTGTCTCCCAATGCAGGCTGCTGCTAGGATAATCAAGGATGCAGCACAACGGCATGCATTGACGCAACGAGTTGGTGAACGCGTGCTGAGCCTCGCTTTATCTTCTTTGGGCTTTGAGCCATCAAACCAGCTGTCAGATATAGAGAACATGAAGCAAGGGTGAGGGTTGATGGTCAGATGGTCTTTTTTCCATTGAAGTGCTGTGTCATTACACTGCTGCTGTTCTCACAGCGCTGGCGAGATCGTCACCCAGCTGCAAGAATGGGGCTACGTCACGGACGGTGGCATAACTTGGGATGACGACATCATCAACACATGGACTGCTTCACCACGGCATGGAAAGTTCCAGTACTGGTGCGTAAGGAAAACAGGTTGCCCACCTTCGGCGCATCACTCTACTCCTATGTGAGTGTTGTGCTCAGCTTATTGCTCTATCATACAGGATGAAGCATGCAGCCATTTTGCCTAGTGCACAGAAGTTGTATGAGGAGGAGGGTTTCGCACAGGTGAGTAGCAACAACTTTGAGCAAACATCAGTTGCCGCGAACAGTAACTATCTGACAACTTGCATTGCAGCATTTCTCATCAAGGACGATAGAAGCTTTCTTTGCAAAGTACGGCGTCGACGCAAGTGAAGATCCTGACTTTGACCCGCGCCAGCACCCTGCTGACCTTGTTGTGGAGCAGTGGACTTTGAAAGCTGCAGCCTGACTGACAACTGGACCCTGTATATATCTCAGCACAACAAGCGCAGTTTTGTATACAACATAAGCCTCATAAGCCTCCGGTACCCATGGCGTGCGCATGCTCAACAAATCATGTCGCGCATGGCCAGCTGCTGTCTGTTCTAGAGGCCAATGGCTGGAATGTGTATCACATGCTCTTCGCTTCTGGAAGAACCGCGCACATGGCGTGCTGCACTCCACTTTGATGTGTAAGACGCCGCGCCGACCACCAGCGATTTTGTGCCCACATTCTGCGGCGTGGCCTGAGGGAGCACCAGAGTACGCTGCATAATAGAGGGTTACACTAAATAACAGTTGCTGGTTGTGCTGCAGCTGGTACACCAGTAAATGCCATGCCCCTTGCTGTCACGTACATTATGTGGGGCGCTGTTTGGTGTGTTGTTTGGTGTGTGCAACTTGTTGAGCAGCCATAGGCTCCCTCGTGGATTCAGGGCACACAGGTGTTACAACAGATTGATTCCTGAGTGCCAACACGATGGACATGGAATGCTGCAGGAGGCCAGTAAGCAAAGAAAAGACGAGCTTCAAACTTTGTGAAGCTATAAACCCTCCTTGCACTGCTGAGTTTCAGCTACACGTACTCATGAAACGTCATTGCAAGTAAATGTGACCCAGCATCCGCTTATCGCACAGCGTTACCGTCAGTCCAAGCGCTGGTTGGGCCCCCCAGATCTCTGTTCTCCTACCATTGTGTGTGGTTTGCTTGCACATCTTTTGCACTCTATTGCTTTATAAAGTACATACAACACTTGCAAGCAACTGATGTGCACATACAACAACTAAGTCAGAACTTTTACAAGTACAACATGGACCGCAACCTCAGCGCACCCATTATTAAGGATAGTATATCGGCGGCATGCCCACTTTCTCTTGGTGTTTATAGTCGCACATCAAGTGCTGTGTCTCCTGCTCCTCCACCTTGCGTTCACCCTCTTCAACCTTGCTATTGCCATCACTCACGATAGCAACTAATGAGGGCGGGGGAACAGCTTTGCAGTTGACATCAATAACAGCCTCCTCATCCCCACCCTGTGACGTGATGACATTGCTGATCATAGAGGTTGTTTTGGCTTCGATGATGTCAGCTAACAGCAATGCCCCACGACGATGACGGTGAAGAGTGCATTGACTGCAAGCCAGACACAAGGTACTATAGGTTCACTTCCATTGTTGTTGCCTTCTTTGCTGGGCTCGAGCAGGACCGTCACGCGCTCTTCATGTTCTTGTTGTCTCATTAGCAAAGAGACAAGGAGAAGGTACCCGTCCTGCTTGTTGATGAACACGGAGGGAATGCGGATATCTTGGCTTGCAGTTTGGGCAACCACTGCAACAATAAAAAGCACACTAGTTGAGCAGCTTGGGAGGGCGCAAGTACGACGCATAATTTGCATACTGACCTTACGTCAATCAACAAAACAGAAGAACAAAGCGCGCGTGGCAACAACACATGCTTGCAAAAACACCTCATCCTTTGTATATTATCAAACATATGCCTGGGACCGACACACACATAGCTTGTGTGTCTACTACACAGCTTGACTAGCAACCGAAAAGCACCAGAAGAAAGGTCAACAATGCCGATCACATCAACATTGACAACCACAACAACACTTCACAACTGCTTACTAGTAAAGAGGTCTTGGTCAACCTCATTGTTGTAGACGATGGCGGCGACGGCGCCTGCAAGCTGGGCATGAAGGACTTTATCATGGAAGGAGCATGTGCTCCTCTCAATCAGGGCAATCCAGACCTTGTCGCCGTCATCCTTGTCGGCAAAGGCGAGGCGGCAGCCTTCTCGGTCAGGGGCGAGTTGGCGCAAGACGCCCTTGACGCCGCCGTCCCTGGGGACAGGCGGGCCGAAGTCGGCGAGGGAGGTGGCGAGGGAGGTGAGGACATTGTTGTGGTTGGTGGTGTTGTTGTTGTTGTCCACGCTGAGGATGTTGCAGCGGCCATAAGCAATGCCTCCCTTCCACTGGAGCAGCCAAGCCACGACGAACACAACAAACGCCCACCATACCGAAAACAACAGCAGGACGCAGCACAACTTGGACAATGACGACCAGCAAGGATGAAGCGGCGGAGACGTCTCCTCCGCCGCCGCCTTCTCCGCCGCCACGTCGCCCGCAATGGCAAGCGTCACGGGCATGGAACGCAGCTTCACAGAGAGGCCCTGCTAGCTGTTGGGCTTAGTAAGGCTTGGTAAAGCTTACATGTTACGACCATGACATGTAAATGGTTTACAAGTCATTGTCGTGACGTGTAAACTAGCGGTGCGGCTGATTGGGCGTGTGACTGGGCCGGCCGGCCGGCCGGGAGGCCGGCATTAGGGCACAAAGACACATCACGCGCACTGAGGGCCATCACAAACGGCAGCCGAGACTACATGCCTGCCGCGCATACCGAGCAGCCCGCCTCTCATTGGCTATGCGCCGTTTATCAGCTATCGGCCATTCGATTTGTGTTAAACAAATCTCAACCTTCCAAAGCACATCCCCATATTGTGCAATTGCACAAAGTATACGAATGAATAACAGAAATACATTTTAAACACAACATGCACGGTGCACATATGCGTCATGTGTGCGTTATCCAGTCCACCCCCGCTAAAAGACTTTGCTCCAGGAGAATAACCCCGCTTGTAGCATAAGTTTTGAGATCACCGACGATGCTACAGGCAAATGTTAGTGCTTCAGAGAATATGACTAACCGCGAAGAGCATATTATTTTTCATGACATTTTTGCAAATGTAAGTGTGCATATTCTTAACATTGAGGGAGTAGCGCGTGACGGGTTTGTCATCAGGCGTAATGAGTGTGATGGACAAGGCGTGATATGATAATGCAACACGTAATCAGCGTAATGAGCGTGATGGCATAATAGACGTGACGTAATGCGCGTGCTGTAATGGGCGTGATGGGCGTATTAAACTGCTTTATATCATACAGATGCTCTTAATGTTTAAGAGCATATTACGCTATTTATCGCCAAGAGCATAACCCCGCCAGGAGCAAACTATCTTTTAAAATAAACAGTATGCTATAAAAAGGGGTAGGGGTAGGGGTATTGTACAGAAAGGCTGTACAATAAATGTTTCAATGCAATTAGGTACAACTATGTACCTTAACTGTACAGTCTACCTCCGCTATACAAATCACGTGTATCTTCCAGCTTTCATTTCATCAACGTAGTTATTCTCTTGGCGTACAATAACATATACTATTCTATTCTTTACATGATATATATTTTACTAACAGGGGCATTGCGAAATAACCGTAAGCCACGTTATTGTATTTTAACGTGGCATAGACTAAATCAATAATAGTCAACAATAAATTGATTACTAATAGTATGTACGTAACAATATATGAGTCTATACATGAGTCTACGTAACTATACATGAGTCTATGTAACTATGTATAAGTCTACGTAACTATATATGAGTCTTTTAATATGTTTATGCTTATAATATTAAAATAAACATGCCATTAACGAGGTATCCCCCCGTAACAAGACTGAGCTCACTCTAAAGATTAACCCTCCGTTGTAGTCTTATTGCGTACAAAACTATTCCACTAACCAATGATATTTGCCTGTAAAACCATTGGTCTTTTGCAAATCTATGATCTCAACGGGGTTATTCTCATAAACCGAAATCTTTTAACGGGGGTAGACTATATAGTCTACCCTTGTGTAAGAGCATACTATTATCCTTAAACATCGTATGCTCTTGGCAGGGTTATGCTTTTAAACATTAAGAGCATATATGCTATAAGCGCAGATTCATTCATTACGCCCATCACGCCTATTGGTCGGGCCGGCCGGCCTGTCGGCATTCAACCTACATCACACATCCCGCGTTAGGGCCATCACACGGCACCCGCGACTGCAGGGCTGCGCGGCAGTATGTGCGGCCCGCCTGCTTCTCATTGGCTAGGCGGCGAGAATAAGCGTTACACCGTTAGATCTGCCCAAACACGATCCTGGCCGTCCAAGGCACATAAAGTTTTTTAAGCGCATGCCAATAAATGTAAGATTAAGCACAGTTCTGCATACATGGCCGCTTATGGCTGCATGTTGATCAATTTAGTGTATTACATTAATTATATTGATACATATGCTGCAATATGGTGCAATATGGTGCAACATGGTGCGATATGAATAGCAAATGCTGTTAAGTGTTTCAAAACTTAATAATTAACGTAACGTTCACGCCACGGTACGTGCTGCAAAACTCAGTGAGTACTGCCGAGGTTACGACCATCAAGATAATGCTAACCTAAATTACCTTAACGTTAAGATTCAACCAAACGAAAAATTGCATCGTTAGGCCACGATTTGGTCACGCACGAATTTTATCAAATGGGATCGCAACGGTGACAACAGCCAGTTGCTTAAAAAGGCAGCGAAATGGCCAATCATTGCAAAGATGCGTAAAAGATGCTGAAACATATCTCAGCGGCAACCGCTTACCAACGGCGACCCAAAATTGCTAGGGATTTGGTAAATTATGGCACAGTTAATGGTTAAAACGGCCGCGTTTTTGGCGGTACGAGGTCGGGGCAGGCCCCATACCCCGAAGACATGCCGCCACTACTCACCCTCGTTCTAACTAATCCACTCTACCCTTTAACGCTAATTGATTACACACTATAGTTACTGCGTCATCAAACATGGTCAACAGCCGAACCATGTATACGGTGTACAAAAATGTACATGCTTAAAGCTGAAGCGTGCGATGCTATACAACTTGCATAGTATCGCATGATGCATAGTATCGTATGATGTGCGTAATCTGTGGGATCATTGGCATGACATGTGTACGTACCAGACTTCACACATAAACATAATGCTTGCGTGTGTATGTGTGTGTTTGCAGCATCAACTGATGCGGGCATGCACATGTGGTGCTGCACATTCGTATGTATGTGTGCATGTTTGTGTGCGTCCTGTTGTGCACGTATATGTGCACTTGTGGGGCTGCATGACGTGCTTCCGCGTGCGTTCATACATGCGCATGCATGTATATACCAGCTGATATATGTTTGTGTAGCAAGTACACGCATATGCATGCATGTCCTCACGCGGCCACACACACGCAGGCAAACGCCCGCCCCTATTCGCACACACATGGACACACACTCGTGCTACGTCGTACAAACATGCACGCACATGTACACCCGCACGCAACTGCACACGCATGCACAGACACAAGGCTTGTGGGAACATCACTAACTGCCAGGAGACCATCACCCACCCGCTGCGCATCGAATGAGGTAATAAACTACATAGCCTTCCTGCGTGCAGCGATCGGAGGCAATCCGTGCACATGTGCGTTGTTACTACTTGTCATATGCACGTGCGCAATAGCTTGAGCGCTAGCAGACGATTGGACACGGACATGATGCCCGTGCATGCTGGTCTGACCACCACCACCACTCCCAACATTATCTCCATTTTTCGGTATGTGCCGGACTGAACCAGGGATTCTGCTCCATCACTAAGTCATTTCGACTGCCTTGGCGCAGGCGCAACCATGTCTGCGGTGGCTTGATCAGCGGGCGGCTCGTCAAGCTGCCCGACCACCCTGACTGGCAGGAAGGATGCCAGGCATGACAGCACATGATAGTTTGGTAGCAGTGTCTGGTAAAGCCTTGCAGCACTGTCAAGCACGCACACACATGCGTACAAGTAATTGCCGTGCCTTGCGCTTGTATGTATGTCATGTGGGGTGCTGTTTGTTGTTGGGTGGGCAAGTTGTCAGACACAGGCCCCCCCCCCCCCCCCCCCNGACGCATGTGAGAATGCAGGGCACAGAGGTGTTATAAATCAGATGATGTCCAAGTGCCAGTGCAGTGGACATGGATTGCTTGCAGGAGGCTAGTAAGCAAAGAAGATGCGAGCTTCAATACTTACGTTGCTATAACCCATGCTTGAACTGCCAAGTTTCAGCTACACAAACTCATAGATGTCGTTGCAAGCTAAAGTAAGCTAGCAGTTGCATATCACAGTTACCGTCGTACTATGTACAATCCTCAGCCAAGTCATATACATACACCACAACTAACTCAGTACTAACACAATTACAAGATGGACCGCAACCTCAGCCCACCGTTTGGCACATAAACCAACCTTACAGATATGTAGACAATAATGTACAATAGCAAGCGCCCGCCAACACAAACTAAGGATAGTACATCGGCGGCGTGTCCACTTTCTCTTTGTGTTTGTAGTCGCGCATCAAGTGCTGTGTCTCCGCCTCCTCCACCTTCCGTTGTCCCTCTTCAACCTTGCTGTTGCCATCACTCATGACATCAATCAACACGGGCGGGGCAACAGCTTCGCACTTGACACCAACAACAGCCTCCTCATCCCCATCCTGTGACGTGACGACTGTGCCATAAAAAAGGCTCCACCCCACGCCGATGGCGGTGAAGATGGCATGAGCCGCAACCCACCCACAAAACAATGCGAGTATGGTTGGGTCATCGCTGCCATCTTTGCCTGGCTCGAGCAGCACCGTCACACACTCTTCATGTTCTTGTTCTCTCACTAGCAGAGAGAGACGCAGAAGGTACCCGTCTTGCTTGCTGATCAACACGGATGGGATGCGGATGTCGTTTGCATTCTGCGCACTCACTGCAACGATGACAAAAGCACAGTGGTTGAGCAGATTGTGTGTGTGCCTATCGATTACAACAACCCACAGCGCGTGCCGACGCAAACTTGCCTTCATGCAAGCGTGCAGTAACATGCAGAACTTGCGCATCAGTCACGCCACCAAGCTTTGAAGACATACAAACCAGGTGTGTTCTTTCAACAGTACATACAAGGCAAAACATGTGGTGTGTTTGTTGTCAGCATTGGCATGCAGATGGCATCTACCAGAGGATGACTGCTAAACTCAAAGCATTCAACATGCACAACAATGCAAACAACATCAACAACGACAACCACAACAACACACTTCACTCGCTTACTGGTCATTAGGTCTTGATCAATCTCGTTGTTGAAGACGATGGCGGCGACGGCCCCGGCAAGCTGGGCATGGAGGACCTTGTCATGGAAGGAGCAGTTTCCCCTCTCCATAAGGGCTATCCAGGCTGGGTCATCGCCGCCGTCCTTGTCGGCATAGGCAAGGCTGCAGCCGTCTCGCTCAGGCGCCAGCCGAAGCAAGACGCCTCGGACGCCGCCTTCCTGAGGAACAGGCGGGCCGAAGTCAGCGGCGACGGTGGCGAGGGAGGCGAGGACCGTGGCAGTGGTGGTGTCCACGCTGAGAACGTTGCAGCTGCCGTAAACAATCACTTCCGGGTCATTGGGGGCAAGCCACACGGTCACCCAGAACACAGACAGTATTGTTACCCACCACGCCAACCATGGCAGCAGGATGCTGCGCCACCTGGACGGTGAGGACCGGCAGGGCGACAGCGCCGCCGCCGCCGCCGCCGCCGCGTCGCCCGCCATGGCTGGCCTGGTTAAAGCTATGGCTAGCAGCCCTGCTAGTGGGCTTGGGCTTACTGGTAGGGCATATAGAAGTTTCTTTATGCTTTGTTGAAGGCGAAGCGTGCGACACTGCAACACAACAGACGCAGTCAAGCAAGCAAGCAGCAGTAGACAACGTGAGATTGATCGTCAATCAATTGAACGGGGTGTGTACCAGGCTGGTATTACCAGCGCTTCAAATAACATCAGACGATTGGACAGTGCGTACATCAAGGCACAACATGGAATGAAAGGTGGGGGCTAACATCTACATGAAAGCTCCAGAGCGTAAGGATGTGAGCACGTGATCATACCAGACAACCTTCTGTGTCTCAAGCCACACAAAGTGCAGGCAAGGCAGGCAGGCTGAGGCTGAGGCAGGAGTTCACAACCGACCGACATGTGGAACACGTGTCATCTTTGCCATTACACACCTTTGCGGGACTCTATTGCTCGTGATACTGCAGCACCTGATCCATCGCATTGGTGGCAGTCAACACAAAGACACGCCAGCTGAACATGTTGCCGTACCGCAATAAATGTTGTGCGTGGAGAATGTGCGACACGTCCGTACTAGATTTCACACGTAAACACCATGTTTGCGCGTGCGTGTTTGCAACAACACGCGCTAGCACGGGCGTGCGCATGTGGTGTCGCGCGTATGCGTGCGTGCGCCTACATGTGCGCTTGTTGGAATGCTTGATGTGTGCATTCGTGCACGTGCTCGCATGCATATGCACGTGTAATCCTTGTGCATGGCTGTACAGCAAGCACAGGCATACGCGTGCATGCAGTCACACAGCCACACATGCAGACAAGCGCCCGCGCGTGCACACGCAAAGATATTTTCAAATTTTGTCATGAACACATGCCCGCACACCCGCAACGCAAGCGCACGCGCATACACAGACCCAAGGCTTGTGAGGAACATCGTTGACCTGCTGCGCATTGAATGAGGTATTAAACTACCTACCTAGCTTTCCTGCGTGCAGCGATCGGCGGCAACCCGTGCGCGGGTACAACATTGCTGTTACTACTTGTCATATGCACGTGTGCGACAGCTTGAGCGCTGTCCAGAGCGCTATCGGATAGTCTCTGCAGCCGCTTGGACACGTGGCTGTGCCCAACGCCAACATTGCCACTCCCAACACTCCCAACATGGTCTTCACTTCTCGGTAGATGCCGCACCGAATCCAGGCTTCTGCTCCTGCGCTGAACCATTCTGACCGCCTTTGCGCCGGCGACCACGTCGGCAGTGGCTTGGTCTAATGTCGGCAGCGGGCGACTGGTCAAGCTGCCCGACCAACCGCGAGCCAACAAGATGGCCTCTTGGACTTCTGATGGAGTGTCCTTGTGCGCCTGAAGCGTGCGTGGCATGACAAATACAAATGGACAAGTAGTCTGGCAGAAATGACATCGTGTACAAGAGTGTTGAGATTACAGCACCCGCGACCACGCAGACACACGCGCATGCGCCTACGCGCACGCACGTGTACACGTGAGTGCCACATGTGAGAAGCTTGCCTTCTTCTTGACCTTCTTCTTCTTCTTAACTATCTTCTTGGGTTCAGCAGCCGGCACGCGTCGGCTCGCACCCTCCGTCGGCTCCGCTTCCGCATCTGCACGATACAACAACACGCACATCACCCACCCACCCGCCCACCCCCCACACACCAACCCCACATCCCCACCCCATCCCAACATGCTCCCACCCTTACCACTCAAGCTGCTATCCGCCCTTCCTCCTTCTCCCTCTCCATTCTCCCCGACCTCATCTTCTTTATGCGACAACAACAACTCCGTCCACGCGACCCTCGCGATCGAGTCCGCCGCGCGACCACCGACGCAAAACACTTCGTAGAGAGCGCGACCCAACGCGTGACCCGCGCGCTCGAGGTCGAGAGGGCCAAAGTGGTAGCCGGCGTAAGGACCTGAGGTGGTGAGAATTGATTGTTGGGTTGTGGTACGCAGTGGTGCGCGTGTGTGCATGATATGTATGTTACTGAGCACCAGCACACTACCTGTGGATGAGCCTGCAAAGGAGGCCTCCAGCGTGAAACTGTTGATGATGTCTAGCTCGCGGCAACATACAACACGCGCTGTCGTCTCTTTACTTTTCTGTATCCATCATGCCATTTTTGCAATAGTCACAAACGCACACGTACACCACTACTGTATTTGCGCCTCTGGCACCCACACAAAACAACGCACCTGTACAACGAAGCTGCAATCCCGGTACTCGAAGCAGTCCGGTGCCAATCGCGCCAGCACGCGCGGGAGCAGCTTCTCTTGATGCCGTGCATAAGCGCCATTGTTGTTGGCGACGCTGCTGGTGTCGGCGTTGGCGCTGGCTGAGTTGCTTGAAGTGCAGGGGAGAAAGTGGGATGGGTCTTGAGGCATTGGGGACTTTGTACGCTGCTCGCAACCGTACATGAATATCTGCGCAGAGGCAATTGGTAAGAGCCCCGTGTTCATGAAGGCCTTTTCTGAGTATTTACTTTCCTTATTGTGTGCATCCATGCTTGCTTATCTATACTGTCTATGCATGCTTCGCATTCCCTCTACGTGATGCACGCAAGAACGAATGCGAGCATGCACGCATACGCGCCCATGTGTGTGCGTGCGCATGAGTACACGCACACGCACACGCACACGCACACGCACACGCACACGCACATGTATGTATGGCATAGAACAAGGCTAGTAGCACACGCGCACACGTCCACATACGCAAAAGCCTTACGTTGTGTTTGCGCGAGTGTCCGTGCATGTCGATGACCGCCGCCACCCCCCTGTCATCTTTCAACCCCCTCACGAGCTGTTTCAGGTGCCACACGGTCGGATGCGTGCGTCGGCTCGGATCCGCCCAACACCTGCATGTGTGAGCAAGAGTTTCAAGACCAGCAACATGAAGTGGGTTTGTTACTCACGGTACCTGTTGAGGTCGTTGCCGGCGAGACCGCAGCGGGTGTTGCCGACGATCACGCCGTCCGGGTTGACCATAGGAACCACCTGTAACGTTGTCGTTGTTTCAGGTGGTTGTGTAATTGTGTTTGTTGACACTCCACTTGGTGGCACATGTTGTACAATTGCAAAAGCATGCTTGCCTTGATGACGCAGGCTTCCCTCAGGGCTTGAGCTTCGCGTGAGTCGCCGGTTGCAAAGTCGATGAAGCCCTAAGTAAAGTAAAGAAGTGAGTTGCTGAGCTGAGTTGTCTTGCAATGGAGGAGTGGTTGTTCAACGTATGACACCTTGACCATCCAGCTTGAGTTGGTCTCGCCGGGATGGACTCGCGACGTCACCACCTGGCAACACGCACGCAAGGCGATGTTGGTCAGCATGCAGTATCAAATAACATGCAGTTCCAGCGAGACCCGTATGTCTCGCACACAATCGTGCGCACGTGCACGCGCACAGGCACGCATGCGCACGTACCACTCCCAGCCTGTTCTGCAGCGCTTTAGGGTCGCACCCAAACCGCGTGATCGTCAACAAATCACACGCCTGCGCACAACCAACCCACCATCACCATCACCACCACCACACACACACACGCACGCACACACGCACGCACGCACTCACGTTCCCCGCGAGCGTGGTGCACAGCACCCTCCTCCTGCACCTGCTCTCGTCGTCCACTCCCTTGAGGTACTGCTGCAGCTGGGTGTAGGAGAACGGGTGCGCGTGGGCGACGTACACGGTGTCGGCGTCGTGGGGGAAGGAGAGGGACATGGACAAAGTGGAGTAGGAGGCGTTGGGACCGCCGCCGCGACGACGGATGCCGTTCTGAGAGTGCATACCCAAGAGGTGCCTTACTGTGTGTGTGTGTGTGTGCGCGCGCGCGCGAGTGCGTGTGTAAGTTCATAGTAAGATGCGTACACAGTTTAATTTGTGCACGCGGACTACATGCAGTCTGTTACATGTGTGTGCATGTATGAAATTGTGCTGTATGTGTGTATAAACAGCTTGTCGGATGTACGCATGCATGTACGTTTCCATACCCACAAGTCATGTACTCAGCATCGACTCGTGTGTATGTCGTGTCCCCCAACACCCACCCACCTGGTAGTAGCACACGTCGTGTCCGGCGCGTCTCCACCCGCGTTTGATGAGGGACGCGTCTTTGCATGAGTAGATGAGAGGGAGGAGACCGCACTGGTAGAGGCTTTCGGGCTTCGTCACATTCACTATGTTGAAACGATACCTGATGATGACAGAAAAAAATGAGTATAACCCCACACGGTCAGCATGATGTAGCAGCGTGATATGATTAGGATAGTACCAAAGAGTGGGGTGTACCTCGTGTGAGCTCGGGTGTTGGAGATTGAAAAGAAGAACCACTGCGTATGCGCGTTTGTGCCGATATCGGGTCGCAAGAATAGGTCGTACTCATTGTCGTATACCTGCGCGCGTGTGCGCTTGCATGCGAGCTCATGAGCGTGTGCCCATGAGCGTGCGTGGGTGCATGCGTGCGTGCATATGTGTACACAAAACACACGTTGCCAAGTTCGACCCCAACTTCAGCTACAACAATTGGACATACCTGTACCGCGCGGCGCAGGTTGCCGCATTCGAACCGGCTCTCAAACACGAGCGTCGTGTCCGACTCACTCGCAGGCACGTAAAACGGCTCCAACTTGGCATCACCTTCCCTTTGATGCAGGCTCCAACCCCAACCCCACCTCCTGCTATCGCTATTACCATTGCTACTACTACTACTTGCACTGTTATCTACATGGATACTGCTGCTATCACTACCGCTACAACTCGAGTTACTTTGTTTATCAGCCCCGAAGAGTGTGTTAGTACTATCTTCCGGTGGTGGAGGCGGCTTGTTCATGGAGTCGTAAACCACTCTGTTCATGGACGCTAGCGGCTGCGCCAACCTCTCCGCATCGCGCGCAAGCAACTCAGCCCTCAGGTCTGTGACACGACACAACAACATCAACACACACACACAACCTTACTGAACCATAACCACACACCTTCTCTCGGGGCCACAAGTGGTTCCCTCTGTGTGGTGTTGTCTTGTATGAATGGGGAGAGGGATGCCAGCGTCTGCGTGGTGCCCGTCTTGGGAGGCAAGCTGTTGAATGTGGGGGAGAGGCCGCGCACGCTGTCGAGGAAGTCGTCGGCTAAGGGGAGAGGAGGTGGGAGCTCCAACACCCTGAGGAGGATGGTGAGTGACTCACCAATTGTGTAATGCAGAGGTGGCACAGATACACGCATGCAAACATGGACATGCATGCACGCGCACTTGCACGCAGACGCCCGCGCGCGTGTGTGCACAGCCACACAGCGTGGTTGTGGGCACGCTGTGTAGCTGTGCACATGTACTTGCCCACAACCACCTGACAATCATGCGCACGTGCGTGTGCACACACACACACACACACACATGGACGCATGGAGGTAACAAACTTAAGTCATGTATTCAACATGCATCCTGTGTACCTGCTTGTGCGTGCTGCTCTGAGCGGTTGTCTCAGTGAAGCCAGCTGTTGTTGCAGAGAAGACTCATCAGTAAGGCAGCTTCCATCCGGATCTTCCAGAGCAGCAGCAGCAGCAGCAGCTGTTCCTGGAACTTCCTCCTCATCCCTCAGAACGAAAGCTTCCAGCGTCTCTATCTCCATACCCATAAGTGCACACAACACCCTCTACAGTGTAGAGTCTACGCCCACACTAACTGATAGTGTGCTTGTGAGCACTTGTTGCAGTGCCTGGGGCACACTGGTAATAGAATTTCTGTGCCTACGTCCATCGTTGCTTGTGGGGCGTTTGCAACTTTGCGCGCGTGAAGGTGAAAACTTCTCCCTTGTGCGCGTTAGCCTGCGTGCCGTGGTTTCATGAGTTCTGGAACGCAGGATTTATTGTACATCTCCAGCTATAATGCCGCACTCTGTTTTTGGCTTCTGGTTCATCAATGATGAGGTCATCAACCCCACCCCACCCCTCTGATCCACAAAAACCAACCAACCATCTCTCTCTCTCTCTCTCTCTCTCTCTCTCTCTCTCTCTCTCTCTCTCTCTCTCTCTCTCTCTCTCTCTCTCTCTCTCTCTCTGTGCGTGTGCGTGTGCGTGTGCGTGTGCGTCTGTGTGCGGGTGTATGTGTCTGTCGGCGTATGTGCACGCTCACCTCACTCTCAACCGCAAAAAAGCTTCACGGGCCTCGTGCTTGACCAATCCCTCACTTCCAACCTGATCCATCTGTCATCCTTATCCTTCCCTACTATACGCGACAGCGCCGCCTCCGCCTCCGCCGCCGCCGCCGAGGAGGAGGCCGACGACGACGTGGAGGACAACGGCCAGCCGGTTGCAGTGTCGGTAATG
Organism: Chlorokybus atmophyticus; assembly: GCA_009103225.1. Classification (NCBI taxonomy): domain Eukaryota; kingdom Viridiplantae; phylum Streptophyta; class Chlorokybophyceae; order Chlorokybales; family Chlorokybaceae; genus Chlorokybus; species Chlorokybus atmophyticus. Next base: position 1,829,428 of record RHPI01003369.1, read on the forward strand.
ACCGGCCGCACGTGACCTCTGTTGCGCCGAAAACAAGCATTTCTCAAAATGCAAGGCAGACACCCAAAAGGTGGTGTCAAACACCTGCTGCATTATCCAGTCAATAGCTTTGAGGCGCCAATATGGCTCTTCTTTGTTGCTTTATTGCCGGCTCCGTTATTGATAAATCATTGATGCTGACGGGGGCTTCGTTAGTGACTTCAACACAATGAAATAAACATATACATTACTCTTCTCGCATACAGGCTTCCCCTGCTAAAGCAATAACATTTTCCCCATGGCTCTTCATTCCACAAACGGGGGTATTCCCTTGACGGAAGAATATATATGCTCAAAATGAGGGCTTTCTCTGTTGCCTTTGAGCCTCGTCATCCTTGAGTTGCGCATCACTAACCATGGTGGCCGTGGGACGATTATCATTGCTATAATTGCAGATGGACTGGTTATTAATGATGTCATGAATGTGATTGAGCATTGATATCGCTCACTTGCTGGTGTTCAAGAGTACGCATTGTGGACACTCAGCTGAACAGCATGGGTATTGCACGCGTGTTGTTGCGAATGGTTTCATGCAACATAAACCACAAAAAGAAACATGCAAGCAACTACTGTAGCTAATTGTATCACGCTAATTGACTGTGAGCAGGCGATCACCAGCTGAGGTTGTTCGCCACAACCTTGTCACCCATGCACTACTCAATGGGAAGGCCGATAATACGCTGAGAATGCTTGCTTTTACCCATTAACACGACAAGAATGATGCTATTAAGATGTACTTAAAGTTGGGTGCTGCTGATGAGTCGGGCGTGTGCTAGTTGTTTGGCGATGCCTGCATGCGTTATAATTGTTCTATGCAAGTTGTGGCAGCTGTGGTCACCATTGTTTTACTTTAGCTCGTGGCATCGTGCGCATGCGCGCATGCGTGCACATGCGCGTGCCTCATCGCACGCGTGTAAGTGTTGAGCGTGCGTTGATGTCATATTGTTGACTTTAGTCGTGGCAGTTGTTGTTGTATTGTCTTTGTTGACATGTGGCAGGATGTGCATGCGTGCGAGCGCGCCAGCAATTCGTGAATTGATATGTCATAAACAATCATTGTTTGTACATTAACACTTATCATATAGTAGTTTTATAATAGATTACTTCCCTCATTGCAACTCATATATTGGGACCACCACGCAGCTATTCACGCATGCTTGACGAGAACATCAACGGTGTGCGCAAACGCATTTTAGGCAAATATGTGCAATTCATTGACAGGAGACAACAAACATAAACAGCATTTGAGTCAAGCTTAGACTATGTCGGCAATAAAGAATGGTTTATTTTGCGGGATAGGAAAAGGGAATTATTTGTGCAAATTGCCAATCATGCATAGCAATACAAGTTATAAATATACATATATATAGATAGCCATATGAAAGCATATGCGTATATATGTATGTATATGTATATATGTTATAGCCATATTGATACAATGGATACTCGCAAATCACATGTGTATGCAATGATCATGGCAAGACGTTGGTCGTAAACAGCAATAACAACACGCGCACACATCAATACAAGCACCCCTAGCCAATACCATTGGGAATTAGGCGTGGCCATGGCAGCACACAACTTAGTGTTAGACCATACATGTATGTGCACTGCACAATGCATGTGGGCATGCACATGTGCATGTGCATTAGTGTTTACAAGAGTATCAAATGAGATTTTGTGTAGATGGCTTTAAGGTCAGCATGACAATGTGATTCAAAGGTTAGCAGGAAGTTGATCCCAATATTTGTATAGTACAAGAGTTGGCTGAACATATGTGCTTGTGAATATGTTTAAAAAATATGGAGCAAATGTCGTGTGGCAAGGTGCATGGGTACAACAGCATACCGGTTTTTATAAACATCAACAGATAAGTAAGAGATGTGGCTTAGACATGTCGCAAAGCACATGATATCATTATTGCCACCTAAACGGGCCCAATTGAATTGAGCATGCTTGATGCCCACTAATATGAAATAGGTACATAGCCACAACAATTGGCATGGAATGGTAATGAGAACTGTTATATATAGCAAGTAGAAGCCTCTATGTCACATAGTTTCGGAAATGCTCAGGCTTTTAAGCAGCGCGCCCGTTTTCGGAACTCGTTTGCGAACGTGGCTAAGAGCCAGATAAAGGGTGCACGTTGCCAGCCTCAGTAGTATGCACACTCGGATGCCAATTGATGCCACCTTTCACCGCAGCTTGCAGTACTAGTCCACCAACAGCATTGCCTGCACCAATAAGTAACAATTACTACTTGCGCAAAAGCTGCGTGACGTTAAATATGTTTTTTGCTTTGTTGAACCTCTGAAGCCTCCGGGGTTCAAATAACACAAAAATACGTACAGTATGTATTACCTTAAACATACATGTACAAAATCTTGAAAGTTTAACTTACACATGAAGACCAACCTGGCAGGTAGTGGACGGATAACCTTCCGTGCAGCATGCATTTCGTAAGGCAGTTTTTGAGGGGGAAACGAGGGAAAACACGCAGGTGGCCAGATAAGCCTAGTAGTGGTATCATAAAAATCGGAATTGTGGTTTGCATATCGTTATATAACTTTCCACCTCGCCATTTCTCAAGCCCCAACCTTCACTTTTGCCCCCTATCAAGAACCCTAAGCATCCCCAAACTGGCTATTATGTGTAGCACACGCAATTTTATAATAGTTCAAGTTCAACGCAACCACATGAGTGTGGACTACATTTTTATATATGTACAAAAACAGCCATGAAACATGCCCATCAGTACTGTCATCAACATCACATTGTATAGCATACGGTATCTTATATCATGCATAAACTCATGCATTTGCTAAAGCTACCCATTTGTTAACTATTAAGGGCACTTACGAATACATACAATATCGCTCCAATACACCCCTGTGCATGTTTGCACAGAGGTGTATTGGAGCGATCACACTCTTTGTGAGATTCGCCTCGTATCTTACATATAACATGGACAAAAGTTTTGTACATTACACTAGACAATTGCTCATGTAATAATGCTATAATAGTGCGCTTGCATGCGCACAGTAGTGAATGACTTCGTGTACAGTGGTTTATGCGATTGCGATGTAAACGGATATTTGCATCATGTGTTTACAACATGTTATGTTAATCTAGCTGATTATACTGTATTGAGGGACATCATGGTAAACTCTTTCAATAATTATTATCAACCATTAACGCGAATCAAATCAAGACCATTGATACTAACGAGTGGCATAAATGCTACCACATTTGTGCCGCTCGTTATGCTTTACATGACGTGTTACCGAACACGTCACATAAAGCATAATAATCAGCATTAACTTGTAGCATATAAAGCGGATAAAACATTTGCACGCATTGCACATTACTTAATGCCACATATATTGTGATATACATTCACATGTATATAACAAGTTATATACATGGGGTTGACCGTTATTATGTAGTAACATGCGCTAACTTATGCATGTGCTTTTATCATATGATATATGGCATGTGCGCATATGCCATACATATGGCAAAAGCACATGCAACACAAGAGAACTCATTTATTGTAACAAATGTACAACAACATGTGCATGCTGTATGAGAAGACTCATATAATATAATATTGTATGACATACAAATATATGCAATATGTAATCATATTTCATGGTGTTATTCAATTCATCATATTGGTTTGATGCCACACGGACTGCGGTATTGCAATTTGTAATGTAAGGGGTTAATGCACGACTTGCTCGCACAATACATTACCGTATTTACCGTTCACAATGCCCCCCCCTATAACAATCACCCTTTTAGATGTTCAGGGGGGGCACACTGTTATGCTGTACTACGCCCCCTTCTCGCATAAAGTGGCCCCCTGCTACGAGGTTACGCATAAAATACAATAAGTTACACTTAAAGTTACGGTTATAATACGTATATTGACCGTCAGGTTATGTTAGATGCAGCCAAATACGGTAAATTAGCGTAATTAATGTAATACAATGCCCCCATTCAAGTAGAGTGCCCCCGAATATAATTACCCCTCCATAAAGTTTTTTGGGGCAATTTGTTGGGGGGCACTGTGAACGGGTAACTACGGTACTCTCAATTGTTTTACTAAGTCTCTGAATCGAACTCCCTTGAGTCCCCCTTTATTGACGTATAAAATAGCTTATAATCAAAATTTATGCTTTTGCTTATGATGTGCCACATGGTTTAGCATGAATTGGTTGCACTTGACTCGACTTTGGTTCACTGCGCTCTCATCCACGGTCTATTAATAACTCCATCCCCCCCCCTTCGCGCGAACACAATGGTACTTTGTAACACGCCCGCGCGCTTTTAATAAAACGGTATTGTGTTTTTATTTGTGGTATAAGCTCTATGCCGGATTGATTTTAAGTAATGGAATGGATTATTTAACTTTTTCGTTATGTTCATACTCTATATACCACGCCATTTAAATAGTGCAATCCATTCTCTTTATTATAGACCAATCATAAAGGCGCACCCCCCCCC
>RHPI01003369.1:1834637-1876250 GCA_009103225.1 Chlorokybus atmophyticus
CGCCTCTCCTTTGAAACCAATATAAAAATAGAGCAATCAAACAACAACAACGCAGCACCCTTATCTACAACACGAACATCACGCTCCTATACCATAAACGCATACCATAAAGTATTATACAGTCTTCGTGGTGTTCCAATGTTTCCATTCCGCTCGTCAACTTGGCAGCCAAACGTTAGCTTCTCAAAGAGCACTTGGAAAAAAAACGTTAATCCAACGGACCGCTTTGCGCGCCCACACGAGCTTGAAACTCGCTCGCACGGCTCGAATTCTGCAAGCCTCCCTCGCGCTCGCTCGCGCGCGCGCGCGCTGCATTTTAAGTTATTCAGCTCTAAGAACAACAATTTATCGCCTGCAAACACTCGCAGCCTCCAGCATCCCGACGAATCTCGATAAGCCGGCCGGACTGCGGTTGGACGATGCATGATGCAATATCGTTGTTTAGGAAACGGTCGGGCCCCCCCTGTCCTGATGTGGTCGATTACAATCATGGCGTTGCTCGCGATAGGCCTAACAACACCGGCGCCGCTGCTGACGAGTGGGTTAATCCCAGCGCCGCCACCAACAGAGAGCCACAATGACGTCCGCTAACCGCCGCGCGTGCTTTTATGCTTTACAAATCGCAGTTGGTTGACTGCGATATGTGACGTACACTGGGTTCGAACTGTGTTAAAACCGAGGAGTCTAACCGTATGGAAGGAATAGCAGTCCCAGTAACGAGGAACCCCCGATCGAGACTTCTAGTTACATGACTGCGCAAAAGGGGGGCTTCCGAACCGGCGAAAGCCTTTCGCGGCCGCCGCCATAGCCAAAAAGCTTTGAGCAGCTTATGGCCCTGCAATTGTTTTTTCATCACAACCACCCAAAATAACAGAAATTCCAAATGTTGTATGATGAAGCAGGCAAGCGTGTAAGGCGAGGTTGATGACAATGTTCATCACAGCTTCAGCAAAGCAAGCAAGCCGGTTTGTTGTTTGCGCGCGCGCTTGAAGTGGTTCAACTTTTGAAGTTTTGAGGCTTTTGGGTGTGCGCCTGCGGTGGCGGCGGCGGAGGGGCGGAGGGAGGTGGCGGAGGCGGTGCTGGCGGAGGTGGAGGAGGTCAGCGCAGCTGTTAGAGGGTTGCTTGTGGTAGGCACTGTCAGGGTTTTGCGTTGTAGAGCGTTTGGTAAGGTCGTTTTGCTGCAGTCTGGAGGGAGAGCTCAGCACTTGGTGGGCTACCAGGCTGGAAGGCAGGCAGGAAGGCAGGAAGGCAGGCGCCTGCCTGTTGTAGAGGACAGTGTAGACGAGTTTACGGTGCACCTTGTGGGGGTGTTGGTGGAGCAGGCGCTGTGGGGTCGGTCGGTAGCGCCTTGTAGGAAGCGAGCGTGGTGGTTCTCCAGAAGTGTCCCACATGCTGGCAGAGCAGCCTGATGTAAGATATGGCAGCATGCAGCCGTTGGTCTGTGTGTTTATTTGAGCCTTGGCAAACCAGTGGAAGGCTGCTAGGGTTACACAACGACCCAGCGCTGCAAGCACGCCTGTTGCAATAGCATGTATGCGTAATGTACCACTCTTATCGTTGTGGACCTTCCTATCTGCAGCGCTGGTCTACCCTTTGCTACTACTCTAATCAAGTTGCGGTGGACCTTTTGCCTGGCTTGGTACAGCATTGTTCGCACAGAGGCCAACTGTACACATACTTGCACGTGTAGTGGCACTGAGGAGAGTGTGGTTCTGCGGTTGGGGGGATGATAACTATGCATGTTGTTGACAGGTGCCAGCTGGCGCAGTTTCAGACACAGCGATGATGCCAGCATCGTCGCCTGACCCGGATACAGGGCCAGAGGAGGGAGACAACGGGAATGGACACAGGCAGACGGAGGAGGACGAGCAGGAGGTGAAACCCATGCTGCTGCCACCAGCCGCTGCCACACCAACTGCAGCAGCTGCCTCGAAACCGCGCACGACGGTGCCAGTTTACCCACGCCCGCTGTACTCACATGAGATTGTAACCAAAGACCCCTCACTCTTCCTGGAAGCGCTGCACAAGTTCCACGATGCTCTGGGCACGTCCTTAGCTCGGTCAGTGCTGTTGTTTGCTTTGCATTTCGCAAAGCACTTGCAAGTTGAGCTGAAGCATATCTCATACTCACCGACCCTCGCACTTTTTGTAGCATGCCCGTTATTGCTGGCAAAGAGTTAGACTTGTTCCTTCTGTTCAAGGAGGTCACAGCGCGCGGCGGTTTTGAAAAGGTGCGGTGTTTACTTGCTGCGCATATGCCAGTGCATGCTAGCAATATAGTCTCTGATTGCATGCTTTTGGCTTGTTATTGCATGCAGGTCATCAGAGACAAGACCTGGAAGGATGTGATGAAACCCTTTGAATTCCCGCCCACGCAAACAAGTGCCTCGTTCATACTGCGCAAGTACTATGTGAAGCTGTTGTGGGACTTTGAGCAGGTGTATTACTTTCACAATCAGGGAGCGCCTGTTCCTCCACCAGGTTAGCCATGTTTGCTGTGCCTGCCCACAAGGTGCATGACGCTTAGATGCAGTAGAGTCGCATTGCATGCATCCTTGTTGGCTTACTCTGTCGTTGCATGTGCAGAGATAGCGCTCAGGGAAACTCCTGGGAGGAGCACTGGTCCGCGAATACTTACAGCAGCGACATCAGGCGAGCCAAAGCAGCGGAGAAAGCGGAAGAAGATGATGCACGAAAGCCAAGCTATCAGTAAGTGTTTGTTGTTGGTAGCTGCACGCACATGTTGCACTCTCAGCACTTATGAGTACGGCACTGGTAGGGTGTCTCTACATTGCCACCATCAGCAACTAAGATCAACAGGTGTTCATGCTGCAGTTGATCCTGCCAAGGTGGTGGGTGAGAAGGTGATTGGCTCTGTGGACTCGAAGTTCGAGTATGGTTACTTCGTCACCGTCAACATCCAAGGCAAAACCTTCAAGGGCATCCTGTACCATTCTCCAGAGGCCAAAGGCATGCCAACGGTCCCGCCTCTCTATCTGCCGAGCATGGCGATATCGGTGGCTACGGCCGCAATGTCTGGACAAGACGATGACAAGCCGCGGAAGAGACGTGGACGAAAGCGGCGCGATGAGGCGCTGAGAAAGGACCCCAACGCACCAAAGCCTCCGCGCACAGGCTTCAACTTCTACTCCATGCGCGTGGGCAGACCCAGAGCACGCGAGATGCATCCTGATGTCGGCGAGCGGGAGCTGCCTAAGTTCATCGGCGAGTTGTGGAACTCAACATCAACAGAAGAGCGCCAGGTCCGTCTTTATGCATGCCATGCGGTCATGACACAAAAACCCTGGGCTCATCTACTTGTAGTGCTTTCATATCAAACCTACTGTCATCATGCTGATGTGCTTACTCTTGCAGCCATACTTGGAGATGGCAGCGGCGGATAAGGAGCGCTATGAGCGTGAGCTGAGAGAGTACAGGGAGCAGCATGGCGGTGTCCTGCCTGATGTTGACACCCTGCCTGCTGACAATAATGACCACCAGGACAACCTTACCTCAAATAACACTGAGCCCGGCCCCGCCACTGTGGCTGAAACCAGCAACCATCATGCCGCTGGCATGGAGGCAGGACCTTCAGAACCACACTACCAACTTCCTTGACAGTGCTGCAGCCACACGTGAGGGGTTCCTTTTTGCAGTCTAACTTGCGAGGCAGACTGTCCTATTAATAAGTTGTAACGTTATAAGCTGCTTAAATATGCTGCTCAAATGCGGGCTGGGAATGTCTGATGAGCAGTAATTTTTGCGCATGTGTCAGCTGTCGCAAATCTCAGCTTACGCAGTCAGCCTGGTGGTGTGCCAGCTAATGCTGGTAGGTTTCATCCTGGCAATGCCTAATTGGATGCGTTTTCCTCCACTAGACTACATACCATGAGCGTGCACTGGCTTATCATTGCTTGTGCGCGAGTAGTGAAGTACCTTAGCGGCGTAGCAGCAGTGGGGCACAAGATCAGAAAGGCCAGTATTGATGTTGGCCACCACCTTGTGTCTGAGTTAGTACTGCTATATATTGTGCTGCTGTTCGCTTGCATGTGAACACGGCATGTGTGACATTGCATGCACGGATTCCCCATTCCCTTTCCTATACATCATCACGAGCAGCGTGCCGTGGTCAATTGCAGCGTTCCTGCCTAGACTGCAGGGTTAGCGTTACATGTTACAGGAAGATCAACACCAAGCAGTCTGCTTCTTGATGTAGAAGCTGCGGCATGCTTAGAGCCCCCATATGGTAAGCGGTGTGGGTTGTTACTATCATGGTCTTGAGTTTGTGTATTGGTTACTGTACAAATAATGCGAAATGGAAATGCACATGCCTAGTGTACAGGATATGCGCGAGACAACTGGCGACATGACGTCACAACAGCATAGCATACCAACCAGCATGCAAACAGGTGTGTCTATGCGGCTCGCAGTTGCTGTTACCACTGCATAGGATATGTGAAGTGCTGTTTCGCACACTTGTGTTGCGTGGGTAAGCATGACGGCCAAAGCGCCCCACCACGCACAGCTGATATGACAGTTGTAAAGGTTTACTATATACAAACAATGCGGGGCGCACTATGCCACATCACATTGGAGATGAGCGTACGCAGCAGCGTAGACAGTGGAATAATACACGGCATGCAGCAGTACTCCACACTCTATATCGCTAAAGTAGTACAAGTCAAGGGGCACCAGCAGCCCGTGTGGCAGGTGATAATGATGACTACGCATGCTTGCATGCCTGATGGGGTGTAACGGTAGTATAGGAAGTAGCCAAGTTCGGAGGAGTAGATGAGCCCGGTGGGTAATAGAACATGCCTATGTGGCTGGCTGCTGCGTGCTTGTTGTGTGAACGTGGCACTATGTGCATGTACTATGCATGCGCCACCCCACATCGCAATTTGTGTACACGTGTCATGCTGGCCACATCACCATCTGCAGTGAGCCCCTAGCAGTATGGGTCAATAATACACCCATACCACAGCAACAACATAATTTGTGGACTTGTCCACAATAGCAACAGCGAACATGCTAGAATTGATCGAGTCATACAACCAAGGTGTGCACCAATACGCCGCTATAGCAACCTTGTCTCCACACCCGCTTCAACTAAATGCTCTTTGACGGTAGCTATGGAAACCTGATATGTGGTCATTGTGTTGGTAATAAGCACAACTTGAGCGATCGGTCATGCACGCAACAACGAGAGCAACAAGTACAAGCACAAGCACAAGCAGACCTACCTCTCTTCTATGGAAGATGCCGGCAGCAAGCGCAGCAGCCGCTTCCGTCTGCTCAAACACTTGAGAAAAGTGCTCCGGCGTGCCCGCGCCACTGCTCGCGATGACCGGTATCGTTACAGCGTCTGATATCAACTTGACAAGCTCCGTATCAAACCCTGTTCACAGGAGCAGTGAAAGATTAGAATCAGCTCTAAGTCCTATCACACAGTCAAGCAAAGAGTGACAGACAACAGCAAACCAACAACAACTGACCTGTGCCTTTGCCATCCATATCAATGCAATTGAGTAGTATCTCTCCCGCGCCGAGCTCCTCCACGGCGATAGCGAGCTCGTAGGCACCAATATCACGGCCCTCTCTTCCCCCGGACACCGTGCACTGATACCACACGTACTCCTCGCCGTTGGGTCCGGGCCGCGCGGTCTTGATGGTGTGGTGTGGGATCTCGCTCGGGTCCTTCACGTACACCCTGCGCGGGTCGATGCTCACCACCACAGCCTGGTTACCGTACACGTAAGATATCTGCTCCAGGCTACTCGCGCCCGTCTTCACGCCCGTCTTGATAAACTCCTCGGCTGTAAAAACAGCGTCGCTACCTATCGATATCTTGTCCGCACCCGATCGGAAATACTCTGCTGCGACCTCCAAACTAGTATAGTGTCTGCAACAGAAAACCAACATCAACAAGAGCAACAAGCAAGTCAGTGAGCAAGCAACCACATGGGTAAGTTGTGTCCCTTGGATAGGACAACGTACGCACAGTTGCGCACAATCAACCCACGTACACAACAAGCACGCGTGCATCATACCTGCCGTTTGCATCGGTAAAGTCGCGGATGCCACCTCCAACGGTAAGAGGCACGAACACGTTCTCAGACGTGCGCTGCAGGACTTCGAGCATGGGGAGGTCGCCTAGGGGGAAATCCCTGAACCCGGTGATGTTCAAGAAGGTGACCTGTTTTGGTACCACAAAAACAGTAGGTCATACATCAACAGCAGGTGTGGTTGTCAATTGCAAGAGACGTGTGTACATAATTTTGTGTGGTATGACATAAAAACACAGGTCTCGACACTTGGGCGAACTAAACGCAACCAAGGGGATCGCATACAGCTCAACGATGATGCTATCACTGTGTCAAACACCCGATACAATGTTCACAAACATGCACGCAGTCTGTACATATAATACACAAATGATTTTATACAAATGTAGACATGAACCTTATACCCCAGCAAGACTCCTTACCTCGTCGGCGCCTTCCTGGAAGTACCTTCCCGCCAGCTCGACCGGTTTCCCCAGGTTGCGCACCTCCTTCTCGCCGTGCGTCTCGCGGACGTCATACGAGTCTCCTTTGGTGACGACGAGGTCGCCGTCATCGTTGCTGCGGACGTCCAGGCACGCGATCACGCGCTTGGCAAGACGCGTCGCGGGGGGACCCTTGCGCTGGCTATGAGATGTTTCGAAACCGTTGAGGGTGGTGTGGCCCTCCGAACCGGCAAGGAACCTGTGTGAAGGTTGGTGTTGCTGACTTTGCGTAGGCAGACTGCTATGCGCGTGCACGTGCGCACGCAGATGCATGCGTGGGTGTATGTATGTCTGGGTGTGCGCATGTGTGTGCAAGACCGAGCTCCATGTCACAATTGTGCGCGTGTGCATGTCTGTGTGGATGCATGCATGCCGAGTGGATGCGTGCGCGTGCGTGTGTGCGCGCAAGTGTGATAAAGCTCATCCCTGCCATTGCAAGTTTCACTCATGCACCTGCCGACGATGTCGAGGCCGACAATGCCGCTCTTCTCGGGGTGAAACTGCGTGGCATACACCTCGCCGCGGTTGACTGCACTGACGAAGTCGTACCCGTAGTGCGTTGTCGCCAACACCCACTCCTCATTCTCCGCTGACTGTCAAGACAACACTTCCATGTAGCGAACAACGATGGCATGGCCTCTCCTTTCTAACTGTTGTGTCACTTGGGGAACGAGTGGGGTGTGGTCAATGCAAGTGTTGCTTGCGTACACCACATGACACACACGCGCCACATGATGTTGATGCTAATGTAATAACGCACGCACAGACACACACACATACCACTACTAGGTAGCAAAAAGTACTGAGTTCAGAAGCACAGCCTAAACCATTCTTGTTACGCGGCACTCACCGCGGACGCATGGTACGAGTGCACAAAGTACACGTGGTTCCCATCCACCCCATCCAGCAGTTGACTCTCCCTGATTGGTTTCAGTCCGTTCCATCCGATGTGCGGCACACGCAACCCATGATCGGAGCGGGGGAAGCGCACGATGCGGCCGGGGATGACGCCCAACCCTTCCACGCCGCCGTTCTCCTCACTGCCGTCGAACAGCAACTGCATGCCGAGACAGATGCCGAAAAAGGGCTTGTTGGAGCGGATGTAGTCCTTCAAGGGCTCGGCGTACCTGTGGTGAGAGGAGTCAACGCACATAAGGGCATATGCACACATGCGCACGCGCATATATGTGCACACGCAGATGAGCGCGCGCATGCTTACGTGTGTATATGCATACGAATAAGCACATTGGTAATGGTTGTTTGAATGGTGCTATGAGTATGAAGTACACTCATAGCACTGCCCAGCTGGTGAAGTGTGAGTGCAAGAGTGCGCACAGGAAAAGGATATGCGTGCTTGTTGTGTGGCATGTGCACTTCTCACCCTTTTCTGACTATGACATCCATCGCGGCAGCAAATGCACCAACACCCGGGAATATCAGCCTTTCTGCACTGGCAATGTCCTCTGGCTTCGTGACCTACACACCAGTCATATCACGGAAACAGCCAGTCAAGGCAAGAAAAGACACACATGAGCTTAAAACCAGACAATAACACAAGAGTAGTACTCAATTACCTCCCGGACTTGGTAACCCAAATGCTTGATAGCGTTGCGCAGGCTGCGGACATTGCCGGCGCCATAATCCAGCACTGTCACCTCTGCGGACGCATGTTGAGTTACTGCATTGTTGAAGACGAGTGTGTCAACATAACAACAGGCTGCAATAGGAGGAGCAGGACAGCATGCACTAGGCTTGGTGTTTGAAACTGACTTCAGCTTGTCAAAGTAATACAGAGAAACCACAAGCATAAGCAGCGAAATTGTTATACTATGACATGATACAGAAGAACGCAAGACAGTACCTTTGCTACTGCTGCTTGTGCTGCACACCACAGGTGAGGCTGCTCTGCTGCCACCGCCGCCGCTGCTGTTTCGTGTACTCCTCCGCCGCAGCTGCTGCAGCTCGTCGTTACCACAACGAGACGACGACGCCGAGCCGGCCAGCAACCTCTCCGACCCCGCCAGCAACGCCGCCGCCGCCGCCGCCATCCGCCACCGCCGCCGCAAAGCTGATATCCACTTTGCTATAAGATAGTATTCTGTTTGATTCTGTCTGTTTTTGGTGGTGAAGATATCGGCGCTGGGCGGCGGGGTGGCTGAGGGGGTTGCTGGCGTAGGGAGAATGGGATAAGTGGCGGCAGCGGAAGCCGCTACGCAGTGTTGTTGCCGTAGCCATGGCCGCAGGGGAGCTGGTGGCGGAGCGTCGCCGCCGCCTGGAGGCGCTCCTCCTGGGCAACGCCCTGGCCGACTCCATGACGCTGAGGAGCTTCGCCCAAGCTTTCCCAAGACACACCAGGCAGGCTTACTACTCTGATCTGATCAGTAAGACACACAGTCTGCCTTGCGTGTTACTTAGCCGTATGACTGATTATTGTTGTTTGTAGGGGTTCCAGGGAGGTGCGGCTCCTGCACGGGGTGTACCTGCAGCACCGAGGGGAGATTAGGGCGCAGGTGAAGACAATGGTTGACAAGGAGTGTGCGCCCATCACGAAGGTGCGAGAGACAGTGTGGCCATGCACGCACAAAGGCACAAACAAACACACGCACACACATATGTGCACATGTGTGTGCGTGTGTTTGTTTGCAGACTCACACACGGGCGTGCACATGCACATGCATATACACACATGCATGCACGTCCGCAAGCACCAGGTAGACTGGCAAACAGCTGCGGGCATGGCCCCCCCCCCCCCCCCCCCCCCCCCCCCCCCCCCCCCCCCCCCCCCCCCCCCCTAACGACAATGAGCGCAACCGCTCACGCTGTCGGACAATGTGGCTCAAGGTTGTTGGTANAACACATACACGCACGCGCGTACACAACAGTTTGTATTTGCAATGCAGCTGTGGCATGGTGCAGGATGTGGGCGACTGCAGCATTGAGGAGGCCATTGCCAGGCTGGAAGCGCTCGAGAACAGTGCGAAGGCTGAGCTGCGCAGGCATCAAGCTGCCACTGAAGCCATCAAGAAGCAACTAGACAGGTGTGTACTGTAGTGGCTATTGCACGACACATAGCAGCACTCTAGTCCAGTCATACTTGAGCGTAATTGTGATATGAACGCTTGTGCAGTGTTGTTGGTGCACTCGACGAGTTGCCGCAGCCCGAGGTGGTGTCGCCGGAGCTGATGAAGGAGGATGCCAAGCTGCAGGTGCATTGCTTTTGTGTGTTTTGTTTGTTTGTATGTATGTTTATTCGTTTGTCATGTTCTTACCCTCTTCTCCCTGGCGTTACGGTCATGGAATTGACACACAGGCTATGCTCGGTCAATGACATTGGGAAACACACATCATGCACATGAGGCCCACAGCTCGTGGACGGGACCGAGACTGCACATTCAGGTGCATGGAAGGGGTGCAATATGAGAAATATCAGAAATGAGCAGCCAACAAGTTGTTGGCTTATGCTAGCACGAGTTGTTGGGGTTGGGCCAAGTCTTGGAGGCAAAGCAACTTTGGGTCTATGCTGCGCAACAAACCGGGTCCATGCCTTTTTTCCAAGTAGCACAATCCTTGTGCATCATATACGACAAGGGTCACAAAGTGTGCTTCATCTCACTAAAATACCTGCATACATGCAAGTTGAGTAACATAGTAGAGTTGTCAAGTAGAGTTATCAAGCTTTCTTTAGCGTACTATTTATGCTTTATCACTAGTGAACGTGTATATTATAAGTATAGGCATAGGTATAGGTATGTTGTAGGTACTCATTAATATCATTTAATGAATATTGTTTTCGCATTTCCCTTGTTCAACACATCTTGCTTCAACCCCTCTCTCTGTTTATATGTTTCAAGCACTTTATACGTGAGCAATTAAGATGGAGGCTAAAAAGTAGTTAATCAAGAGTATTATACATTTGTTTTTATGTGTTTACATTTGTATGTATGAAGGGATAGGGTCGAGGTAGGGGTAGCGCCATAGGGATACTAGCGCTAGGAATATGGGTAGGGATTATAATAAGCATGGCATATGCATAGGCACCCCACATCAGTTTGATGTGACCTTTTATATCAAGAGTTTATATCAATTATATACCTCTCGACAATTAACTCCGACTAGACATCGACCCTACAGATAGGGTAGTTAGGAAATCTAGCGTGAGCCAATCACAGCTTCGATAAGGTACCTATCAAAAGATACCTATTGTAAGGTACCTAACAAGATAGTGATCACATTTTACCAAATGTGACATTAAATAGGCTTGAATAAGCGGTTTTACATCCATTGGGACTTATTTAAGATATGATAAAGCATCATAGCTTTAAATAAGCGAGGAACCGTAAAAAGAGGTATAAATAAGCAATTTATATACTTGTCCATACAGAATGTGTTACTTAGGTAGCAATAATACCCCTATTATTATTGCTCCCGTTACAATTATCAACAATACTTGAGTGTCATTATGGCACATGCCAATTGTAGAAGCTCAAATATTATTCATGCAATTATACTGACAATTTGCTGATTCCCATAGCAAACATATCTCGTTATCCCTATGTCTACCCCATAAGTACTATCCTTCAAGGCTAGGGATAGGGAAAAGTTTTCCCTGTCTCTAGCCCTATCCCTATCTCTATTACCATCACTATATCAACATCACATGCAAGCTAGGGTACCGCGCGGAACACACGGCGCTATCACTATTCCTATCCTGCACTATTAACAGTACGCCGACTGTAGGGTACCGCGCGGAACGGTAGCAAAACAACGACGCACACGCAGCGGGCGCCAATTATCGCTGTACGGCAACACCTTCAACCAGCCCTGTTGCGCAGTGAATCGACGTAGTCGATAACTGACCAAAAACACAAAGTGACTGAAACGCCGACAAAGCCGGGTACCTTGCATCATTGACAGCCTAAAGAAGTTAACTTGGTTAACAATGAGCACAACAATTTGCAAGCATCTTCAAAAGTGAAATTGATAGCATGATGTGTTGCGCTTCTGAGTTTATGTAAGTTCATGAATCATGATAGTCATAATGTTATGCTTGAATTGAGAAAACTAGTTGTGCGGCTGTTTGGTCGGGCCGGCCAGCCGGCCCGCACATAACACAAGTATCTCCACACGACGAAGGGCCATCGCTGGCCCATCACAGATAGGCACCCGCGACTGGCGGGCTGCGCGGCAGTACGCGTCCCGCATTGGTGAATGTAAACCCTCCTTTGTACTTTGTAAGGCATGTTAAGGTTTATGATACGAGTGCACGCTTAGCATGGTGCCACTCTGCAAACATGTACGAGCTCCTAACATTTGCCATTGATGCTGCATAAACATATGCGCATGTAACCACAAATGCGATGCAGGCATATAAACTAGCGGTGCGGCTGATTGGGCGGGATTGGGCCGACCGGTCAGCCGGGAGGCCGGCATTAGGGCACAAAGACACATCACGCGCACTGAGGGCCATCACACACGGCACCCGAGACTACATGCCTACCGTGCATACCGAGCAGCCCGCCTGCCTCTCATTGGCTATGCGACGTTTATCAGCTATCAGCCATTCGATTTGTGTTAAACAAATCTCAACCTTCCAAAGCACATCCCCATATCGTGCAATTGCACAAAGTATACGCGAGTGAATAAAAGAATCCATTCATTTTGAGCACAACTGCACGGTGCACATATGCCTCATGTTTGCGTTGTACAGTCCACCCCCGCTAAAAGACTTTGCTCCAAGAGAATAACCCCGCTTGTAGCATACGTTCCGAGATCACCAACGATGCTACAGGCAAATGTTAGTGCTTAAGAGAATATGACTAACCGCGAAGAGCATATTATTTTTTATGACATTTTTGCAAATGTTTGTGTGCGTATTTTTAACATTGAGGGAGTAGCGCGTGACGGGTGTGTCATCAGGCGTAATGAGTGTGATAGACAAGGCGTGATGGGTACAGTGTCACGCGTAATTAGCGTAATGAGCGTGATGGCATAATACGTGACGTAATGCGCGTGATATAATGGGCGTGATGGGCGTATTGAACTGCTTTATACCATACAAATGCTCTTAATGTTTAAGAGCATATTATGCTCTTCTTAACGCCAAGAGCATAACCCCGCCAGGAGCAAACTATCTTTGAAAACAAACAGCATGCTCTTAAAAAGGGTAGACTGTACAATAAATGTTTCAATGTACTTAGATACGACCATTATGTACCTTAACTGTACAGTCTACCTCCGCTATAAAAATCACGTGTATCTTCATTCCATCAACGGGGTTATTCTCCTGGCGTTTGCAATAATATATACTTTTTGAATTTTACATATTATATATTTTACTAACTAAAATAACCGTAAGCCACGTTATTATGTTTTAACGTGGCATAGATTAAATTGAGAGTAATCAACAGTAAGTTAATTATGTCCGTAACTATATATAAGTCTTGTAATATGGTTATGCTTATAATATTTAAATAAACATGCCATTAACGAGGTATTCCCCCGTAACAAGACTGAGCTCACACAAAATTTTAACCCTTCGTTGTAGTCTTGTAGCGTACAAAACTATTCCACTAACCAATGATATTGTAAAACCATTGAGTTTTGCAAATCTATGATCTCAACGGGGTTATTTTCATAAACCGAAGTCTTTTAACGGGGGTAGACGATATAGTCTACCCCCTTTTGTAAGAGCATACTGTTATCCTAAAAAAATTGTATGCTCTTGGCGACTAAGAGCATAATATGCTCTTGAACGTTAAGAGCATATATATGCTATAAGCGCAGATTCATTACGCCCATCACGCCTATTGGTCGGGCCGGCCAGTCGGCATTCAACCTACATCACACATCCCGCGCTGGGGCCATCACACGGCACCCGCGACTGCCGGGCTGCGCGGCAGTATGTGCGGCCCGCCTGCTTCTCATTGGCTAGGCGGCGAGAACTAGCGTTACACCGTTAGATCTGCCTAAACACAATCGTGGCCGTCCAAAGCACATTCAATTATAAAAGCGCATGCCAATAAATGTAAAAATAAGCACGGTTTTGCATACGTGGCCGCTGATGGCTGCATGTTGAGAATTTTAACGTGTTACATTCATAATATTGATAAATATGGTGCAATATGGTGCAATATGGTGCAATATGGAGTTAAGTTACAAAACTTGAGCCAACGTAACGCTTACGCCATGGTACGTGCTGCGAAATTTAATAAGTAATGCCGCGGTTACAAACATCGAAATAATGCTAACCTGAATTACCTTAACGTTAAGATTCAACTAAACGAAAAATTGCATCGTCAGGCCACCATTTGGTCACGCATAAGATTGATTAAATGGGATCGCAACGGCGACAACAGCCGTTGCCAAAAAAGGCAGCGAAATGGCCAATCATTGCATGAATCCGTAAAACATGCTAAAAACTATCTCAGCGGCAACTGCTTACCAACGGCGAACCAAAATCGCTAGGGATTCAATGCAATTGCAGCAATGTTAGTGATAAAAACGGCCGCGTTTTTGGTGGTACGAGGTCGGGGCAGGCCCCATACCCCAAGACATGCCGCCACTACTGACCCTCGTTCTAATTCACTTTACCATGTAACGTTAATTGATTGATTACACGATATAGTACTGCATCATCAAACATGGTCAACAGCCGAATTAGGGGGGCAGTAGTGATAGGGTAGGCGTAGTGGGTAGGTAGCATGCAAGCGCATGCTTTAGCCTAGCGGTCGTCAATTCAGTAAGTGGTTGTGAGATGGTTGTGGCATGGCGTGTTCATGGACGAGTTGTACTTTGCATCTTTTGTACACTTTTCATGAAAGCCTGCCTACCGGTATCTTAAGAAATACTTTTTATCCTAAGCTACAGTGATAGTAAGCAACTTTATGTTGCTCAAGCTTACGCATCCCTTTGAAAGTAGTAAAGCCAACCCAGAACCATGTTGTTATGGTATTCCGTAACTTCAGCTGGGCGTGCTTTTGTACTTTCTGCCGCACTTGTACTCCACACATATACCTCGCCAAGCCAGGCCAGGCCGGCGCAGGCGGGGGCAGTACAGGCAAAGGGACGTGTAAAGCAGTAGATAGTCACTCTTACTGATCCAAGCACAGCACATACCCGCCGCTTGACGGACAGAAAGCAACTTTGTAGGTGGGTTGTCTTTGCCAGCAGCTCCATGCATGACTGTCATTCAACGCATGCACCTGATGATGTCTGTGCACGGCTCCTAGCCATGCTTGACGCTTGTGCTGGGTGTGAAAACCCTTGCAACAGCGTTGTCTCAACTCCTGTGCGTTCTGTTATCCATCGTGCGGAGGTTTGTTATGTGCTCCTTGTGAACTGCGGCAGGGTTTTAAGCTGGGCGTCCACACGTCTTTGCTTACTTGCTTGTTGACAATGTGTACGCCTGCTTTGTCTCTGTAGTCTGCTGGTCTGTTAGCCTTTGGCACAGTCATTGCTGGCTTGCGTGCGTGTGTGGATGTGCAGTTTATCACAGACCAAAACAAGCTCAGGTCAGCTGCTACTTCGGCCAGGAAACCTGGTAAACTTGCTCAGCTGTGCAGTTGTTACTCAACTACATTAACCATGTATATGTAATGCATGTGGTTATAGCTAGGACATGTCCGTTCATTCACGCGGCATAGGCAGCTTCATGACTTACATCAAGGTCGTAGTGTGCTTGCTGCTCAAGGTCGTAGTGTGCCAGCCAAGTCAGTTGTACACCTTGACACCTGAAGTCGTTGTGCACAACATGCATAACATGCATTCAACGTGCATGCAGGCTGGCTGCTGCTGCTCAGTCATCCATGGCTTCCACCAGCGGCCGCACCAGCACTCGCTCTCCTCTATCAAGTGAACGCGCGCAAGCCACATTTAACCCTCGCCAGCTGTTCCTCGTGTTGGCAGGCAGCAAGCATGCGGCAGCTTTGCACGAGCGTGCACGTGACATTGTCGCGAGGGCGGCCGAGGCTCATCCCGACGTGCTGAAGCCGCACGGGGACGGCGCCGCCAAGGCCAACCTCACACACGAGGAGAGGTATGCACGCGCGATGGCAGCGGCGAAGGTGCTGCTCGATGTGGAGGAGCAGGAGGGATTGGATGCAGACGGCGAGGACAATGCTGTCCTGCGGGAACTCATTGCGAATGAAGTGGGCGAAGCATTACCCTTGGATCTGCACAGGTGAGGTTGATGCTCCTGTAAGTTGCCACTGTGTTAGATGTGTGCACATGCGTATGCACACGTGTGTGTGCATACACTGGCTCGCACGCCATCATGTGTCTGTGTGGGCGCGCGCATGTACGTGTGCTTCTGTCATTGGGCTTACCGTTTTACTTCTCAGGTATGTGTTTGGGGCGGCTGTGGAGTCGCAATGCGACGAGAAGCAGGCTGCGTTGTGGGTTCCTCACGTGCGTTCGAGCGCCGTCCTCGGGGCTTACGCACAGACAGAGTTGGGTCACGGATCTAACGTGCGCGGGATTGAAACCACCGCCACATTCGTTAGAGGAGACAGCACGTTCGACCTCCACACACCCACTCTCACCGCGACAAAGTGGTGGCCTGGAGCGTTGGGCAAGACCGCCACGCATGCTGTCGTGTTTGCGCGCCTCATCGATGGCGAGGGCGTGGACCGCGGCGTGCACCCGTTTATAATTCAGCTGCGTGACATGCAAACCCATGTACCTCTTCGGGGTGTACACGTGGGGGACATCGGCGCCAAGGCCGGCATGAACGGCGTGGACAACGGCTTTCTGCGCATGAATTGCGTGCGCGTGCCTCGCGACGCACTCCTAGCTCGCTTCGCTTCTGTTGACGTAGATGGAAAGTACCACAAACATATTGGCGCGGACGCGCGTGGAGCGTACCTTACAATGGTGGACGTGCGTGTACGTTTTGTCGAGGGTTCGTGGCTCACGCTAGCGAAAGGCCTCACGATCGCCATTCGCTACTCTGCTGTTCGCCGACAAGGCTTCATTGATGACAAGTCTATTGAAGAGAATGCTATTCTGGATTACCGAATGCAGCAGTACAGACTGCTGCCACTGTTGGCTGCCGCGTGGGCCATGCGCTTTGTTGCGGCGGACCTTCGCAAGCGACACGCGGAGTGTGTGAACGCGTTGAAGAACAGCGCCGATGCCGCGCTGTTACCGGAGCTTCACGCAGTCAGCTCTGGACTGAAAAGCCTCTGCACGCGCGTCACGGGGGAGGGGCTGGAGACATGCCGCAAGTGCTGCGGAGGGCACGGTATGTAACCTTCATGTTGTCTCGTGTGCTGGTTCTCACTCACATGTTGTCTCCGTGGTGCGCGCGCGCGCGTGTGTGCCTGCCTGCGTGTCTGCCTGCATGCTTGTGAGACAGCACATACACGTGCTTGCGCGTATATATATGTACATGTGTGCGTGCGAGGTTCTGTGCGTGTGTGGGTGTGTGGGTGTTAAAGTCTCTCACTGTACGTCCATTCAGGGTACATGCACGCGAGTGGCTTGCCGGACTTGCATGCGTGGTTCACGCACATGGAGACGGCCGAGGGCGACAACCACCTGCTCACGCAGCAGACCGCGCGCTATTTGCTCAAGCAGCTTCGCGCCTTCGACAAGCAGCCCGTCACCAGTGGCGGTGGCAAGTGTGCAGCGCGGCACGAGTCGGAGCTGCGCGATCCCGCAATATACGTCGCCGCTCATCGCCATCACGCTGCCAGCACCGTCGCACGCTTCACCGCAGTCATCGGCAGCTCAAGACAGGCTGGCAGAAGTGCTGCCGACTCCTGGAATGATGCGTTGGTGGAGATCTTCCATGCATCCAAGTGAGTGGTTTTGTTGTACATGTTGTGTATGTTGTGTATGCTGTGAATGTTGGCTAATGAGACTACTGGTTTGTTGTGCAGTGCCTACTGCACCATGCTATTGGTGGAGAGCTTTGTTGGTTCTGTTGATGATGCGGTCAAGGTTGTCGATGACGGAGCTCAGGCATCTGCCATCAAGGCGGTTCTGTCGAAGCTCTGCCACTTGTTTGCGCTGCACGCTATTGAGGAACAGGTATGCACACGCTCTCAGCTTGTTGTTGCACGAGCACGGTATCAACAAGGCAACGATACAGATGGGAGACTATCTGGAGGAAGGCTTCTTCACCCCTCAACAGGCACGCGGAGTGCGCAGACAGGTGTGTTGTTAACTTCATGGTTGTTGTGTGGCTCAGTGCTTGACATGATGACAACATCACTCTTCTCTCATCCAGGTGCGTGCATTGCTGATGGAGATACGCCCGGAAGCAGTTGCATTGGTGGATGGCTTTGGCATTTCCGATTATGCGCTCAATTCTGCATTGGGCCGGAGCGACGGCCGCGTTTACGAAGCCCTGTATCAGTCGGCACTGGCGGAGCCCCTCAATGCAAAGGATGTTGTGCCGTCTTACGACACGCACATCAAGCCCATCCTTACCCGTGGTGCCGCTAAGCTTGCAACCTTCGGGCATGCGCGGCTGTGACGGCAATGAGTTGAATGGACAGATGCACCATATGTGTCTTGACTGCTGAAATTGTGAAAAGGAGATGGCAAGCGTGTTCTGTGTGGTCCTCGCATTATTGCAGGAATGTGATATTTGCCGACTGCTGCATGTGTACGCTTTGTCACCGGCAACCGTCTACTTGAGTTGACATATGCAAGCTGCTATTGAGTCATTGCACTGTTATTGTCTATGCAAGTACAATACTGGGCATGAATGTACGCGCGCCAGGCACTAATTGGCACTTATTGTCCCTCTTGCAGGTTGAAACTAGCTTACGACACATGCGCACGTGATTGATGCAAATAGTAGTGTCCGCATATGTCAAGCACTGGTTTCCTCCATAAACAATGTGAGCTTGTTTGCTAACCTCAATGGCATGCAGCACACATGCACATTGCATAACGGTGTAAACGCAGACAATGCTGTCACTCGCCAGCACTGAAACAGTAACAACAACAATTGTATTGTGCGCGAGCAGAAAGTGTTGGTTTGCTGATAGCACAAGTATAACATGACAACTGCGCAACCTGTGCAGCCAACTTGAGGTGCAGCCCTCATCTGCAGGCCTGCCCGTGCCAAATGTTCTAGCAGCCTTAGCATACTGGCACCACAGTCTCACCAAGCCCCCCTTGACAACTTTGAATGCCAAACATATTTGCGCAAGTTGGTCCACTCCGGACCAACATGCTTCAACTTGGAGCGGCAGCAAGTCCATTGATAATGGTCACCAGTCCTCTGTGTTGTTTTCCCTTCAATTGACAAAAATCAATTAAGCGGCTGCGGGCTGGTCTCCTCCTTTGAGGCCTTTGCCACCAATCTTGCACACGGGGAGGTCGGGGTACTTGACGGCGAGCTTGCAGACCTCGGGGACAACGAGGTCTTTGTGGAGGACCACGTCGCCCTTCTCCATCTTGGACAGGTCCACCTCAACAAACTCGGGGATGGTGTGACCAGGACACATGTACGGCACAGCGCGCTTGATTGTGTTGAGAAACCCGCCTGCCACATAGGCATAGTTTGAGAGCAAGACCAGATGTAGATATTAAGGTAGTACGCATGCGTACATGTGTATGCATGCATGCGCATGTGCACGTATGTGTGCGCGCGCGTGTGCGTGTGAGTGCGCGCGCGTGTGCGTGTGAGTGCGCGCGCGTGTGCGTGTGAATGCACGCGTGTATGTGTGGGTGTGCGTATGTGCGTGCGTGTGAGCGCGTATGCGAGCGCGTGCGTGTGGTTGAGCGCGTGGGCGTGGGCGCGCATGTGTGTGTGTGTCCCACCTTTGCGGATGCCAGGGCATGTGTCCTCGCCGACAAAGTTGACAGGCACGTAAATCTTGACAAAGGATTCAGGCGGGCAGCGCAGAAAGGTGATGTTGATCGGCTCGTCTGTCACCGTGTTTATGTGCAGCTGGAGGCAGACCATGTGAGTCCCAACCCTGCTCAGAGTCTGTGTTGCAACTGAGAAGTAAGTAAGATTAGAAGTACGTACCAAGCGGGGGAGGACGCGCACGGGAGGGCCAACGAGTGGTCCATCCGGCCTGCCCTCGCTGATATGCAGGTCAAGCAAGCGACTAAGAAACACGTAGCGCCCTTGCTGCTGCACTCGCCTCACAATCCTGCGCGCGTGTTCATAACGTTAACTAACACAGACGAAGCCAAACACACTTGCCATGCATGCGTGCATGGTAACACACAATGCAAGCACACAATGCAAGCTGCAAACAGCACCCACGTTGTACAGGTTGCTTGCGCTCAGCAGACACTGAATAGCAGATTATCTTTCTGTTCATGATCAACAGCATGCAATGGATGGTCAAACTCTCCCAACAGCATTGTGTGAGGCAAGCACAGCTTGACTCACTCATTGCGGTGGACTGCCACAAGGATGTCCTCCTGCCTCTGACCAAACACCACTCCCGGGACAAACCGCCCACTCCGCTTGAGCTTCCTCACCGCCGCCGACCCCGCCCCTTCCCTCACCCACGCCGCCAAGCTACTGCTGCTGGATCTCTCCTCCTCCTCCTCCTCTCTCCCTGCCGCAGCCTCGGCAACCGCAGCGACAGAGGAAAACGAGGACGACAAGTAGGAGGAGGAGGAGGAGGTCGTCGCCCCACCCGCTGATCGCCTCAACAGCAACCCCGCCGCCCCACGCACAAGCCTCCCGCCGCCGCCGCCGCCGCAGCCCATGTGCTCCAGCTTGGTGTTAGGGTTGTTGTTGTGGTGGTGCGTGTAATTGTGGTTGTTGGCATGGCGGAGCAGCTGATTGGCCGCGGTGGAGGCGGCGGGATGGCTGGGGAGGATGGTGGAGGGGGCGGTCTGCTGGGTGCGGCGACCGCCCCGCTGACGTTCCACGACTTCCTGCTGAAGATGCGCCAGCCGGGCGCCGCCGACCTCGTCCGCGCCATACGCAGGTTGGGCCGGGAGCTTAGGGTTTGGGGAGTGAATGTGTGTAACTGTTGCTGTAATCAAAATGCGTGGAGCCAACTTTAGACACCAACACTTCACGTGCGTTCTCAGCGACTGCCCATTGCGCAATTGAGAAATGTGCCCAGCTGTTTTCTCATGTGTGTTTGTAAGCGTGCGTGCTGAGTGCTGAGGCATGTAAGGTGTGCGTGTGGGGTTGCGTGCGCACACCTTACATGCCTCTCATTGATCCGTGGAAAGAGGAAATTGTGGTGCATGCTACACTTGAGGGGGGGAAAAACAAACCAAAACAACAGAAGGCTCTGGCCAGTGTCTGTCTCCTGCATTGCCACACGCAATGCCACTCAGCAACGCACAGCCTCGGGTTTATCATTGTTGATTGTGCACAGCATATCCACAAACAACCCTCCCCTTCGCCTGTAAGTGTTAACAAGTGTGCACACTCGCAGCTTCATCCTGACGTTCACGTCGGTGGCCGGCCCGCGTGACGCCTATCGCGACTCATCCTCCGTGCAATCCTTCCTCACCGCCACGAAGAATTCCATCCGTGCGCACCCCGTGTGGGCCGGCGCCTCCGAACCCGCCCTTGACGCCGCAGGCGAAGGCCTCGAAAAGTGAGCACGTGTTGATGTTGTGACAACATGGGATCTGATAGTCATTGTTTCATCAGGTATTTGATGACCAAGTTGCATGATGCGGCGTTTGGTGCTGCGCCTGGTGATAAAGAGGGGGATGTTGAGCTGGATCGAAGGATGAAAGTGTTGCAGACGTTCCTCAAGCCCGAGCACCTCGACATACCCGCGCGACACCACGACCAACAGACCTGGCTGGTACGCACGCAATGAGATGGCTACGGAGAAGGGCTTTTGTAACTGCGCGCACATGTGCGTGTGTGTGCGAGTGCGTGAATATGAGTGGACGAGGGCACGGGCAAAGGAGTGCTCATGCAATGCATGCAAGCATGCAGGCGCGTGTGTGTGCGCGCAAGTTATAAGCATGTATGTTGCGTTGAAAGCGTGAGAGTGTGATTGACCATTCACCCTTTCTTCAGCTGGCGGTGAACGAGCTCTCGCGCATGAACCAGTACAAGGCTCCCCGTGACAAGCTCGTGTGCATCCTGAACTGCTGTCGCGTGGTGACGAACCTCCTCAATGCCTCCGCCGCGTCCTCCGGCAGCGGCGAACAGCAACAGTCCGCTCCCGGCGCGGACGACTTCCTCCCCGTGCTCGTGTACATCACGGTGCAGGCCAACCCGCAGCAGCTTCACTCCAACCTTGAGTACATCGCTCGCTACCGACACGCGCCACGCCTCGCATCCGAGACGGCGTATTTCTTCACCAACCTCGTGTCGGTGGAGGCTTTTCTGCTGAACCTACACGCGGGGTCGTTTTCTATGGACCCAACGGAGTTCACACGCCGTATGCGTGACGCGGGCATCGAGATCAACAACAACAGTGATGATACTATGACCAACGACAACAACGCTGATGATGTGCAGCGCACTCCTCGTGCGCAGCCGTCGCCTGCGTCCCAACGTGTTGTTGCGCGTGATCCCGACGCCGAGGTCGCGCGTCTGACTGCGTTGGGTGCGGCCGTGGTGGTGGAGTCCGGCAGCGTGCGAAGCAAGCACAAGTATGTGTACGCGGACGCTGGTGATCTTACCGTGGGCGACGCGTACACGCTGCTCGCAGAGTACAAGGAACTGGTGATGCGGCTGGAGTCGCTCACAGCCGGCATCAAAGCAGACATGTTGAACACGCCCGCAGAGAGCACCGCACACCCACGCGCCGAGGAAGACTATCATCATCACGCACGTGACGACAACCCTCAATCTGCCGACGAACACAACGACGACGATAACAACAACAACAACAACAACAACAACAACAACAACAACAACAACAAATCTGGGCGGCTTCAGAGTGCTCTCAGCAATGCTGACTATGAGGCTGCCGTGCGGTCACTCGAGGAGGCTGAGCGTGCGGGAGCGCTCGTGGAGACGGCTGCTGTGGAGGACGCTGTGGATGGAGTTGGTGTTGATGTGGCTGTTGGTGAAGACGTGTCGGGAGATGTTGGGTTGGAAGATGCTCTGCGAGCTGTTGTTGCGAACGAAGCGCGCGCGTCCACGACTGCGAGGAAAGGTATGTTGGATGATGATGAAGATGACGGTGGTGAGGGTGAGGGTGAGGGTGAGGGTGTGTCACATGTTGCTTCACGCAAAGAGTTGGGTCAGCAGGAATCAGATAGCGAGCATGTAGTAGGAGCTGCGGGATGACCAGCTTAGTTGGGTGCTAGCTGCTCGCTGTATATTATGCTGTACATTACACCATACATGCAATGTTGTTAGAGACGTGCTCTCTTATGCGGCTTGTGCCATTTTGTTGGATCGCGTGCAATCGGCCTGTGTTTGAACATGTGCATACAGGCGCTTGGCCTGTGCACACACACCCACATTTACGCGCACACACGCACAGGGACGTGCTCTCTTGTGCGGCTTGTGCTGGATGTTGGATTGCGTGCAACCGGCCTGTGTTTGAACAACACGTGCATACAGGCGCATGGCCTGTGCACACACACCCACATTTGCGCGCACACATGCACATGCTCACATATGCGAGCCGACACACAACAACCATGTATTCCACTGATGTTGGTTGAGTGCCCTGTAGCAATTCTCCTTTTGTACATGTGTTGCGCATGAATTGCATCAGTGCTGTATCGCAGCTGTGAGTTCAGCTTCAAGGTTGCCACTTGAGACAGGTGTGAGGACAGTGTCCATCATGTCAGAATGCCCTCACACAACTCTGCAGGCCCCCATTCCATCCTAGCAATGTCAATAAAAGCTACAACAGTTCCAGTGGACAACTTGCCACGCCTCCACCACAAACTTTTGCAGTCATCCTCAGTGCTTCAGCACCCAAAACCTATTAAACAACACTCCATACACAGGCTGAAGGCACAGTAGAAGCGGCAGATCTGCCATTTTATTCGGTGGTTGTGTTTGGCTAAACGGTAGTATGGTCAGCGAAAAGGGTTGACCAATACACCGTTGGTGTTGTTGTTGTTGTTGTGTCTGTATGTGTCTCTCAAACCTATGGACCTGAGCAGTCTGCGATGTGGCTTTATGTGCGCCACTCCAGCAGTGCTCAAGCCCATTATTGTATCCTACACTATCTATACAACTGTACAATGCATTTACACCAGCAAAAAAAAAGGAAACAATGCACAGTACAGTCTCTGACTGCTCGCGTGTGTGGCTCCCGAGCGGGTTTGGTCGTCACACGTCCACGCTGCAGCCTGTGACAGCAGCACCACGCGGCGAACACACGCTGAAGGCGGGGGGAGATGTACAAGACGTGGGTGGGAGAGAAGGAGGAAGATCATCACCGCCTTCAGAATTAATTAAGGAGGAACCCGCCGTCGAAGAGAGAAGGCTTGAGCAGCGTGTTGTTAGTGAAGTTGATGTTGTTATCGATGTTGTTAATGTAGTTGTTGTTGTCGAAGATGGCGGGCTTGATGTCGGCTTGGCACTCGTCGAAGATGCTGGGTTTGATGCCAGCGTACAGCGGGTCCACATCATTGAAGGGTGTGACACAAGTTGGTTTCATGTCAGCGAGGGACACTAGGCAGTCTGAGCACACAAACTGCGGGGGTGGGGCGAGAGAGTCTTCCGTGATGCCGTTGCAACGCGTGTGTTGCCACACCTCGCACACGTCACAACATACCATCCTCTCACCGTCGTCGTCACGCGCACCACATGGGCAACGCACCGTCCAGCTGTCAGCGTCCTCACCCTCGAAGCGCCACGGCGAGTCCACGTCCTCTCCACAAGCGCGCAAAACCAACACGGGCGGAGGCGAGAGCAGGAGTGGTCCACATGTTGGGTCTCCACTCCCCACCTTCATAGCTTTGAGCACCCACTCAGCGGGCTCGCCATCACCAAGAGCCTCCAACCCAACGACCGCGTCCACACGTAGTCCACGTAGGGCCGGGTACACGCCTCTGAACGCGCGCTCGGCCTCGCGCTTGAGCTCACCCAATGTGGCGCACGCCGACACGCTGATCAGCTCCGATGGCGGGGCCACATTGCGCCGGGCTGCGATGCGAGGGTTGTTGTCCAACATCACCGTGCACGCCACATGATGAACCGCCTCTAAAGTGTGAGAGGGGATGTGGGGTGAGAGTGTGAGATTGGATGATGAAGAGGAGGAGCAGGAGATGAGGGCGCTGTTGGAAGAGTTGTTGTCATCGTTGTTGGGGGTGGGCACGTCCCCGCGGTAGTCCTTCATGAGGTGTTTGGTGTCGAGAATGATGCGGGCCGCCTCGGCAATAGAGGAGAAGTGGCTAACAACAACGTTGGTGCAGAAGGCCGGGGCATAGCTTGCGAGGACGTACTTGTAGATGAGAAGCATGTCGCGCCACACCTGATCGCGGGAGGGGAGAGCAGGGATAGGTGGCCTTGATGTTGTGGTGGTGGTGGTTGTTATTGCTGGTGAGGAAGAAGGATGCAGTGTGGCAGCAGCAGCCTCAACTGGGTCAAAGAGAGTGGGATCCTGCAGATGATACTCGAGGACTTTTGTGCGCGTGTTGAAGGCGCGGCGTACAGCAACATCCCCAACGATGCGGTTGCCGATGGACTTGAGCACATGGTCGAGGAGGCCCGTGTCACCAATGCGCTGGCGTGCGCCATCCCTTAGCTCTTGCCTTGTCATGAGTGGCTTCGTCGCCACGCGCAGCACGTCCACAACAACACGCGTGGCGAGCTCCACGCGCTTCGCTGACCACCTGCACGGGGCTGTCCCACTGGCTGTCGTGGGCTTATTGTGGCTTGTTGTCACGGTTGTCGTGGTTGAACACGTCGGGGAGGATGTTGTGGAGGACGAGGCTGCCTGCACCAGCTTGATGTTGGTGTCCACATCATTGCCGGCTGTGTCCTTGAGGTGCATCATGTAGCGCAGCAGCTCCCCCAACGTGGCGAGTGTCTGCGGGTGCTCCAGGCGCAGCCCCCACGCTGCGTACGCCACGTACGTGTTGATGGTACGACTCACACCCGCGCTCCCGACCACATCCGTGACGCCCTCAAAGTCTTTCAGTATGGCTTGGAGCGGGGCCGCACGCACAATGTCCACAGCGGTAGCGAAGCAACGTGGCGTGATGCCATAACTCCCTCTCCCAAAGGTGTAGCCCCAACGTGCGAACCAGGGAGCTCCAAAGGCAGCCGCGTGGAGGAGACGATAATCACACGCGCCGCCGTTGGGTTTAAGCTTGCGTGACACGTCCTCTACGCTGACTTGTCTTGCGCGCACGGTGGAGCAGAGACGGTCCCACAACTCCATCAGCTGCGTGCCGGACAGGCGAGGGGACCCGCCCTCGCGACCGTTCATGCGAAGAAGGTGACCGAAGCCGTTGCCGTGAAGAGTGCCGTGAAGGAGGTGGGTCGCGCATTCCAGCGCAGATAAGGAGGAGGACAGACATGCCGGCAGCCATGACGACCCGCATGGCTTGCACGCCCTGTTTGAGAGACCATCAACATCAGGACCATGGTCATCCATGTCATAAGCACAAGCACCGTACCGTCCCAACGTGGCTGCATGCATGCATGCAAGTCGGCTGTACGTAAAGTCTACCAGCATGCAAGCCACAAGCCAATCAAAAGCTAGCACGCGGGCAAACGGAATACACAGCCACACATGCGAGGACTGACTCTTCAGCTGACCGTTGCAACACTGACTGACACCTTGCGCAGCATTGGGGCAATGTTGGCTGCTGACTCGCTCATAACTCAAAGTATGAGGACAGCACATCCATGCACACCTGACAAGTGAGCCGGGTGCAGCTCGAGGAGATGATGATGGCGCCGCCGTCTGGCATGCGGGGCAGCAGCCGGCGGCGACAGGGGCAACGTGCACAGGGTTGGGGATGATGAAGTGGTAGCGGAAGGCTGTGACGGGATGGTCGCCCCAGCCCATCACCTTGCAGTGGTCGCAATGCAGCGGGCGGGAGTGGTGAGAAGAGAGCGCCATCGCTGCCAGGAGGTTGCCCTTGCGCCGCCTGTCATCCTCTACCGCCTCCGTCAGGTCCTCCTTGTACACCAGCACCTCCACGCCAGCGGCGTCGTCCACCACCACGCGCCAGCACTGCAGCCCGGGCTCCGCCACATGCAGGGGCTCCCCGAACTGCTGAATGAACGCCTCCACGGCCGTCCTGAACGCAGGGCGGCAGGCGCCCGTCCTCGCCGCCCCATCGCCGCCGTCGCCAACGACCTCCACGGGCACACCAGCCACCACGTCGACGGTGAGCGGGCAGCCGTCCCCGGTGACCGCACGCCGCCGCTGCTTGGCAGGAGGCGGCTCCCCTGCTTGGATCAGCACAGCACTATCCATGAACCAGTCCCACGACAGCGCCGCCGCACCTACTCCACCTCCTGGCCCTCCCTCGCCGCCGCCGCCGCCGCCGCCGCGGCCGTGAATGCAGCAGAGTCGAAACGCTACACAGACTAGCAGAGTGAGGGAAGGTACCGCGAGGGAGGGGTGACGGTACGGAGCATGGGGCGCCGCATCATGCAAAAATCATGCCCATCGGGGCGGAAGGGCGACTTTTTCCGCTGTGTCCACTTGCCCTGCTAGGGACACCTGACGCGACGGCTCCGCCGCGCTGCGCCGGACGCGTGATGTCAGACCGCGCCTGCCGTGTCAAGCGGTGTTTCCCTTTTTTACGGCGCGCAACTAGCAAAGGACCGCACGCTCCCTGTGCCCCCATTCCGTCCCTCTAACCCTGACTGGATGAGAATCCCTGGCAGCACCGCTGCCGCCGGCCAAAGCATCCGGTAAAGTTTAAGAGAAAAATTACACGCTGGACCACACTTGTGTGGGCCAAATTGGTGGGCTTCAAGCCGCATCAGTGATGCAGTCTCACTCATGCCCTCGGCTCACATCAAGTGTCTCTTCCTGTTTCGTTATGTTTCCGGTTTGGCGAGTCATAGGTGACAATGGAGAAGTTTTCGTTACTGCCGAAGTGCCCTGGTCGGACGTATTGAATAGAACCGATTGCGGGCAGGTCTGGGGTGACGTCGCCGCGGCACAGTGACCGGCGCGCTGGAATGATTCTTCGGATCTTTGGTTCTGACCTCAGGCCGAGGTTACCGGCGCCACAACACCTGGCTACGGCGGATATTATCCCCTGTGCCACAGAAGATGCCAGTGCCCAGTGGGCACTGCCGACCCAATGAACGGCGCAACCAGGGGCCACGACGACGTCCCCTGACAGCCATGGTACCCTGGCACTGTGACCAATACGACGGCGTGGATACCGCCGAGTCTGCCGCGGGCTCTTGACCTAGAGCGCGCAGTGTGCAGCCTGCTACACCTACCTGTGCATGCTGTGTGCCTAGAACACGCCGTCGAACCGTTGGGGCGGGGTCATCAAGTACAGCTGTACTACAGTACCTATGCAGAAGTACCCTGATTCGTAAGATCATGTGTGATCTTACCAGCACAGGCCTACTGGGGGGTCCCACTGGGGGTAGCATAGCCTATATCATGTACCCGCCTATAGTCTGGTACCTGGTAGGGGCGACTATGCATGTCATGATGTACCATGCTAGATATTGGTGGGCGCTACGGCTCGTGGGCCATAACTGGGCGGCACCACTATCATGAAGGTGCCCATTTAGTCAATGGGAGGGTGTTCTTCAATTCTAGCGGCAATGTCACAGTCAAGTTGAGACTCTCAATGCGTGTGACATTATGAACTCGGAATGTCATTTGTTGTGCTACGCGTACCTAGTTTGGGTACGATGTGCAGTGCTGCTGTGGTATGGTGGTGGCTGGCGTGACCGGCAAAGTGTCGCAAACGGTCGCGACTGACCGCCGAGTCCGAGCCTTGCTGAGGCACAGGGAGTACGCCCCTATTAGGTCGAACAGAAAGTGGCTGGGTTATCTGCTGCCTCATCAGTCGCGGGGTGCCAATACCTTATTGGCCCTACACTCAGAGAACTTCACTCAAGTTGAAACCAAGTTCTGATCATGCGACTGGCACTCACTGCACTGGGCCATGGCCACCGGTAGGCCTAAGAAGGCCTAGGTAGGCATTTGGCCAATGGTACATCGACCAAAGCAATGTGGCTCATGGGCCATGAGTCATGGCGTTTACATCTCAAGTTTCGTGGAACCCTAAGGCTACTTTGTATGCAACGTACCGTAGTGCTGCGAAATCTTCATCAAAGAGGCCTTGTAAATTATATGAATTCTTCTGCTAAAAGCCCGCATCCTAATGTGTTGATGTAATATATGCATATGTTCAAGCGCGAAAAGACTATTAAGATTGTTAATTTAATATTGTGCCCGTGCGAAGTTATTTATCTGTAAAACATTTGTGGTACGGCATATATATGCCGGTATATGGTGAAGCAGACTTGTATAGACCTATCATATGTATTAATTGCAGCATTAAATAACCTGAGTTAGCCATTGTGTTGTTATACTTTATACCTTACAGTCAATAATAATATTCACGCTCAATGCATGTTTAATGCTGATTACGAGCTAAATGAGCAATTTTAAACAATCTTAATGGGGGTATCAGCAATGGCGGCGGCGATGACGTTATCGTTGATGATACATGCAATGACGATGAACATAATGCATTCAAAATGCTGCTCATCATGTTAAAGTGGTAGGGTGGTGGTAGAGTATAATAAGTTGCCATAAGCAAAGCCATAAGCAGAGCAACTGCGCATGCCAATACTATACTTACTGCGCATGGCCGTCGAGAAAACGCAGAATGATCTTGCATGGCATGTAAGCTCTATAAAGAAAGAAGCAGATGTTGTCGCATTTGGATAGATTTCAAGCGATTATATTTGCACGCGACTCTCCTGCGGATTCCAAACAGCTGCAAAACAATGTTAGAACCTAGATGCCCAGAGAAGGGCAACTACAGGTTTTAACATTGTACATACAACATGTGAAAGTCATCTGTTGAAGCGTTGCATAATCTTGCACTCAGCTGCCAGAGCGTTTTAAGGGGCGCGAGCCTGACCAACAGCAATCAGTTGTGCATTAGAAATGGTAACAGCCCTCTCAGCAAATGGAGGGGCATACTTAGTAAGGACCCGCGCGCTTGAGTGCCGATTAATTTGGTTCAGCTGGATTACGAGGATTGAAGATGAAGTCGCGTCAGCACGAGGTACATTTGCAACAACAGAGGTTCTTTCAGCAATTAATTGCTCTCAGCATCTGGTGATGCTGGAGCCAGAATATGGTTGTCGTCAGCGGTAACATACTGCAAGAGTTGATTAGATGGTCAGCTAATCGGTCAATGCACACATTCAACAGCAACAGTACAGCAGCAGACGAATAATATAGCATGCATAACTGACATAGCTGCACGATACGGAACACGGGTACAACAGGGTATCAATAATAAATACTTGATGGTATGTAGGTGATTTGCATAAATATGACTTGGATACTACATTTATGTGCAAAGTGAGCAAGCGACAAGTTACAATTTGCAATAAACGCCGTAAAAGTGCAAGGTAGCAATGTGAAAGCTTAAGCTCTCACAACTCTGGGAATACATCACCAACATTGTCAAATTTGGAGTCCGACACCCGTGACATAAAATCCTTCTCATACTTAATGCATTTCACTCAATTCATCAACACTACGTTAAGCAGGAAACGTAGCTAGCACCTGGCATCTATCTGTGGTCTGGTCGTAACATATCATAGTCTAGCCGGATTACATAAGATTGGATTCCCTACCTAATCGTATGGTCTGTCCAATATCTGTCGCATCTACTCGTAGGTAGCATAGTCTGTGCACGACATACTTATCGTACCTAGCACAGTTAAGCCAGTCAATCTCTAGGTTATGTAATTTGCCTAGCAGATACCTGATACTATCGCTAGACAAATATTAGACCCGCAACCACTAGCGTCATTCTGAAGCATCCAAAGTATCTAGCGCTTAACTGTTGCCTTTGGTTTTACGATATAAGTTGAGTTACGCTAACTTTTGCTGAAGATACATAATGGATTACATGAAATTTGTAACTCGATTGCTCGGTTCGAACTTGAAAGTGACGCCGCCGCCACTGCCATCGGTGAGCATGTTCAGCAAAGGCAGTTGGCGGCGGATATGGCAGCGGCAGGGATGGTGGCGGCGGCAGCGGCTGTAACAGTCGAGGCCAAATTTCATGCTTTTGAGACCTTTTTAGGGCCATCCATCGAGCACCACGTTTTCATGACTTGTGGCAGATATCGGCGAGTTACGAGTGTGCCACGAATCGACCGGGGCCCCAGGACCAGTCCGGAAGGTGCTAGAAAACGGAGGGCCAGTCGAGAAGGGCTCGACCAGATTTCTTGAAGGGCCTGGTGCCAAGTAGTATAACTTGACTATATGAGCACCTACTTAGGAGATCTTTAGTGCGTAAGAAAGGTTCAGAAGTATATTACAAGGTTCTGCAATAACATCTTATCATCTAATTTAGCGTAGCACGGGAATTGTCTAGACAGTAGCATGTGGAGACTGGTATAAAAGCGACATTCTACAATGTGCAATACTGTAAGAAGCGGGGTGCTGCCGCCCCCTTTTATCCCCTACCCCAACACCACCACCACAGCAACGTTGCCGCCGCCGCTGGCAGCCAGGGGATCGAAAGATCCCCTGGTTATGGCGGTCGCTGCGTTAGCAGCACCGCCATGCGGTCGATATCGGTGTTGCATAACATAACACCTTGTAAGGGCCTATGAAGGCCCTCATACGACTCCAATGGCTGTGTTTATTCCGTTGGGACTCTTATTTCTCATTATATTGGGTGGGGAACTGCATAACGGTAGCACTCCGTTACATTTACAACCTTTAGCTCCCTGGTTTTTTGTGTGCAAGCCTATGAAGGCCCTCATACGACTCTAATGGCTGTATTTATTCCGTTGGGACTCTTATTTCTCATTATATTGGGCGGGGAACTGCATAACGGTAGCACTCCGTTACATTTACAACCTTTAGCTCCCTGGTTTCTTGTGTGCAAGCCTGGTGGTGGTTAGCAGGGGTTGCTAGCGAGTGTCCACTGGTGTGGGCTTGCTTGTGTGACGATCCATGGCGCTACACAAGTCGATGTGTAGCTTCAAGTGCGTGCGCATGCGTACGCGTGGCGGGGCGCGCGTGTGTGCTTGGCAGAGGGGGCAAGGTTCCGGTGTGAATACCGTGCCTTGGTGAGAGGGTTGTTGGACCAACTCATAGGTGATAAGGCACGAGCACCGTCACAACTGGTATCGGAGCACGGTTTATGAAGATGAGAGAGAAAGTGTGTGCACGTTTGCACTTTTCATTCGGAAGCGGAATGTAGTGTGTTAGTGGAGATGGAGGATGCTCGCATGGAAGAGCTTCAAGCTGCCATCTTAGCATTGAGGGAAGAGCTTCATCACACTCAAGCGGCGGCACAAGCACAACGCGAGGCGTATGAGCATGCGATGGCGCGTGTACAAGTTCCCATGGCATCAAGCTCGCGCAAGTGAAGATGCCAAAGCCCAAGCCATTCAAGGGTCAACGTAATGAAGATGCAGTAGGCCAATGGATTTTTTAAGTATCGTTCTGGTTGAAGCTCACGGAGGTGCCCACGCATCTGCACGTGGAGGTTGCAGCGACATTGCTTGAAGGTGCAGCACTTGTATGGTGGAGACATCGTTGTACGCGTGTTGCAAGTGGGTTGGCGCTACCATTGACCACCATGGAAAAGTGAGCTTTGGAGATCACCAGTTTGTTCCCGTGGAAAGTGTGAAGGCCGCACGCGATAAACTTGCAGCCCTTGTGCAAACGGGGTCGGTGACGTCGTACACGGCTATGTTTCCGCGATTGGTGATGTCCATACCCAACATGACCGAGGAAGAGCAGTTGGACAGGTACACACATGGTTTGAAACCTTTGGGACGCAAAGAAGTGGAGCTACGGGACCCTAAAACTTTGGCGGAAGCTATACGCATCGCGGAGCGTCTCGACACGCTGTACTTCAAGTCTTTTGCAACAAACGCTGACTGGAGGCGTGGGAGCACGCAAGAGCGTGGTGCTCAGCCTAGGGGAAGCTTTCAACATGCATGGACACGAAGGGAACCAAGTTCACACTTGCAAAGGAAGGTGGAGCTGATTTTGGACCATCACCAATGGAGGTGGGTGCCGTATACACGTGTAACGGCGTGGCGAAGCACGGTGGACGTGGTAAGGCAGGTAGCAGCGTGCGCAAGTGTTACGTGTGCGGTTCGACAGAACATTTGGCGTTCAATTGCTCGAAGCGGTGCACGCAAACGTCTGCATCAGCTGGCAACACATATCGCGCAAGATGCATCAACGCAATGTTTTCACTTTGTACAACTCCACTAATTGACAATTGCAAATGACACGAGTAGTGCCAGTTGTGAATGGAGATTGCTTGGCCGAATAGAACAAGTCTGTTGGCCCCTCCGCACTGACTGGCGGTCACGACAGCCGATGTTGCCACCGCACTGCCCTCAAGGGTTAGAGCATGCGTGCGAATGCGTGCGCGCGCACAAAAACCTTCACACCCCCGCGAATCCATGCGGTGGCTATCCCACAAGCACACACGTATTGAAAATAATGTGAGTTATTAAGTGATGTGCTGGGATGCAATGCTTAGGGGTGGGCTGCCTGAGTGGCCGCCTTCCCTTCGCAGTAGTAAGCTAGGCTAGGCCAGGCAGCTATGCTAGGCTAAGCTAGGCTAGCAAGTAAGCAAACCTAGCTAGGCTACACCAGTAGCAGCGTTATACACAACAACTAACACCGCTACCCGTCCAAACACATGGGTGGCGGTGGCTGCTACTGCTGCCGCCGTCGCTGAATGCTCTGCGCCGCCGCTGCCGCCGCCGCCCCACAGGCCCCTTGCCTCCCCTTGCTTCGATACCAATTGTAAGAGGGGAGGGGGGGGCTACCGCCCCCTTGTAATCCGCTACCCCAACACCACTACCAGCCACGCCGCCGGCCCCCACCGCCACCGCCGCTGCCGGGGCAGCTGCCAGAGCAAAAGATGCTCTGGCTATGGCGGCCGCTGCGTTTAGCAGCGCCGCCATGCGGCTGATATTAACGTGAGACATTAGTCTCACATCGATATCAGTGTTAGCGATAAGCTTACATAACATGAAGGCTATAAAGGCCTTAATACGGCTCAATTGGATGTTTGCTACCCGTTGGGACCCTTCTTTTTAACGAAATAAGGCGGGGAATCGCATAGCGGTAGCACTCCGTTACATGCTTACACGACGATCTAAGCTCTGTTGCGGTTTTCCTCTGGTTCATAGCACAAAGAAAGCTCAATGCTTGCGCTGCAGTGGGACACGTGTCAATTCACTGACAGTGTGAGTGATGAGGCACGGCATGCATTATGAATGTGCTAGCAACCTTATTGTTGGAAAACACACACACACACACACACACACACACACACACACACATAGCACGCAGTAGGCTGCCTGCTTGCATCAAGCTACTCGGTTGAGCAGCTTGACGCAAGCTAGCAGGTAAAGAGGTAGAAAGAGCACCAGCAACAGGCAGCTGACAATACGCAGCAAGTTGCATGCAGTGACTGGTCCAATGCTGTAGCAATACCACTACTTACTTGCCGATCGGGGCTTGGCATTATATACACAAGCACTAAGGACATCGGAAGTCCCATCCGCACCACGGTGCTACGGAATAAGCAGCAGCGCATCAAGGGAAGAGAGGATGATCACCAACCTTTCATACAGCTCCAGCCCCATATACACCCACGCCTAACACACCCACACTCACACACACAACACAACACCCCACAAGGGATGAGGGTGAGAGCCCCTTCAACAGGTAATAGCCGGGCACCCCACACAAATGGCCCTCAAGTGGTGAACACACTCTGATCCCTACTCAAGGTTGCTACTAAGCCTTTATACCAATTGCTGCTCTCCCGACCTGGCACACATGATATCCAAGGCCCAAGACCTTGTCACTGTGTGCTGACCTATCAGCACAAGCCGACCTTGCCATCAACCTTACAATTTCAAACTTAGGTTAACCTATTACAATAGTACTTGCGGATTGACCACATGCATCAATAGCCTTACGACCGTCACATTAGTGGCAAATCGCACTACCACAGTACAGATTATGTGGTTTGCCATCATGGCTCTCATTCGTTGAACCCAAAGTATTGTTGATTGCCAACTGATGTGGCAATCCATAATACTTTGGGCTACATGGCCTCAGGTATTAATCAGCTTTGTGCAAGCCCTTATCGATGCCTTATGTAGTACTGTGTCCAAGACTCCCAAGGCGACATGGTCAAAGTGCATCAGCACAGCTGCCATGCACTACACAACTTGACAACCGAAATCTTCACGTAGTTCTTCATGCTTACCTAAGTAAGAGACAGAGAATGACTTTGGCCAGCCTTATAAGCGTGACAAATGCACAATCATGCACAACGTTAACCATCGCCTGAGCGCCTGCCCGCCCGTCTACGTCAAGCCTTGGACATGAAGGCCGCCCTGGCGCCAGCTTGAGCTTTGCCGCCTGCATTGTTAAACGGGAAACTCTTAAGTTGTAAGTTACAAACTTGTAAGTTACAGACTTACGCTAAAGCCTCAATCAGCCCAATCTTCGCATTGTTGATTAAGTGGTTACGTATTTACAATAACAGACCTACGTAGCTTGACTTAATGATTTCATCGGTATAAGTGTAGTTAAGCGTGCTGATTGAGATAACTTGTAAATCGCTTGTGCCCACGATATGCTAACCGACAAGTTAGCGATAAGGACCATACTCACAATGACACAGGTGAGTCAGTACTTGTCAAGGTCTTTTGCAACCTGGATAAGTACTGACTCTTACCTGTCGGTGGAAGCTTCTGCCGGGGGCTGCCAGCACTGCCGAGTCAAGCTCGGGATTTAGGGGTTTATGCTAGTCTTGGGGTTTAAAACTGTCTCATGCCAATAATGGCATTCAATTATTTAGTTATTAATACTAGCACAAGCTACTTATATTATTAATGGTTTGGGCTAGGTACAGTACTGGCACGGATTGTTAACCTCTTGCCATTGTTAGCACAGGATTTGTGGCATCACAGGTCTATAATACATAGACCAGTAATGGCATAGTTTGTGCCAATATTGGCTTAAGCCATTTGCAAGTAGCCAGTACTGGCACAAGGTTGTCGGGCTAGTACTGGCACGGGTTTATGCCAATACTGGCACGGGGCACTAGACCCATGTGCTGGTCATGTTTGGATTTTATGAGATTGCATATCCAGTCACTCGCAT
This sequence comes from Chlorokybus atmophyticus, assembly GCA_009103225.1. NCBI lineage: Eukaryota > Viridiplantae > Streptophyta > Chlorokybophyceae > Chlorokybales > Chlorokybaceae > Chlorokybus > Chlorokybus atmophyticus. The sequence goes on from RHPI01003369.1 coordinate 1,870,413, forward strand.
GACATTTTACCAGCTAGCGGCTAGCTCTAGACTAGGGTGCACCCTGATCCCAAGATTAGATATACCTAGTTTATTACCTAGCTTGTGTGCCTAAGAAACTCCATTTTTTTTAGCTAGCTTGTCTAGCAGATTAGGCATATGCTGGGTGCGGACTAGGTAATTGATTTAGATAATGGTTGCAGCATTGCTTGAAATTAATGTGCTGAACACAGCAGTGCTAAAACGCGTGATTGCAAATGCATGCATAACAAGAGTTTATGGTGATAGCACATGCACGTGAACACATTCCATAAGGGCCTTGTCAATTGCATCGTTAATGCGGGCTGCAACATACTTGGCATCTTTTATATGCCCGGTCTTGTTCACCGCGTTGATGCAGACTTAGCCTTTAAGACACACAATTAACATGTAGAGTATTGGCCCAAACTGCATGTCCGTCCATTCATCACTTGCTATCGTGCTACCTGTTGTAAGGAGTGTAGGAAGGCAGGGAGCACAACACTTTTACCATACCTGATAATCATACACGCCGTAAAACACTCTTACTCTCTCTCTCTCTCTCTCTCTCTCTCTCTCTCTCTCTCTCTCTCTCTCGCTCTCTCTCTCTCTCTCTCTCTCTCTCTCTCTCTCTCTCTCTCTCTCTCTCTCTCTCTCTCTCTCTCTCTCTCTCTCTCTCTCTCTCTCTCTCTATNCCGTTGTCTTTTGAAGATCTGTGTGGCCAAGATGTGAGTTTGCGTCACCACACGCGGACCAAGGCGAGAGGCCCTTGAGTAAGCATGTGCAAAGTGGGAAGGAAATAGTGGCAAGTACTTATTGCGAAGCCAGAATGTGTTTGCATGAGATTGGGGTGCTTGGCTTAGCTGGTAAAGGGGCCTTCCTCTCTATGCTGGCAAGGGTGGTGGTGGGGGGGGAGGGGGGGGGTATTAGGCGTGAAGGTGTTGCTTGAGAGAAGGTTGCCCAGGGTCTATAACATCGGCGCCATAACCTCTAGGCTATGGCAGCAAAAGTCGTTGCCATATGAGGAGCCACATGCCATGTGATCATGTCCCATAACCATGGTATGACATCATCTCTCCTTGCTGCACTTGGTAGCGAAGCGATCGACAACCAAATGCTACATGTCTTACCATCAAACAATGTCTGTGCAACAATAAACGTTTTGCCCTTTGCATGTTGATTTGAACAAAGCCGTTGCATGCATAGAACTACATGGGACTGTACATGTGAATGCATGTTGCCAGCTGATGGTGCACGTACACAGGTTAGTGCATGATGCACTGTGCATCATGCACTCATCATTTTCTTGCCATGAGCATGCCATGATGTGATGTTACTTTTGGAAGTGTGTCACACATTTATGTATAACACATATGATACGCACCAACTCCAACTTGCATTGCATATTGTGTGCCAGTACAGTTTGACACTAATTTAGTAGATCAACTTTTCTTAAAGAATGACATGCTGTTGGTCTTGCAGTTGTGCACACGCACGCATGTGACAACACAAAAACCTGAATCCACATGCAATCAGGTTGTGTATGCAACATGCAATGAGGTTTTCCTGAAAATGCTACATATAGTATTGCAACATGTCAATCGTTATCATCTAAAACCATAAGCATACTCCCCGCAAGTTGTTTCAACCCTGTCTGGAAACAAACTTTGTGCACTACACTTATGTGAAACATGTTGTGCGCTTGCAAGCTTGAAATCGTGCACGTGTAACTTGCACATGCATAACATATTTGAATGGCCTTTAAGAATATACACTTGCTTGCTTTGTGACCCTGCAAACGTATGTACAAGCACAAGCTTTTTTAAGATATAGAAAAACGTGTTTTGAACATGTTCTCTATATAAAAAGGTTCACATGTGAATGAGTTGAGCACTTTGATATCCTTTGATCAGGCATGTTGTTGATATTATCAAGTTGACTGCCAAGCATTCTTTGACCAGTTTCGTACCAAAACATCAAACCATGACTATCATTGTGAGTAAAACGCATGTTTAACTTGTAGTAATTTGCATAATAGACTTCGTTAATAACATTGCCTACTTGCATGAGTATTTTATGATCTATTATTTGTAGTTGGTAAACTACACTACATAGTATACAATAAGCTAGTGCATTACATCCGATTACATTACATCCATAATGCACTACAACTATGCATGGACTATGATAGTATCACTGCAATAGCATTTATAATATATGTGTAATGATTACGCTGTAATGCATGATTGTATAACTTACCGTGCACATGAAGAATATATCAAAAATCAATTGCAGATGATCAGCTCAGATGGGCTTACACATGCTGTTGTGCTTTCATATGCTGCTTTTGCTTTTGCTTCAGTTGCTTATACAGATAATGCCATCAATGCTTTGATTTAAGCTATAAACATTGCAATGTTATGCGAAATCGTTTCCCCTTTTGCATATAAATGAAGCGTTGCTATTGCATATGAGGCGCTTTCTCATGTGCAAGTGATTTAATCTTTCGAATGCCTTTTGACACCAAGATGTTTCAGTTACAGATTGCGTATACTATTGTCCATTAATGCATGAATAAACCATCATCCATGTTCATTGACACTTTAATGGTGGCGCCTTACCCTTAGTGAGGGCCGCAAGGTACGTGTGGGCCCTCAGAATGAAGCAGCTCACAGACTTTTATTGGGAAACATGGGGCAATGCTTACTGTGCAACTGCCCTACCCCCTAATGTAGGGCGCTAGATACTTTACATGTCAGGTATTACCGTATAGACACGTACAACTCTCACTCACTTCTAAGAGTTATTCTTTATTTCAACCTTTTGGCTACACCAGCCATAAATGTCAATGTCCATTATTCTTACTACTGTTAACAAAGCCTGTAATACCCTATGAACATTACAAATTGAGGCAATCGATAATAATCTTTCGGTTGTACGTGTCTACACGGTATCTCGGACTGTGGGTGAGCAAAATTACCATGCATGATACCGGCTCCATGGGGCAATGCCCCAACCCTTGCCCCATCGATTGGGGGTGTTAAGGTGACATGGACAGGTGCATAACATGCACTGCAGACTCGGTAGGCCTAATGGACTGCATCTTGCATGCCCAGTGACCACCTGCATGTCTACAGCAGCCTGAGTAACACTGCAAGTGACTTTCCACCCCCGGTGTGCCGGATGCTGGCGCAGCAACCTGTGACGAAGCGGGAAAAAGTTTCCTCGACTGCCTGGCTGCCAGGCACAGGCTAAGGCCGCCTCTCTTTGTGTGCGTGCGTGTGTGAGAGGATGTGTGCGAGGTACGGCCGGAGTAAAGTGCGTCAGCCAATAGGCCTAGCTCAGCAGCACAGCAGCTTGCATGCTACGGCTGGCACTGCTGGCTTAGGGTTAGGGCTAGCCTGCTGCAAGTTTAGCAAGTATGTGCATTGTTAGCTGCTGGGCTCACTCATTGTGTGGGCCGCAGCAGCTCACTTGTCGATGTAACAGCTGGTCTGGTGGCGGCCTCCACCAAGCGAGCTTCACCCTCTGAGATCGATCAACAGTGATGATAGTGACGTGTGCGCAAGCGAGCATGCCCGGCTGCTAGGCGTGCCTGCGCACCCCCCCCTCTCCAGTAAGTGCGCCTTTGCGGCGGATAGACAGGGTGCACTGTGCAATCTCTGACAACCTGTGATTTGCTTTGCCAACGCATGTTGAAGTTGTGGTGTGCTGCGCCGTGCCTACAGGTTGCAATCCTCCGCTTGTTACAGCGCTGTATATCCAGCTTGCCAAGCAGCAGTGCATGGAAGGCAACTCCTTTGCCGTGTGACAGCAAGCAGCCTGTGCCCCTGAAGTATTGCATGATGCCAAATGCATGTCCCGGTATAGCTGTGCTAGTGGCGTGTGCTATCTGCCTGTTGGGGTTGCTTCCGCTGGGGCAGGCCGGCGAGGTGAGCATAGAGGAGCAGAGCATCATCAATGCCGACAATGACTTCATCCTCCTGCCACGCATGGCTACGGCTCCAGAGGATCGCCCGGAGCATGACGACTTCTTGCACAACGTGAGTGCAGTAAAGTGGTAAACGAGATGGGCTCACAATGCGATCTGCTTGCAAAGTCATGCGTTGTTGCAGTCAAGTTGGGTGCTATGTGGCTCACGTTGCAATGTAGTGATAGTCGGCATCACATCATGCACTTGTTCGTTCTTGCAGTTGGAGTTTGCAAAGGGGCAGCTAAAACTGATTAACCAGACAAGCAAGGATGGAAGCGGCCGACAGCTGCCTGCAGCAATCTGTTTTGAAGGCAGGTTGCTGCCTAACATGTTCATATTTGGCTCGCCAAAGGCTGGAACCACAACCCTGTGGGCCTACCTGGTTAGGTATGCCATGTGTGGATTCTTTAAGGAATGCACGATTGCCATCACTTTGGTTCTTGCTTCATAATGTTTTGCAAACACTGTCCTGCATGCAGTCCCTTAGCACATGACAGCGCCTGGAGCTTCCCCAAGGAACCAAAGGTTTTGGGTCAATCGCGCCCGATGTGGACAGCAACAAAGATAGCAATTGACTACGCGCCACGCTTTCCCACATGTGATCAAGCCAACAATGGCGTAAGCACAATGCGCACAGTATTCCTTACCGTGTCTGGATTCTTGTGTGTTGCTTGTACATTGCCAGTCAGCAGGCTCATTCAACTCTGCCCTGGCAGACATATTACGTAGTGGATGGCTCTCCAGTCTACATCTACCGAGACCAAGCCCCAACTCAAATCGTGCAAATATATGGGACAGAGGCGTCCAAGCGACTGAAGTTCATTGCAACGCTGAGGAACCCAGCAGATAGAATACTATCCTTCTTCAACTCGTACGGGAAGGCGCTTGGCTACATCCCATGTGACGCCAACTTTGATGAGTGGGTGATACAACATTTGGATGCGACTGACTTGTGCTTTAGAGCTGCTGGCATGCACCGCTCATCTCCTGGAAACCTTCCAATGGTGAGCTGCAACTAGTCTTGTGTGTCCTCCTCACCACACCAGCTCGATGTACGCAAGTTGGCACATCACTTTGTGTCATGCTGACAAGGCTGTCTTGCAAACAGGCTTATCGCCGCTGCCAACGCCTGAATCAGATTGTTCAGTCCTGGCATGCAATGCAGCTATTCAATTGGTTCAACTACTTCAGCCCACACCAATTTATGTTCATAGACTTCGATGATGTGAATGACAACCCCAAAGAGACTGTGCACAAGGTAAGTTGCAGTACTAGACACGGGTCTAGCGTCCATGTGGCATGTATATCTGATTCTACCATGTTGCAGATGTTTGACTTCGCAGGCATCCCATTCGATGAGTTTGAGTTTCAGCCGCTCATTGCCAACAATGGCTCAGAACAAGTCAAAAAATGTGCCCGCCAGAAGGAGATGCTGCCTTCCACGCGCGAAGCGATTGACGAGTTTTTCCTGCCTTTGAATGTGCAATTGAGGAACATCATGGTTAGAACCGGTCATGGGGATTCCGTGCCTGCATTCGCCCTGCGCTCTCATGACTTATATTTGTCGCGGAAGAAGACAGGAGCACAGTAGGCATAATGGAAATTTGGTGACAGTGGTCGGTTGTATTATCTGTAAGTATGGCTGCAGTATATTGAGCTGAGGTGTTAGAAGTGGGTTGGTAGAGGGGTGGGTGAAAACATGTGTTAAATCATAGCAAGCCCTGTTTTAGTTCTTCAACATGGTGGACAAGCGCTGAAAGCATTTCATTCATATATGAAATAGCGGTTGTGATGATTAATTGCGCTAGGGCGTTGTAGATATGTGACCATATTGATGGCCTATCGTATTTGCCCGAATGCCCCCCCCC
>RHPI01003369.1:1876438-1932967 GCA_009103225.1 Chlorokybus atmophyticus
CTTAATAAAATATAACAGGCGTTTGTAGCTTCGTTATGTGGTTCGGTTGTGCCATAAAACCAATGCTGTATACGTTTGTTGTTAATAATAACTTCTTTTTCATCTCGTTTTATAACCGGTTGGACTGTACGGTGCCTACGTACATATGTAGCAATGTTAGTAACACTGTTACATATATATTATGTGCCAAGGTTGCATGAATGTTGAACTCCTGCATATAGTGGCGCTTTTGCAACCATATCATGGTTAACGACCCCATCTTTTTATGACAATCACAACCATCAACCACTTTTCATGTTGATTGGTCTATGCAGCCGCCATTATAAGTCGTGTAGGTGCACTATAAGAGCATGTGGCCGCCGTCGTCATCATATAGCCAGCAGCGCTGCAGAACTCAGCTGCTTTGCTAATAACTTTGAGTAACGATGTGAAGAGTTGGGTAGGCTCTGCGTGTACGGTAGCCATTCTGCTGAGACGTTTGTGATATGAATTGTCTTTAAGGTTGTTTGTGCTTTATTGTTACATTTGCGCCTTCATTATAATGTATGGTGCGGGGTCTGCGCCACATTGCCTTATAAGTTAAAGAATGGGGTTTATATTTGTTCGCTTTGATACATTGTCAACAACTGACTCTGATGTAGATCGAACGCTCTTGCTCACAAACCACTTAACGTTGCTAGCATATTGCACTGATGTGTTCCTACCAGCCATGACACACAATTGGTTGTCATCATTAACTTTCACAAACGGTAACACACCGCTTGTTCACCATGAATGGTCCGTCACGCAGGACCGGGATTATTCCCTGCTAAGTGAACTTGACGGACCATGCATGGTCCGGTTTTCATGGACAGTCGGACCATACATGGTCAAAATTTCACGTAAATGGCACAATTGTTCTTGGGACGCACCAGGCATAGTGGTCAATATGCATGAGATGTGTGGACCATGCATGGTGCGATGCCCCTTGGAACAGTGAACTATGCATGGTTTGTTGCTTGCTTCATGTCCGATAACTGAAAGTCGCACCATACTATGTAGTACATGGTCCATGGATACGAACCGCAAGTTATATTTGTTACTGAATTGCACGGACATTCATGGTGCGCTACCCTCCTAGCACAGGGGACCACATATGGTGCCAGTCTGGTCGACAGTCGCACCATGAATGGTCCATGGCTATCGTCAAGCTGTTGCGCATACATGGTGGCCACAAGCGGCACCATGTATGGTCTTGCCAGACACCGCACTATACATGGTGCGGTCTACCTTGATTTGATTTGGTGTACCAATCATAGTCTGTCATGATGTCACTTCCATGGAAGCCATGCACGGTGTGAGCGCTGTTTCATGCACCACGCCTGGTGCATACAATGTGCCACGCATATAATGCACAAAAATGCTGTGATGGACAATCAATGAACAGTCCCATCATGATCATCAGTAGCAAGCTAGCGTCATGTACTATACCTACAGTCTCCTATATGCACTGCACCCTGCGGTTGTCAGTCGCAGCTGACAACATCTTTCACTGGTAGAAATGGGTTTTGGCAAGTAATGCTGGATGCCTAACTTTATTAGAGATTTAGTGCAAAGTTTGTTAGGGATTCGCGAGATCCCTAATTAGTGTATAGCTAGATCTCTGTGTAAGTTTGAACCTGTCACAAGCGGCCATCAGCCGGTCGCATATTTTGTATTGAATCTCTAGCAACGTTGGGAACCGGGCGTTGCAATTGTCATCATACACGGTTGTGACAAACTTGCACGGATGTTGATTAAATTATTATTATTATTATTATTGACCACTTCTCTAACGCCGTTGAAGACACGGTGATTACATTACACGCATTTAGGTCAAAACAATGGCCGGTGCGATTCCTTGTTGCGACCGTGATTGATTCCATCATTGATGCATGTATCTAACAGTCATAAAGTTGTAACGTCGGTCGCTACACCACACTACTTTAACTGCCTAAGTATTTGCCACCTAATCATCAGTATATCGCTGGTCCAAGCTTGCTTTTAGGTACTTAAGTACCTACAGGCGTGCCCGCGGCCTACCTGGTACTTGACTTATAACGCAGCATACTATGCCCAGTGGTCATTGACCACTCTATCAATTATTAACGCACCGGCGCAATTTACAAATGGTGGGTGACACATGGAGTTTATGGCAACAGGATGCCCTACAAGCAACGCTGTGGCTAAATGCTTGGCGTCGCTAACTCGGGATTCAGTCTCCACGCCACCCGCGGACCAACAACTTATGTGCAAACACCTACCAGCCTAGCTATTTAACAATAATAAGCTGTTTATCGAGTTGTCTACAGTATTTCGCAATGTATACACATGTAACATGCTTTTGTTAACATTATGTATACACAGAATATATGATAATAAACACTTGTATGCGCATGTCAATACTGTTTACCGGTAGTGCTTCTGTATACAACCTTGGTGCATGCGTCGCGTGACACATGCATTGCGTAAACATGAATGCAATACAACTGGCACATGAGACAATTGACAAAGCAAGTAATAAGATATTGTGCTAGCAAACATCTCTCAGCGCGTCTCGTATCGTCGTAGTCTAGTTAGTCAATGCGTAGGTGTTAGGTCGTTTGCTACTAACTTGGCAAACTTGCCTGCATAAGTTCGATCACCGCCGGTGAAAAAACTGTGTCAATACTACTTATTTTTGATTTCTACCGCGGATTGCAGTTATACAACCGCATTAAGATTAAGTTCATTGATGCATGATTTAACCTGAAATTATCAAAGGATGTGGGTATAATTAATTTCAAGAAAAGACGGATATTGAACTTAATGCACATCAACTACTTCACCTTAATGGCTGCTGAGTACCAAACCAAATTGTGACTAAGTAGGAAAAGAGGTAGAAACCAGTACCTCGGTTGCTATTGAATACCCAATTAAGTTATGATTGAATTCCTAACCAAGTTGCGGTCAAAGCCAAACTGTTGGGGGGCCATTTCTACCGGTGTTTATCGTGTAGCACCTTCGCCTGAGCAGCTGAACCCCATGTGAAGCCACTCCTAGAAATATTTCCACATTGTGCTGACTCCAAGCCTTAGAAGCTAACCGTAGCCTCAAGAGCCGGTGACACCCTTGCTTGACAGCCTTTGTGGACAGCCCCTTCTTATAAAAGACATACGGTATTGAGACACACATGTAAGTATAGCACAATAAACCACCCATCTAGGATGACAAGGGCTGTCGCATCCACTCCTCTTGGGTTGCCATGGCTTTTTCTTCCTTGCCTCGCTCAACAGCCCTGCAATGTGTAGTCATCTCGACAACTACTCAAGGACTGTCAATGACTTGCAGTTCTATATGCATACATGATAGTTTGTGAGATTCATAGCGCCACTCGCACCCTCTTTCAACCTCGTCGTTGGCCACCAACCACTTTTTCTCTGCTGCATAGCTGACATCTGCTCGCAAGATCCTCTCGTATGGATAAGACTCCATTCGCCCAGGATCCTTCGATGGCAGCTGGTGACGACAGATGAACACCGCGTGCTCAATGTGCTGGTAGTACTCGTACACGTCCATTGCCTGTTCTCTAGTGGGGGCGTTTGGTTTGGTGTCGCAAACAATCGCAGCAAAATCCAAGTCCATTGCACCGTTTGATCTTTACAATTAAAGATGGCTCAAGCAGCCTGCACATGTCAAGCATCCGTTAAATGTGCACTGGTAACCGTCCATATGGGACAGCCTGTGTCTGTCAAGTGACTATGAGGACCACAAGCGCGCGGCGTAACATAACAGCATACAAGCATGAATGTATGTGTGTGTAATTGTCCGTATCCTTGAGAGGCAGTGAGCAACAGATAGTTGGAGACAGTGCGTGATGTTGTCAGAGATGATATGTGTGCTATTATGAGTGTGCGCGCAAACGCATGCCAATGAGTCATGCCATGCGCTAACATAGCCCTTATTGACCTTTGTGTCTGTGCTGAGCTGAGTTACGGTCGTAGGCAGTCAGTCCTTGATGCAACCCGGCACCACAATGCGATCATTGTTGCCGCATGGCTCATATGGATAGATGCCTCCGCTGACCAAAAACATCATGGGCCACTCCATCTCCCTGTCATAAATATTGTTGGATACAAGAAATGCTCATTGTAACACTCAAGGCTAAATTCTGTGATTTTCATGGCCGTTTTAGGCCTTATTTGTAAGGTACATGTTTCTAATGACTTGTGGCGGATATCGGCGAGTTATGAGTCTGCCGCGGATATCGACCGGGGCCCCAAGACCAGTCCGGAAGGTGCCAGAAAACGGAGGGCCAGTCGAGAAGGGCTCGACCAGATTTCTGGAAGGGCCTGGCGCCAAGTAGTGTAACTTGACCATATGAGCAGCAAATTAGGAGATCTTTGGTGCGTTGGAAAGGTCTAGAAGTGTACTACAAGATTCTGCAAGAATATCTTAGCTTCTAGTTCCGTCTAGCGCTAGAATCGTCTAGACAGTAGCATGTGCAGACTGGTAGGTATAAAAGTGACATTCTACAATTTGCAATACAACCTTTAGCTCCCTAGTTTCTTGTGTGCAAGCTTGGTGGTGGTTAGCAGGGGTTGCTAGCGTGTGCCCACCGGTGTGTGCTTGCTTGTGTGACGATCCAAGGCGCTACACAAGTCGGTGTGTAGCTTCGAGCGCATGCGCGTGCGTACGCGAGTGGCGGGGCGCGCGTGTGTGCTTGGCAGAGGGGGCAAGGTTCCGGTGTGAATACCGTGTCTTGGTGAGAGGGTTGTGGATTGGACCAACTCACAGGTGACAAGGCACGAGCACCGTCACAACTGGTATCGGAGCACGGTTTACGAAGGTGAGAGAGGAAGTGTGTGGGCGTTTACACTTTTCATTCGGAAGCGGAGTGTAGTGTGTTAGTGGAGATGGAGGATGCTCGCATGGAAGAGCTTCAAGCTGCCATCTTGGCACTGAGGGAAGAGCTTCATCACACTCAAGCGGCGGCACAAGCACAACGCGAGGCGTATGAGCATGCGATGGCGCGTGTACAAATTCCCATGGCATCAAGCTCGCGCGTGCATGTGAAGGTGCCAAAGCCCAAGCCATTCAGGGGTCAACGTGATGGAGATGCAGTGGAGGAATGGATTTTTCAAGTATCGTCTTGGTTGAAGCTCACGGAGGTGCCCACGCATCTGCACGTGGAGGTTGCAGCGACATTGCTTGAAGGTGCAGCACTTGTGTGGTGGAGGCATCGATGTACACGTGTTGCAAACGGGTTGGCGCTACCATTGACCACCATGGAAGAATTGGCACTTGAGGTTAGGCATCAATTTGTTCCCGTTGAGAGCGTGAAGGCCGCACGCGACAAACTTGCAGCCCTTGTGCAAATGGGGTCGGTGATGGCGTACACGGCCGCGTTTCAGCGATTGGTGATGTCCATACCCAATATGACCGAGGAGGAGCAGTTGGACAGGTATACACGTGGTTTAAAACCTTTGGGGCGTAAAGAAGTGGAGCTACGGGACCCGAAGACACTCGCGGAGGCTATACGCATCGCGGAGCGTCTCGACGCGTTGTACTTCAAGTCCACCACAAGAAACACTGACTGGAGGCAAAGGCATGGTGATCAGCCCCGGGGAGGCTTTCAACATGCATGGAGACGAGGAGAACCAAGTTTAGCACTTGCCAATGGAGGTGGAGCTGACTCTGGGCCTGCACCAATGGAGGTGGGTGCCATACACACACATGGAAGTGAGGCGAAGCACAGCGGACGTGGTGAAAGAGGTAAAGGTGTGCGCAAGTGTTATGCGTGTGGGTCGACGGAGCATTTGGCGTACGGATGCCCCAAACGAAGCACGCAAAGGCCAACACCGGATGGCAACCCTCGCCGTGATCGTCGCGTCACCACCATGGAGCAAAATGGCGTGGAGCAGGAAAACGACTTCCCCCAGTAGGTGAGGAGGCTTTTGCTGGGGATAGGAAGGAGCCTCATGCACGGACGGATGCTGTGACAGTTCCATTAAAGAAGCAAGAAGAGATGGCTTTGAACGCGCCAATGGTGGTGAGTTATGCAAACGAGGAGACAACAAAGTACTTCAGGCTTCGAGCACACATTTGCGATGACCAAGGACGATGGAGAGAGTGTAAGCTCATGATTGATAGCGGTGCCAACAGCAACTTTATGAGTATTGATATTGCGCGGCGTTACGGTTGGCTTTCGTCATTACGAGGAGGTGAAGTGAAGCTCGCTGATGGAGAGCCACCCTCTGGAGGTGATGGCGCTGCGTTTATGACCAAAGAGTTGTGCGTTTGCATTGGGAAGATGAAGGAGAGCATGCGGTTTTGCTGCATCACCCTACGGAACGGGTTTGATGGGATTTTGGGACTACCGTGGCTATGGCAACATAATCCAGCCATCAATTGGAGGAAGCGCGTGTTCACCATCGAGCGAAACGGTGGAGAGTCCATTCAAGCTGCATCGGGACGTCATCGAGGCGCGGCACGCACAATTAGGTGGTACAACAATTGCCCAGATCTCATATGTGCAATTGAGGAAGTTATTGTCTCCACGGAAGGCAAAGGCTGCATGGTTGTGCGTGGTGCGCGAAAACACTGCAAAGTCAGCACCGGAGCTGAGTGACGATGTTCAGACGGCTACTATGGACCCCGAGGTGTGTAAACTTGTTAAAGAATACCAAGATCCTATATCATGGTGGACGGACTTCCATCTGGTCTACCACCTCCACGGAGCGTAGACCACCGTGTGGAGCTGATTGAGGGCGTGCACAAGCCACCGTATCGACCCGTATACAAGTTGTCACCTTTGGAACTGGAAGAGGCCGAGAGGCAGGTGGCGGACTTGCTGGAAAGAGGCTACATCAGGCCTAGTAAGTCCCCCTATGGTGCACCTATTTTGTTTGTACGAAAGAAGAACGGGAGCTTGCGCATGTGCGTCGACTACCGAGCTCTCAACAACATCACGAAGAGGAATTGCTTTCCACTCCCACGTATCGACGAGTTGCTGGAGCAATTGCAAGGTGCGCAGTACTTCACAACACTTGATCTTGCTGGAGGTTATCACCAAATTCGCATCGCGCCCGAGGATGTGGAGAAAACAGCTTTTAACACACGTTATGGGCACTACGAGTGGTTGGTCATGTCCTTCGGACTTACGAACGCACCGGCAACATTTCAAACGCTTATGAACAGCGTTTTTGCTGACTTGATTGGTAAGGGAGTCCTCGTGTACCTCGACGACATTTTGGTGTACGCGACAACAAAGGAGGAGCACGTGGCACTTCTACGGCGCGTGTTGCAGCGTTTGCGCGAACACAAGTTGTACGCCCAGCTACAGAAGTGCAAATTCTTGCTTCGAGAGGTGGAGTACCTAGGCCACATTGTGTCGCATGAAGGCATCAAGCCGGACCCCAACAAAGTGCAGGTGGTGCGCGAGTGGGCTGCCCCGACCAATGTAAAGGAGGTGATGTCCTTTTTAGGCCTTGCGGAGTATTATCGCAAGTTTATCATGGGGTTTTCGCGCATAGCTGCTCCCTTGACTACCCTACTCAAGAAGGGAAAGCATTGGAGCTGGTCAGCAACAGAGGAACATGCATTTGCTGCGTTGAAGAAGGCGCTGACGGAGGCACCAGTCCTGGCTCACCCCAACATGGAAAAGACATTTATTTTGGCTTGCGACGCGTCCGACACAGCCGTAGGAGCTGTTTTGCAGCAAGACCATGGCAACGGCCTTCAACCAGTAGCATTCTTCAGCAAAAAGATGAGTGGTGCGGAGCTGAATTACCCCGTGCACGAGAAGGAACTTTTAGCGCAAGTCATGGCGCTACGACAATGGCGTTGTTTTCTGGAAGGCAAAAAGTTCGTGCTTGAGACGGATCACTCTCCACTGAGGTACTTACAAACACAACCTCATCTGAGTCGCAGACAAGCTCGATGGCTTGAGTTCTTTCAACTTTTTGACTTCGATATCAAGTACAAGCCCGGTACGTCAAATGGTGTTGCTGACGCGCTGAGCCGGCTTAATGCAATTGAGGCACTCGCTCAAGTGCAGCCCGAGTGGACCGACCAGATTCGGCAAGTGCTTCGTGAAGACACGGAGGGTATGAAAGTGTTGCAAGAGCTGGAAAATACAGCTACGGACACAAGTGGGCACTGGTCAATGCGCGACGGGCTGCTGTGGCACCATGGGCGCTTGTACATCCCCAACGTCGCGCATATCCGTGTGAAGTTGCTGAAGGAAGCTCATGACGTGCCCATTGCTGGTCACCAAGGGTTGGAAAGGACTTTGGCAAGCTTAAAACAGCGTTTTTACTGGCGAGAGATGCATCGCGATGTGCGCGACTACGTGGCGTTGTGCGACGCATGCCAAAGGGTGAAGGCAAGCAACCAAAAGCCAGGTGGGTTGCTGCAACCTCTCCCTGTGCCATTGTCCAAGTGGGAGCAAGTTACCATGGACTTTATCACGGGGCTACCAAAGACAAAAGAAGGGTACGACGCTATACTTGTGTTCGTCGATAAAACCAGCAAAATGGTACGCTTGGCACCGTGTAGTGAGTCTTGCACGGCACCGGAGGCAGCACGCTTGTTCGTGAAGCATGTATTTCGTTCTCATGGATTACCACGAAGCATTGTGAGTGATCGCGACCCGCGCTTTACAAGTAAGTTTTGGGAGGCGCTGCATAGTGCACTGGATACCACATTGAAGTTTAGCACGGCATTCCACCCGCAAACTGATGGGCAAACGGAGCGGGCCAACCGTGTGATCGAGGACATGCTGCGTTGCTACATTAACGCGCGACAAGACAATTGGGAGGAGCTGCTTGAGTTGGTTGAGTTTGCGATCAACAACCACCACAATGCAAGCACAGGTGTCACTCCCTTCCTTATGAACTACGGGCAACATCCATTGACACCGTTGACGGCATGGACACCGCGACGACATGACGTGCGTGTGGAGGCAGCTAATGACTTCCTTACAAAGTGCGCGGACATTAACAAGGCAGCTAGGGATGCGTTATTGGTGGCACAAAATCTGCAGAAGCAGTACGCGGGCGCGTATCGCCGACACCTCACGTTTTAGGAAGGCGACATTGTGTTACTCTCCGCGAAGCACGTCCAGGTGCGTACGGGAGTTCGCAAGCTGAATGAACGCTGGTTGGGACCATTTAAGGTCAGCAAAGTTATCTCGGACGTGGCGTACAAGTTGGAGCTACCCGACACCATGCGTGTGCACCCCGTTTTTCACGTCTCCCTTCTGAAAGCATATCGAGGACAACCGCCAGAAAGGCCACCCCCCGAAGTTGGCACGGACGGTGAACCCGAGTGGGAGGTAGAAGACATCCTTGGTGAGAAGTTTGTGCATGGCGTACGCAAGTTCTTAGTGAAATGGAAGGGCTATCCGTTGCATGAAGCATCCTGGGAGCCAGAGGCACACTTGACTAATGCTCAAGACGTTGTGCGTGCCTATCTTGCTCGACGACAACCTCGCGAGCTTCGAGGACGAAGCTCACCTGGGGGGGGAGGAGTGTAACACTCAAGGCTAAATTCTGTGATTTTCAAGGCCGTTTTAGGCCTTATTTGTAAGGTACATGTTTTTAATGACTTGTGGCGGATATCGGCGAGTTATGAGTCTGCCGCGGATATCGACCGGGGCCCCAAGACCAGTCCGGAAGGTGCCAGAAAACGGAGGGCCAGTCGAGAAGGGCTCGACCAGATTTCTGGAAGGGCCTGGCGCCAAGTAGTATAACTTGACCATATGAGCAGCAAATTAGGAGATCTTTGGTGCGTTGGAAAGGTCTAGAAGTGTACTACAAGATTCTGCAAGAATATCTTAGCTTCTAGTTCCGTCTAGCGCTAGAATCGTCTAGACAGTAGCATGTGCAGACTGGTAGGTATAAAAGTGACATTCTACAATTTGCAATACAACCTTTAGCTCCCTAGTTTCTTGTGTGCAAGCTTGGTGGTGGTTAGCAGGGGTTGCTAGCGTGTGCCCACCGGTGTGTGCTTGTTTGTGTGACGATCCAAGGCGCTACACAAGTCGGTGTGTAGCTTCGAGCGCATGCGCGTGCGTACGCGAGTGGCGGGGCGCGTGTGTGTGCTTGGCAGAGGGGGCAAGGTTCCGGTGTGAATACCGTGTCTTGGTGAGAGGGTTGTGGATTGGACCAACTCACAGGTGACAAGGCACGAGCACCGTCACACTCATGCACCATACAGTCACAGCAGAAGCATGTGCATATCCACTTCAAGTAATGTACCTCCAGGATACGCCCACCATGGCAGCTGCTTGCCAGCATACAAGAGAGAAATTGCCTCTCTTTCAAACGTAGGCAAATGCCAAGGTTGCCATCCTCGCTTCTCACTGGGTGACACTGACATTGTACGTCCGCATTGATTGTTTTGGCTTGCTTACGGACTTGATGGTGGCAACGCCAACAACTACAGCATTGATGGCAATGTCGAACACCTGATCCTCAAAAAATCCGTCCCCACCCTTGATAGGAAATTCAGAGTTAGCAGGCAGCATGTGTGAAGCTTGTATGCAGCCATGGAGGCAACAGCTAAGCAAACTAGTGAGGACCGTAGAACTTGATAGAAAGCCGACATCACAATAGTCACCTCTCTTTCAGCCAAGTTGCCTGGTACTCAGCGTCTATAAGAGGCTTAGCAGTTAAAGGCGCAAGTATGACCATCTGCTGGTTGGCCCTCAAGTCCCTGCCAATCGAAGACTCATGCCCCAACCAGCAGCAGTTTTAGTAGCGCGGCTGCCTTGTGTAGCTTCCATGTCGCTCGAGCGCCTTTCCTTCTTGGCAGCATTGCGTTCTTCCGTGCTCTGCCCGCCACCACTGCAATGCATCGATGGCAATGTTCTCTTGTGTACAGATGCTCTCAAGCAAGGCATCGTTCGTGACGTGATAAATGTTGCCTCGCCCTATTACTATGCCTTGTTCTTTGATGCGCCTGGAGTGTGCCAAGGTGAGGTATGCTTCTACAAGCGCCTAAATCTCCTCTGCGTGCTTGATTGTGGCGACCTCATACCAGATGGACCCGTTAAATTCTGTTTTGCAGTGTTTGTAGACAGTATATTGCCAACTCTGTGGCAGAGCAGCAGGCCTGAACGCTGATCTTTACGCATGACGCCATATAGTCGCACACAAACCATCTCCTGACATACCGAGTCATGAATCTGATCTTGTTTTCCTTGCAGTTGGACTGGGTGTTGACATACAGCTTCACAGCGCGCTAAAAGGTGTAGCACTAGAACACATCATGGCTGCCATGTTGTTGGATGTTGTAAAATAGGGGGCAAATTTCCGCAATGTGCTTCAGAATCTGTTTGTTGGTGCCAAAGCAGATCTCACTGTTCACCTTCTTATACCCGAGCAATGCATCCGCGAGCTCCAACCCAAGCGAGCTAAAGAACAAGAGGAAGATCATATGGAGATATATGACGAGATCTTTCCTTTTCCGGAGCAGCTTGTGAAAAATATAGAGCACAACAAATTGTACGAAGATATGGTGCTCCTGCACCTTCCACCATCTAAGACATCTGCTAAGGCCGTGTGGCTAGCGATTACCATTTTTCACCTCTCTTGCTCTTGCATTTCTTGTTACGGTAAGCGCACTGTCGATGTCAACCTTGCTGATCTGCGTCCCCTCCATCCAATAGAGTGCAGCCTTTCAAGCTCTTGGCCAATTCACCTCTCTTGCTCTGGCATTTCTTATTACAGTAAGTCGACTGTCGATGTCAGCCTTGCTGACCTGCGTCCCCACCATCCATTAGAGTGCAGCCTGTCAAGCACTTGGCCAGTCTTTCGGCTAGCGTGTGCATGGTATCCAAGACCATGTCCAAGCTTGGGTCAAACTTATAAATAAACCCGCTAAAGCCTCTACAAAGGCGACAGCTCATTGACGCCATACTTGTTGGCCTTTTCTTTCTTGTAATTGAGATCTTTTGTGCTTTCAACTTCATCGGCCATTTGGTATGTGGCCTTTGCAGTTCTTTTCGCAAATGGATGGCGACTGTGGTAGCGGCTGCTAGCATAGTGAAAATCCATTCTGTTGCTTGGGGCTTCTTCAACAACAGTGTTGCTAGTGCTCGGATCTTAAGTGACACTTTTGGTGACAATAGAGTACCGCATATGAGTTGCTAGCAAGCAACAAGCCCTGCAACCGCATAAGCCGCCGTTTTTGAATTGCCCCATCTCACATTGGGTGGGATTGTCGCCGGCAATGTTCATGACCATAGCTCTTAGGAAAATTTTATCATCGGCAGCCCATGGAGGCATCAGGATTCACTGCTTCGTATGCAGGAGCGCACAAGTGCAACTACGCGCGGGACACAACCACAGCTGTTTATGTGGACTGTCGAGCACATCAGACATGAACAACCGCACAAACCGCATGTGTAAGCCAATAAAGCTGCACAAGGCACAGCGAGCATGTGCGATTAAGAAGTAAACGATGATAGCTTACAACCCTATCACCGCAAGGCATGCACCTGACGGTCGCTGTTGATAGTCGCATGAACAGCCTTGGCAAGCGAAATCATACAAGCACAGCAATGGATGAATGCATAAACTCGACAGTCGCTGTTAACAGTGCAAGGACTTCTGAACTTAACACGGCAATGCAATCCATATAAGAATAGCTTCGTTCGCGTGGCATTATAAAACGGATGCATGCGAGCGTACCAGCCAATCGATCCGGGAGCTTGATATCGAACCGATTGAAGTCCAAACCATAGTTCGTGGGGAAGCCCATGGCGTACAAATCCTCCAACTCATCCACTATGAGCTTCATGAACGGGTTCAGATTGTCCTTGTCTGCGTTAAGTAGTTCGTCAGCTGAAACACATACTACTGGCATGATAGAAGACGCCTATGAGCTGACGCGCTTGCCTCCATTAAACACACAATGACATTGATGATAAGGCTGCTCCGTTTTATAGTGGATGCGTAGCTGAAACCATCGTTGTGCAGCATGAGCCCAATGTTGCGCGGGTCTCTAGTACACTGTTGCGCAACCTCTTCATTTTCATACGAGCACTCGCAATCCATTTCTGAAAACCATCCAAGTGCTGCAACATGTCAATGTCATAATTGTAGCGTCCATATTCGCATTTGCTTGACGGTGGGATGGTATTCGTGCAGTCCCAAAAAGCAGTCAGTTTCTCTCCACTTGCTGCCATGCCAAGCTTCCCATTAAGGAGCTGGGGGATGGTTTGCTGGCATGTTGAACCATGTGTCTTTGCCTCGCCAAGCAAGATTATCATATGCGATCGAAGTCCCTTCCAGCCACGGACCGAGTCTTGGACCAATGGGCGTGTACAAAAAATCAATACACTCCTTGCGCATGCGCCCGCATTCGCCTCCGCACGGCTGTTCCAACAAGTGTTTCAAGATCTTGTGGTGACTGTCGTCTTGGCAGCTGTCCTCACAGTCACCGTAGCCTTATGGAAATGCATGTGGAAAGAGATAATTGGATCGCGTGCATGCTATACATCTCTGTGACTCTGGCATTGCAATGACAGTCAGCAATGCATCAACAGCCGTGCTGTTAGCCGGCTGGGAGGGGTTGTGCTGGCCAAGTAAGGGCATGGAAATCGCTACGGAGCTGACTGTGGTCGTGGGCGGGATCCTTCGTCAGCTGTACAATGGAGTCTTTGGCACCGAAAACAGTCTTCAGCACGTTGTTAATCAGTAATTGCTGTGCATGAGAGTCCTCCCAGTCTGTCAGCATCGACATGAACTTGTCCAGCATGATTTGCGTGGGTGTGTCTGAGGACTATTATTGACGAGACAAAATTGCAGAATTGAAGTGCATCACATTGCGCTAAAGGCATTTGCGGTGGGTGCTTACTTTCTTGCGCTGCCTCGTCAAGTCGCACGTGGGCCAATAAAGTCTCCAACTCAACCCACTACGCAATTGCAACATACACCTTTTGCAGAGTGCAGTGGACTACGGACAGTCGTAGGCATGCACCATTCATAGACATGAGCAGCTACAGTACAACAACTGTGCGTAACATGATTGCTCGCCTTGCCGCGGCACCTCGTGCAAGAGCAAGTTGTGTAGGACACTTCTTGCTGCTTTGGATCATCATCATCGCTTGTCAGAGGCTCAAACATGCCTTCAATTGGCATACCAACAGTCGACTGTCGATCCGAATGCTGAAGTGGAGTTGTTGCGGCACTGCTGGTGCTGGCAACATCAATGGTCGGCTGTCCACCTAACTGTTCTTTGCTAAAGTGTGGCTGCCGCTTCATTGCTGATGCCGGCCAAATGAACAGTCGGCTGTCCAAGCACGGGATGCCTGAAGCAATCTTGCAGTTAATGACACACCACATGCACTGGTACCATCAGATGACGGTGGAGATCATAGCAAGGCAGCAAGTTAATCGACAGTCTCTTAGCACAGTGAGGATGTCTATGTACAGCATTTGTATTGTTAGTGGCATGCATAGTGTCATGTATACTCAATGCAAAGCAGTACGCCAGGTACACCAGCGTGGTCAACTTACTGCTTATGCTGCTGGCTGATGTCGCTATGTTGCCCGAGCATGGCTGGATCCTCATGGGCGGGCTGAGGGTTGATAGCCTCAATGGGCTGGTCATCAACCACATGGTGCTGGACGACGGAAGCCTGCTTTGGCAAATGTGGGGAACTCTATTGGCTGCAATGGCGGTTGTTCTTACGAAAGGTGTTCCTCTTACTGGCTGGTTGCAAGTTGATTCCCTTACTATTAATGTCCTTGGCAAAGCGGACAGCCTTTTTGCTAGCCATTAGTACAGCTAGATTCTGCCACCAAGGACACCGCCAAGCAGGTCGTCGCCACCACCAACAAGAGCACCGCTCCCTCCGCCACTTTCCTGAGCGCAACAACCCTATTAAGCAGACCATGTAGGTAGGAACCCTGCTGTTGGCCCATGCACGTGACTCGACGGTCGCACCATGCACGGTGCGACGGTCGAGTGTAGCCACTGCCCACCGTGCGATGGGCCTGAATCGGCGGCCAGCAGAGAAGCTGGGCTACGCTTGACAGCCCAACCTCTGCATCTTGAGCATTGACAGTGATGGCCCATGCACGTGACTTGAGAATTGTACCGTGCATTGGCCACGCACTGTGCAATTGTAAAGAGCTGAGCATGCGTCAGCAATGATCCGCCCAAGTATCATACAGCAGACCAACTTAAAACCATAGTTGCATTGTACGCGCTCGCCCGCTGATAAGTACGGTATGAGTACCGTACTTAGCAGCGCGTGTACTAGTACACGCAAGTTACGCATACAGTACGTCTGAATTAGGGTTTGGCGTTGTGTATCTGGCTCTGCGTCACAGTCAGTTTGCTTAGCGGCGGCGGCGGAGGCGGCGGTGGCATCGGTGCAGGGTGGTGCTAGCGGCGGTTGCAGCATTGAGGGGTGCGCCACGTAGCTAGGATTGGGTTTGCTAGCATGGCGCGGCGCAACAAGGATGCACTTATGGAATGGAACAAGGTGAAGATCATTGCTCCCCCACACGCCAGGAGGACATCCGCAGTGCAAGTGCCTTTTTTGTACTAAGGAGTTCTGGGGTGGTGTTGTAAGAATTGGAGCCCATCTGTTGGGTGCGGTGGGGGAAGGTGTTGCTGCATGCCCATTAGCGCCAGAAGAGTTGAAGGCTGCACTTTTGCTTATTGAAAGACAAAAGAAAACAGTTGCATCAAAGAAGTGTATGCATGCAGAGTTGCATGCCAGCACGTCAGTAGAGGGTGAAAACACAGCTGCTGCATCTATGCAGCCATTGATTCGTACAGCATTGCGAGCATGCAACAAAAGCCAAGTTGATGCGGATGTAGCGCGCATGTTTTATGCGGGTGGCTTGCCTTTCAACCTAAGTAGGAGCAAGTATTTTAAGCAAGCTATGCGCTCTGTTGCTCGTCATGGACCTGGCTATATCCCACCCAGCTACAATACATTGCGCACCAGTCATCTTGCCAATGAGAAAAGATTGATTAAAGGACGCATGAGCGAGGTGCAGTTTTCCATTGCAATGACCGGCTGCTCCATCACATCGGATGGTTGGAGGGACCATGTGAAACATCGCTTGCTGAATATCTTACAAGTCAGCCCCAAAGGCATCATGTTCTTGGATGCCGTCAACACGGAGGGTCACACGAAAGATGCTGCCTACGTTGCGTGTGAGCTTATCAACGCCATTGAGAAGGTATGTTGCAACAGGCTGTGTTGCGCACATACTCACACACGTAGACACTCACTCACACGGGCACACATGCTGCACACACATGTGAACGCACACACATACACGCGCACAGACATGCAGCGCACACTCGCACTCATGCACGCACATGCTGCATGCTGCATTTGCTGCACACACGCGCACATGCATGCTACACATGCTGCACACACTCACACATGCACGCACGTGCTGCATGCTGCACATGATGCAAACATGTACGCACGCACGCACACACATGCACACAGACACCATTACGCAGGCAGCTCATTTACACACTTGTGTGATGCAGATTGACCCCCTTAATGTCGTGCAAGTGCTGACCGACAGTGCCTCCGTTTGATTTCAGGCTGGAGAATTGATTGTGAATAAGTTTCCGCACAGTAGCTGGAGCCCTTGTGCGGCTCACTGCATAGATCTCCTTCTGAAGGACATCGGTAGGCTTGCGTGGGTAGCACCTGTCATTCGCAAGGCCAAGTGCATAGTGAAGTTTATTGCCAACCATCATAGGAGTTTAAGCATATTCAGATATGATGATTGGGGGTCACCAATTGTGATTGTGTATGCATGCATGCACTCGCACACACGCATGCGCATGCCTTTTGTGCAGGTCAAAGATCAACAAGGCATTGCTGGTGCCAGGAGAGACTCGTTTCACTTTGGCATTCATCATGCTTCAATGCTTAGAAGAGGTGAAGGCAGCACTTGATCAGACTGTGGTTGATGATCGATGGCGCGCTTGGGCTGCTCGCGGAGCGCACAAGCGCAAAGCTGCCAAAGTACGCGAGTTCACCCTGTCACGATCATTCTGGAAGGAGTTGTCTGTTGTGCTGAAGGTTTGTGCACCTCTAGTGCAAGTCATGCGCTTGGTCGATGGCAACGAGCCCACCACCGGTGAGGGGTTGTGACATGTTGTACTATGCATGTATATGTACACATGCCGCGCTATATGCCCTTGTCACATTGCTAATACTTGCAGGCAAGCTCATGTATGCTATGTCCCAAGTCCGTGAAGTCATCTCCGATGTGACCATCTCAACGGCGAACAAGCAACAAGTGCTGGAGCGTTTAAACAAGCGCTGGAAGATGCTACACACAGATCTGCAAGCGGCTGGCTACCTCTTAGATCCCGAGTATACGTCTGCACAATCAACATGAGCGCAAAGATGTCATTGATGGCTTCTACAATGTGCTAGCTAAATTGTTGCCAGTTGAGCAGCAGGTGATTGCAGTAAGGCAACTTGCAAAGTAACGAAACGGTGATGGATTGTTGGGGCGTGAGGTGGCGAAGGCATCAGCTAAGCATATGCCTGCGCATCAATGGTGGTTGCGATTTGGTAGTGGAGTACCACAGCTGCATCAAATGGCTGTGCATGTCTTGGCGCAAGTGACCACTGCATCGTCGTGTGAGCGCAACTGGAGCATGTACGATCACATCCACAGCAAGAAGCGTAACAAGCTAACTTTGGAGCGTGCGAAGGACCTTGTTTGGGTGTTTACCAACCTGTACTTGGTAGATGAGACAGAGGCCATTGATTATGTAGAGAAGTTTGTTGCATGGGGGGAGGAGGAGTGGGAGGTGGATGACACTGTGAAGGAGGCAGATGCTCGCGACCCTGCGCATGCATCATCGAGCTCTACTGAGATTGAGGATAGTGATGAGGGTGATAGCGTACTTAGTGATGAGACTGCAAGTAGTGCTGATGTTGTAGCATATGAGACCGAAAAGCCATAAGCGGATACACTTGTTTTATTGTATTGTGATGAGAAAAAGTTTCATGAACATGTTGATTATGGTTGTAGTCTACTGAGCATGCAACAACATTCAGAATGCAACAGAAGCGTGCTCCATATACTAGACTACTATAAGCACAAGGTATCATCATCTGGAAACAATTATTTTGTTTGTAATAATGTAGGCCACATTAAGGACGTACTCGGACGTACCAGCCTTACAAGGATCGTACTGGATGCGTACTTAGAAAGCAAAGCACCAGTACCCGTACCAGTACTGTGCAACTATGCTTAAAACCATGCGTGGTTCAGCAATTATGGAGAACCGACCACGAATTGGTCCGTATTGTCGCGGACACTTTGACCTAGAAGGCTTGGTTTAGTTCAGGACCATGCATTGTCCGCAATACAATGGAAATGTGGACCAGTATGAGCAGACCATGCATGGTGCGGGCTGCTCGTCCAAATTGACCGATAGGGTGATTCCGCCTAATTTCGGGTGCTAACCTAATTTCGTGCGTTGGCAGTTTTTGGCATTTTTTGGCGGAATGGTGAAGGGAATGGCGGTGGGGAAGATACCCCTGGGTTCCTCTCGAGCCGGGCTATCTACCCATGCTTTCAGTTTCAAATTTGAAGCAGTAGCGCGCGCACTATGCAATTTTGAATAGGCTTTTATAGGTAGTTAAATGTGAAAACTCATGGTATGGAACTTTGGTTGGTAATAACTCTTGCAAACTAATAGCTTTTGACATGGGGTCTTTTGCATCATGTTATATACTGTATAATACAACTTCTCACCAAGTTTCATGTTAATTGGAAAAGAATTGAGACAGTTGAGTGTGCCATGTGGGGGGGGTTGCGCGTACGTAATCTTGAAGTGAGGGTCAGTAGTAACTTTTGACTCCGTGCATATTTTAAAATGGGGTTTTTGGCATTGTTCTAGTTATGGTATAATACACATTCATCTAAAGTTTCATGCCATTTGCATGTCTACTCCAACAATTAGGTGTGACACTCAGAAGAGTGTTGTGTAAGATTTTCAAATGTGCATGCAAGTTGTGGCGGGTGTTGTGGCAGCGACCTAGCGACATGGGTTGTTGACATTGTGATTGAGAAGGTTGTGTGCATGCTTGCTGTGCCATTGCATTGCGGGTGGTAGTAGTTGGTTAGTTGAGTGGGGGAGGGGTGACATTACACACGGGGCTAGTTAGGCACACAAGCAAGAGCTCTGCATTACAAGGAGAGGATGGTCAACAAGGATACTCAGGTACCTACTCTACCAGGCTGGCTCAGAACTGCTTGGATGCCATTGCAGTGTCTCATCACAGCCAGTATGTGCAATGCTATGCACGTGAAACGCTCAGCTTTTGGTGCCAAGCGTGTCACCAACAAGTAGGTGCAGTTGGAGGCCAAGTCCGGCCTCAACCAGCACAAGAGGGGCCACTACATCAGCAAAGCAGCACATGCAAAGCTGCTGGAGGCTGTGCCAGCAGTTTTGGAAGCAGCCAAGTCTGGTTGCATGAGCCTCGCTGAGGCTGCCAGAGAGGTTGGACTTCCCCCTTCCACTATGCTTGACTACCACCACAACCCATCCCCAGCTGCAAGCATACAAGTAAGTTAGCTGTTAGCCATGCAGAGTTCCTGTTGCAGCAGTGAGAACTGTTAGCACAACCATCAGCTTACTTGCGTGCTGATGTTGGTAGGGGAGCTGGTCGCCCTTGCGTGTTGACGTTGGAGGAGGAGACTGAGCTCGTGAGCGTGCTCACTCATGCCAACAACATGGGGAATGCCATGACACTCACTGAGATTGCCATGTACGTGGCTAAGCTACTTGTGAAGGATGACAGAAGGGCATGCTTCAAGGATGGCATACCGAGCTACAAGTGGGTGGCATCGTTTAGAAAGAAACACAAGCTAAGCAAGAGGAAGGCAGAACCTCTGGATGCTAGTCGTTGTGGAAGCTTCAAACGCTGGATAGTCAAGGACTACTTCCAGACACTGCGTGAGGTATTGGACCACCTGCAAATAGGTCCTGACCGCATCATTAGCTGTGATGAGATTGGAGTAGAGCCTGAGTCCTGCATGAAGAACTGTGAGGTCATTATGAAACGGTGAGTACCATTGTGTTGCAGTTGTGCAAAGTGTGTGATGCAATGCTTGACCAGCTGTGTGCATGCAGAGGATCAAAGTGGGCACAGCTTGGCACCTCTGGTGGGCGCCAACATGTCACCATCATGGCAGCAGTGACTGCAACCGGCTATGCCATCCCCCCGGGAGCCATCATGAATGGTGCCAAAGTGTATGAAGAGTGGTATGCAGCATGGGACATACCTGGAGCACAGCTAGCAGTGCAAGAGAATGCATGGATGACCACGGAGCTGTTTGGCACCTGGATTGACCACCTTGCACGTAACATGCCTGGTGGGATCAGCCCCTCCAACCCTGCGCTTCTGATATGTGACGGCCATGTAAGCAGATACAATGTCAAGACCATTGACAAATGCAGAGACATGGGCTTAGAGGTCCTGGTGCTACCCCCCCACACAACCCACAGACTCTAAGTGCTGGACGTTTTTTGTTTAGCAGTTTCAAAGCTCAGTACCGGAAGGAGTACAGGGCATGGTTTGCCAACAACCAACATGTGAGTGGCTTGCCTAACGAGGCATTCCTAAGGATGCTAGTGGGCAGTTTCTACGCAGGCCTCAGTGCACACAATATCATCAACGGATTCAGAGCATGTGGTAAGCATGCATGCAATGTGCATGCATGCATGTGTGCATGCAAACCCATAACTGACCTGCCTGTGATGCTATGCAGGTATCCACCCCTTTAACAATTGTGCTGTTGACAAGTACCTTCCCCCTGAAGGACCCAAGGGTGCACTGGACTGCCTGCTGGATGCCCTGGAGAGGGGGGGTTGCGAGGAGGAGGAGTTGGTGGAGGAAGAGCAGCAGAGAGATGCTGAGACTGCTGCTGCATCAGAGACCCAAGATGTAGCCAAGAAGAGGAGGGTAGGCGTGCTCCCTAAGACTGCTGAGTGGCTAACAAGCCAAGATGTAAGAGACAGGCAGCATGGCATTGAGGAGGAGAGGAGGCAAAAGCAAGAAGGCATAGCAGCACGCAAGGCAACTAGACAGACCAAAAGACGTGACAAGGAGGCAGCCGATGCAAGAAGGGCCACCGAAACACAAGCAAAGAAGCAGCAGGCAGCAGACAAGAAGAGGGAGCAAGAGCAGGAGAAGGCAGCAAGGGCAGCTGAGCAAGAAGCGGCCAGACTAGCCAAGCAAAAGGAGGCCTTACGCAAGGAGGCGGAGGTCAAGGAGGGGCTGTTGCTGGCGCAGGAGAGGAGGGAGAAGAACAACAGGGAAGCCCTGGAGCTATACCACAGCTGGAGTTGGGACAGCTGCAGTTGGGTGAGCGAACGCCATGTGCCGTTCTTCGTTTGGGCAGAGCAGCTGCTCCTCAAGGTGGATCGCCGCCTCTGCTACAAGGAGGAGCATGAGGCAGCCAGAGAGGCTGGCGCCCGCTGGAGAGCACGTAGGGTTAGGCATAAGTAGAGAAAGACAAGCGTAGCCAGCTGTACATACACCCATGCAACCGCATATATACAACCCCATCGCTTGCCTGCTGTCGCTGTAGCCTAATACTTGCATTCTGCCGCCTTGTCCTCAACATTGCACACTGCCTTGCATGCTGCCTTGCCCCCCCCCTCTCCCATCATTTGCACAGTTGAAAAGGGCGGGAATGTCAGCTAGCGCCAGCTGTGCTGACCGCCGCCACCGCCGGCCTTACCCACAACGTTGGGCTGGTGCTTACCTCGCCCCACAGCGCAAAAGCACCGCCCGAAATTATGACAGGTAGATTTTGTTCTGCAAGCTGACACACCCTTACCTGTGCAGCGTCGTATCTGACGCGTCACCTGTCCAAAATTGTGAAACAATATGGGTGGATAGCTAAACTCTAGGCCTATACTACCTATGAGGGGACTACCCGCCAGAAAGTGCTTCAATCAAGCGTTATTTCACTTCCTGCCTTATTTGCCCGAAATTAGGCGGAATCACCCAAAGCTGAGCGTGCACCAGCAACGGTCCGCTCAATAATTATGTTTGGACCAGCCACTCTGTTAAAAGCTACCACAACATACAGTCTACCCTCGCTAAGAGCATACTATTTGTCCCCAGCAATCGTATGCTCTTGGCGAAGTTATGCTCTTGGCGTTTAAGAGAATAACATGCTCTTAAAAAAAAAGAGCATAAATATGCTAAAAACGCGGCTTCGTCACGCCCGTCACGCTCATTACGTCACGCGCATCAGGTTACGCCCGTTGCGCCATTACACCCATCACGCTGGTTGCGCGTCACATCTTGCCCATCATGCCCTAATCGTCACGCTCATCACGCCTTATGCCACACCCGTCACGTCTTCTCCCTCGATGTTGGGAATATGCACACTCAAA
Source organism: Chlorokybus atmophyticus (assembly GCA_009103225.1). NCBI lineage: Eukaryota > Viridiplantae > Streptophyta > Chlorokybophyceae > Chlorokybales > Chlorokybaceae > Chlorokybus > Chlorokybus atmophyticus. The sequence goes on from RHPI01003369.1 coordinate 1,898,867, forward strand.
CATGCAAGAATTTCATGAAAAAAATATATGCTCTTCGCGGTTAGTCATATTCTCTTAGGCACCAACATTTGCCTGTAAAACCATTTGTAATCTCACATTCTATGCTATAAGCGGGGTTATTCTCTTGGAGCGAAGTCTCTTAGCGGGGGTAGACTGTATATGGTCCACAATAGGTAAAGTACGGACCGGATGCATGGTCCGTATGCTCATGGACAGATGCACCGGGGACAGCCCTGGTCCGGCCGCGGACCATAAATGGTCCAGACTCCCGCAGAATATCGGACCGGTAACATTAGTGCTCCGGCCGCGGACCATGCATGGTGCGCTACAGCGCACAGGACAATGGGGCTCCGAAAGGACCATGGACGGTCCGTCCCCCGGAGCCCAGGTACTCGTGGTCCTCAGGGGACGGACCATGCATGGCCCGCGAACAAGCCGTGTGCAAAAGCTGCGCGATGCAACGGGGCTTAAAACGGTTGAGGTTGCAAACAACATGGATTGCGTGATGGCTCGTGTGTCTTGTGTTACATGTGTTGTCAATGATGCAATTCATTTTTGAATACTGCACACTATGGTGCAGACTACCCTTTCAATCGTCCATTTAACAAGTTTTATAAAAAGGATTAATCGCTTGAAGGTTTTAAACTGCAGACACTCAATGTATCAAGCATTGCACGTCACTGGCAACACTAGACTTTATGCGAGGCGCTCATGTATATGTAAATAGGTGATGTGTGTCGTGTTCACGCGAAGACCGATAGACAGCTAGTGGGCAAATTAACTTAACCTGCATCATGCATTTGTTTTAGTCAATTTTCAGTGGGGAACGAGGGGAAACACGCGGGGCGGCCAAATAAGCTTGGAATGGTATCATTAAAAATCAGAGTTGTAAATTGCATATCATTATCTAACTTTTCAACTTGCTGTTTTATAGGCCCCAACCTTCACTTTTGCCCTGTATCTGGAATCCTATATGTGTCCAACTTGAAATTTAAAATAGGCTTTTAGTCTCCATGCGTTATGCATACAGTGCATTATCTTGTTGTTCACACAAGCTCGTACACTTTGGCCACGATGTGCGTGCCGTTTGGACGACCGCTGTGCAGATATTCAGCAGCAAAGTGATCTTCGACTGTTGCCAGTGTGGTCTACTTGGCGCGGACACGATGAGCACGGGAGCCATGCCGCGCTGCGTTGATTTTGAGAGGATGCCCCAGTAAAGAACACACCTGTCGGAAGCTGGTAGCCACGTGGTGGCGCTTATCGTCCTCGGAGTGCACATTCTCGATGATGTATCCTGGAGGCCTGAACAGCTGCTTGCTCTGCAGAATTTTCACGACACGCATGAGTTCTCAGAACGGTTGTGAGCGAGGATCAGCGAGTCGCTTGCCGCTGCCTGCTCTGGCGTGTCCTTGACACTCCCATCCTGCTATCAGCAGGTCGATGTTGCCCACCGCTAGGAGGTGATCCGCAACGATTAAACGGATGTCCTGTGGCAGTGCCTTCAGACTGCCTTGCAGTGCCGATAGCGGCAGTCGCTGCGGGTAGCATTTGTGTAGGTGGCGCAAGTGGTGGCCCAATGCAATCTGTGCGTGTGGATCAGGGTCACAGTAGAAGTACTTGGTGACTGTCGCGCCGGTGTCGATGACAGCAGTGAGGCCACTACATAATCCTCCAAATAGTTTCAACACGGTGATGCCTTGTTATCGCCGGAATACGTGAAACTCCACTACTCCAGTGGCCACCTGGTGTTGTTCTCGGACAGCAGCTTGGTCCTTGTAGAGAGGGAACCGTGAAGTGAGCCGCGGTCTTGTCAGAAGCAGATGGGCAACCACCTGTGCGCGCCAGCGGCGTTCCGCTGGTTGCTGGTGGGCCACTTCCTCAATAGCATCTTCCTGAGACTCGTCGTATGGAATAGGAGAGTCTTGGTCCGCGTCGTGGGTAACCACCGCAGATGACCTGTCAGTGGTTGTCGAGCCCGACCTGTGAGTGGCTGTCGCAGCTGACCTGTCAGTGGTTGCCGACAACGACCTGTAGGTGGCTGTTGCAGCTGACCTTTGGTGGGAGCGAGTGCGAGCCACCAACTTGAGAGGCAGATATCCTTCAACTTCTCCGTCCTCCTCATCCCAATGAGGACGAAACCAGGCCTTCTCTGTCCAGCAGTCCAGCCCCATGCCAACAGGGAAGTTGAAGTCCTGTCCCAACAGCAGGTCGAAGGATCCTGCGTCGGTGACCACGCACTTTTGTATGACCTCGGTGCTGTGGGACGGGTCCACTTCTATCAAGCGGATGCAGAGGGCTTGCTTGGTGATACCGATCACCTTGTTACGGCTGCCGGTTGCGGTGTCGAGCACGTATGGGCACGGCATCAGCTCAGCGCTGGTGATGCCAAGGTCACGTCCGAGGTAACGTCCGATGATGACAGGCTGGCCTCTAGAGTCAAGCATCACCCGCTTGGGTGCTTGCCCATTGATCGTGACATGCTTGCCTTAGTTGGCGATCATGGCCGCGTTGGCATGGATGCGCAGCCACTTGAATCGTCGGTAGCGTGTGCGTGGGGTGTCTGCTGCTGCAACCTCCTCGATGGTGTCGAGCGCAGTGCGGCAAGCGCCCCTCAACCAGCTAGGTCTTGAGCACCTTCTTGACCGCGGCCTGGCAAGAACCGTCCTTGTCTTGGCTGTTGATAAACACGCTGTGGCCTGGGTGCTAACGGTGCTGCCTGTGGCTGCCCTGGTTGCGGTGCCGCGGGATTGCGTCTCTGTGTGGCCAGGGTCATTCCTGGCGGCGTGGCCAGTGGCTATTGGGGAAATCCTGGAGGACCGGGTGTTGTGGGCCCGCTTCCCGTGCGGCCTGTTTTTCCACATAAGTCCAGCGTACTGCATGAGTTGCCTCCCTGACCAATGTACCTTCCCATGTGGATGTTGGGTTGTTAATCTCATCACTCCAACGGTGATTCTGAGGCATGGGCTGGAGATACACTGCGCGGAGGAGCCTCGCTCTTATGTTGTGGGTGATAGTGGGAACCCTTGGAATCCATGCCATGTAGGAATCCCATCTGCCATTGACCACTCCCACCTTCAACACCGTTGTTGCTCGCGCCCGCACAGTGAGGTAAATCTCTGGTTGTTGGACATGCTGCTTGTAGGCAGTTGAGTCTCAACTGTTGAGATGCGTCTGCGTTGCCGCGCTGCTTCCACCCCTGGTAACCTCAGTATGGCCTCTTGTACTCCTTCTAAAATGTCGGTGGATGTGGAGGCAACCTCGTCATAGGCTTGCCGTAGTTAGCGCAGGAAGGCGTCTACCAAGAGCAATCTGGTGCTGAAGGCGAGCGGGGGGACTGCGGGGTGATTGGTGACTAGCCAAGTCACCAGTCTTGCTCGAGCTGCGTTACCACCTTCTCGCATCCCCAGCATGCGCCTCAGGCCGATGCCTTCTTGTCGGTGCAGCATGGTTGCTTGTTGCTATAGGGCAGTACGTAGTTGCTGTTCCCTGCTCCATCTCGTTGTGTCCACCCTTGCGTTGTGAGGTAGCCTCTCCTTGGATCCCATTGATCTCCAGGCAAGTCTTCCAACAAGGCGGGTAGCAGCGGGGCGATCACCCCCCTGGTTTGTTGGGCCAGCGCCTGTCTGGTTACCGGGCTCACCGACGAGAGGTGTTGTACTAGATGATGGGCCAGCGATTGTTGGCTGAAGAATGCCAGCGCGAGCATCGGCAAGGCCGTGCGCTCTTGCGTTGATGGCCGCCGCTTGATCCTGTCGCCAAGTGAATGCCTGTTCTAGCGCGGAGTAGCGCTCATGACATCGAACGGTATTGAGGGGCCTCAGTGCTTCGTTGTCACCCACAGGCATGTCGACTGTATCAGCGATGTGCTGCTGTACGTTGGGTTGCCGGTCCCTATACGTGTCCAGTGGGCTGGGCTCAAAGGGTTCATGACGGACGAGGGCGGGTTGGCGTGGCGCCGTCTGCATATCGTTATGCAGAGTCTAAAACAACTGCAGTGCCAGCTCCAGTACAACAGGCGTTCTGACAACGAAAACATGGTCTCGCATGGGAGGTGCCGTGCCGGCGAGAATTTCATCCTCTAGTTGTTGCCGAGTCTGTTTTGGAAGCGTGTGTTATTCAGGCAGTGGGAAGACTCGATCACTGCGTTCAACGCGTGTTGTGCGCTCCCCTCCTCGCCCAAAAACAATGGTAGTGGGATCTGCCCCAAGCATGATGGTCTCCCAGGCACGCGCAGCTTGCTGACTTCGCGGGACAGCCTGACGTGACGTCGAGGGCGGGCAATGTAGCTGAGCGTGTTGCTGCAGCGGCAGCAGGCTCGACGATGGCAATGTCGCTGGTGGCGAGAGTGCCGCTCAATGGCGCGAGAGTGGTCTCAACGCCTGCTGGCACAGGTGGTGTTGTTGGAGTGGGACCGGTGCGACCTACTGCTGCAGAGTTGGTAACGGCAGTGGCTGTTGCCTGCGTGCTCACCGTGTGGGTGCGACGGTGCTCATTGGTAGACCAATTTTTGGTGAGATTGGAGCAGTTGCTGCTAGCGTTGACGGAGTTGACGTTGTAGCCGGTGTCATCGTTGCGGCTGGTGTAGTGCCACTGGTGGCTTTAGAGGAGGTGGCTGCTGGCGATGTTGCGGCTTCCCCTTGAACTCGCCGGGATGGTTGAATATGCGGCGGAGTGCTGGTGTCTCTCGTGCGCTTTGGAGCCATCAGTGCCCATCGGGCAGAGTAACAGTTGCGGTAGTCCTGCTCCTTCTCTTCCTCCAAGCGTGCCATACGTGCCATGAGGGCAGTCATATGGTCATCAGCTGGCGGTTTGGCTGGAGCCTTGGCGGCAACATCAGCAGCGCGTGGACATCCTTCCAGTCCCTTAGTCCCGCTGAGGAGGGCGATTTCTTCCCCCTGTAGCCTTGCTCTTCCTTGCGAGCGTTGGCATAGTTGTTGGTGTGGTTATGGCTTCCGGTGTGGTTGTTGTTGTAGCCACCAGCGTTGTTGCCATTGTGGCCTCCAGTGTTGTTGCCGTTGTGACCTCCAGTGTTGTTGCTGTTGTAGCCACTAGAGTTGTTGCCGTTGTAACCCCCAAAGTTGTTGCCGTTGTGGCCTACAGTGTTGTTGCTGTTGTAGTTGTTGACGGGTCTCAACTTGGGGAACTTAAGCTAGCAGACGGACTTCAAGTGGCCTGTCTTGTGACAGTAATCGCAGGCCAGAGTTGAGTACTCTTCGGTGCACTCCTTTTGATAGTGCCCATGCCGTCCACAGCGATGACACAGCACAGGGGCAGACAGAGCTGTATGCGCTGTCCGTTTCCCTTTGTCGCGTGGTGGAGCGTCGCGGTCACATTCGCGGCGCGGAGGCTCGACAGTCGTGCTGGCTATAGGCCGTGAGGCGCTGCGGTTGGTGTTCAGCACTGCCTTCTCATACACCAAGCGCTTATGGATGGCTTGTGCAGTCTCAAAAGCTTCCTTGAGCGTGTAGCCAAGGGGCCTGCTGTAATTCAGGGTCAGGCGCGTTAACTCGCTCAGGGTGGCATCCAACTCATTGACATATACCACTGCGGCCGCCGCATCGCTAACGATCTTGTAGTCAGTGTCCTTCAACAGCCCTTCCAGTCTAGAGTACAGGCGTAGGGGGTCCTTATTGGGCTTGCACCGGAACCGCCTCAACTCCTCCACTTTACTAGTGGTCTGCGGTGGGAAGGTGTGACGAAGTGCAGCGTATAGATCCTTGAGTGGAGAGTCCGAGATGGCAGCACCTACAGTGATGGCTGGTGCGCGCAGTGCAACTGACCCAAGGGTGAAAGCGCTGCCTCCCGCACGAGAGCTAGGTGTTGCCATAGGTAGGGGCGTGCCCACCTCAGCGGCTGCAGTTTGTTGTTTCTCAAGGATGGCAGCACAACGATCCAGGATCCGGGCCCGTCGCGCGGCCGTCTTGATCTCAATCTCTACAGGGGTTAGGTTGACGACCACCAACTCCGGTTCCTCCTCCTCTGCTCTGTCAATGGCTGCCGCTATGGACAACCCGGTAATTGTAGTGGGAGTGGCAGATTGAAAGACGGCTGCTGGACTCTGAAGTGATGCAGGTGCTCTGGTACTGGTGAGCTCGCCATAACCATCAACTCGATGCAGTTCAGCAACAGACTTCCAGACATCATGTGCTTCATGGTCCAGATACTGAGCAGCAATGTGAAAAGAGATCTCATCTGACCAGTCTTTGTTCTTCAGAGCCTGCTGTTGCATCTTGAAGTGGAACTCGATGATGAATTTGTCCTGAGAGGTAGTGCCGGCACGTTCGGAGAAGCGCAGGGACGTGGTTGAGCTGGAAGACTCCATCTCGTAGTCGTCAGTGTCGGACGAAAGTGGGGAAGCTCGATGTTGTGGAGTGGATAGGAACGGAGTGCAGTCGGAGACAGCACGTGAGCCTCTGCTGCTACAATCGTTGCTCTCGTCGCTGGTCCGCTCGTAGGTGAGGTTGAAGGTTGGGCTCCAACTACTGAGGTCACCCTCGTCGTATTGGAAAGACCGGTGTGGGCCTGCTCATATAGCTAGTCAAGAGGTGAAAGTGTATGCAGGGTAGAGTGTTTGTGCTCTACCGCCTGTCTCGATGCCGCTATCACTCACCACACTAGTGCTTATGTGCGCACTATGTAATGGCAGTGATCACGAATGCTCAGGGATGTGTCCCCAGATACAGACTGCACTATCCGATGCAGAACACACTCACTTGAGCAAAGAGGGTGACACTGTGAGACAACAAGCCACTACTATAGGTAGTGCTGATTACACAGTTCTTTGCATGAGCGGAAAATGTGTTACACTGTTAAGTGAGGTGAATGAGCAAGCAACACGTGGATACTATGCCCTGACTGATGCCAACAAGCACATTGCAACCAGGCACACCAGGCTCCCAGCGATGATTAGCACGATACACACACGAGCATGTACAGGCTCTCACACAGTGAGGGGGTTCTTGGTAACTGGGATGGCGTGTTTGTAGTTCAAGGCGTTTCACAAGCTCTTAGCTTACTCACTCACAGTGTCACCAGCTGATCCGGTGAACACTGTGACTACTTATACGAGTCAAATCATAACTTTTCAGAACATAAGCTAACAGGCATATCAAGGCTATTTCCACGGCGATTGTCACTCGATATAGAACACAACTTATAACTGAACTCACAACTGAAGAGCTACGCGCGGTGCCTATGGGCTATGGTCGTGGGCTACCTTGAAGTCATAACCTAGCTACTGGTCAAGGACGCGCGCGTTGGTATGTCGGTAGGCCGGGCGCCGGTTTTGATGTAGACATGCCCGATGAAGGCTGGTATGTGTGGGCACCAGGCATGACAAGCTGCTAGTGAGACATCAGTGGCAACAGAGACCAGTGAGATGCCACTTGAGCTCGAGAGAGCAGACTGTGAAGCACCGTTGGCAGTTCACGAGCCAAGTGGGGAGGACCTAATGGCCGTTGATGTGAAAGACATTATATAGCGTTTGTTTGGTGCATATGCACTTGACACATGGTTTGTTAAGTTGCTGAAGCAAGCAGACGATAAGATCACTTGTCACAAGGGCATATCGTATCGTGAGGGCAAGTTGATGGTGTTAGATGCACTCGGCTTGAGGCAAGAGTGTTTGTTTGAGGCACACAATTCTGTGTACAATGGGCACATGGGAATGACAAAGACCATCAAGCAGCTGCAGAGACAGTGTTGGTGGCCAAGCTTGGGTGCTGATGCATCTAAGTTTGTCGCATGTTGTGAGTCGTAAAAGAGACAAAGCCTCGCACAAGAAGCCAGCAGAGTTGCTGAAGCTCTTAGCTATTCCCAACTATCAGTGGGAATAGCTAAGTGTGAGCATGGATCCAATCACAGATCTACTTGAGACAAAGAAAGGACACAGTGCTGTTATTGTCTTTATTGATCGCTTGACCAAGTTGGTCAGATTTGAGCCGTGTCGCACGGAACTTGATGCGCAAGAGTTTGCGTTTGTCTTTGTAAACTCAGTGTTCAGATCACACGGTGTACCCAAAGAGTTGGTATCAGACCGTGACCCCAAGTTTGTGAGCCAGTTCTGGCAGGCTGTGCCGGTATTTGGGGACTAAGCAGAGCTTGAGCACTACTTACCATCCACAGAGCCATGGTCAAACGGAGCGCGTCAACCAGGTGCTTGAAGATGTGCTGCACCACTACACGTCACCCATGTTCGATGAGTGGGATGTGTACTTGCCGTTAGCTGAGTTCGCTGTGAACAATGCATGGCATGAGTCGCTACGTAGCACTCCGTTCTCTCTGAAATATGGGCATTATGTGTTAACACACTTATGTCTCTGAATGTTGAGCCGTTCAGCAAAGTGCCTGTAGCCAGAGACTTCACTGAGAGCATGCATGCCGCGTTGGCACATGCGAAAGACTGCCTGAGAGCAGCACAAGACAGGCAAAAGACGTATGCCAACAGGCCACGAAGACCTAGAGATGATCTCCAAGTTGGGGACCAAGTGTTGTTGAGTTCGAAGAACATTCAATTAAAAACAAGCGGGGTACGCAAGTTGCTACCAAGATGGTTGGGTCCATTCCGCATCACTGACAGTGTTGGTGAGCGTGCCTTTCTGCTAGAGTTGCTAAAGAGCATGCGTGTACATGATGTGTTTTCTGTAGCACTGCTGAAACCGTACACAAGTGACAGTCCAGTGCAGCCACCTCCTCCTCCAGCTGAGGTAGAGGGCAACCTTGAGCATGAGGTCGAGGCCATTGTTGGCAAACGGCTCAGAAAGTACAAGAAAAGCTTTCGAACCCAATAATTAGTAAAATGGCTTGGTTATGGCGAAGAGCATAACACCTGGGAGCGTATTTCCAACTTGGCAAACTGTGCTGCCAAGCTAGAGAAGTTCGAGAATGAGCTCAAATCCACAGGTGCCACTTACGAGAGCTTGTGCTAAGAGCTTGTGCTTAGTTGTAAGAGCATGTGCACGTGCCTACAACCTCTTCATGTGACATACCAACACCGCATGCACTGGTACTTAGTATCAGAGTTGTTCTGTCACTCCCGTGACTTGCACTACTTTCACGCGTGGAGTGCAGCTATCGGCGGGTTTGGCCAACTTTGCCAAAAGCTGTGCGGGACATGTGTTCCATCCTTTTTGCAACGAGGTCGTTGCAATGCAAGTGGGGAGGAATGTCACGCTTATAAGGTTGGCTAAAGTCATTCTCTGTTCCTTACTTATGTATGATGAGACCGTGTGCATTTTCCATGTCATAAGCATGTGTAGTGCTTGTAGGATGGCTCTCACGTGGTCTACTCTTGAGCCTATGAGGCCTTGAGTGAGATACTCTGCACAAGGTATTGCATATCAGCAAGCATAGAGCTGGTCGGTACCATTGAGACATGGCCATGTGAGCCATGTCTCCGCATGTGTGTGCATATGTTTGCATGTGCATATGTCCGCATATGAGTGCATATGTGAGAATATGAGGTACGTACTAGATGTATGCATGTGTATGCATGCATGCGCATATGTGTGCATATGCGCACATAAGTATGCATAGGGATGCATATGTATGCATGTGTGTGATGTCCTAGGATGATGTGACCAGCCAAAGACGTTCACAATATCCGAGGCTGATGTGTGATCAGTCTTGGACATTACACAAGAGGTCCAAGGGCTGGTGTGGCAGCCCTAGACATGAGTTGTGGTTAACGCAGCCATGACAAGGCAAGTAGCCTTGGACTTGGATGTTCCAAGTCGGAGAGCAGCAAAGAGGGGGTATATGAACGGCCTCAGCAAGTGTTGAAGGGGGGCTCATCCTGTGCATACTCGAATCTTGTGTGTGGGGTGCCTAGTTTGATTGTTCAAGGGGCTCTCCCTCTCATCCCATGTGGGGTGTGATGCTTGTGGCAGCTCTGCACATGTGTGTAGGGTGTGCTTGAGTGTGCATGTGTGTGGGAGCTAAGTAGAGAGGTTGGTGGCATCCTCTCCTTCCTTGGTGCGGTGCTGTGACTTCCCCTTCAAGATACTGCACCGTGTGTTGCTGGTTGGGCGTTCGGAAGCAAGTCCTTGTGCTTGTGCATAAGTTTGTCAAGCCGTACGGCAAGTAAGTGAGTGGTATCGTTACATGCACACAGAGTTCAAATCTCTGAGCGAAGCTTTTAAAATTGCAATAAAGTATTCATATATTAGTTTGAAAGAAGTTTTCCGCTGGATATAAACCTTTTTATCATTTGCAAAAGCCTCTCTCTCTCTCTCTCTCTCTCTCTCTCTCTCTCTCTCTCTCTCTCTCTCTCTCTCTCTCTCTCTCTCTCTCTCTCTCTCTCTCTCTCTCTCTCTCTCTCTCTCTCTCTCTCTCTCTCTCTCTCTCTCTCTCTCTCTCTCTCTCTCTCTCTCTCTCTCTCTCTCTCTCTCTCTCTCTCTCTCTCTCTCTCTCTCTCTCTCTCTCTCTCTCTCTCTCTCTCTCTCTCTCTCTCTCTCTCTCTCTCTCTCTCTCTCTCTCTCTCTCTCTCTCTCTCTCTCTCTCTCTCTCTCTCTCTCTCTCTCTCTCTCTCTCTCTCTCTCTCTCTCTCTCTCTCTCTCTCTCTCTCTCTCTCTCTCTCTCTCTCTCTCTCTCTCTCTCTCTCTCTCTCTCTCTCTCTCTCTCTCTCTCTCTCTCTCTCTCTCTCTCTCTCTCTCTCTCTCTCTCTCTCTCTCTCTCTCTCTCTCTCTCTCTCTCTCTCTCTCTCTCTCTCTCTCTCTCTCTCTCTCTCTCTCTCTCTCTCTCTCTCTCTCTCTCTCTCTCTCTCTCTCTCTCTCTCTCTCTCTTCGTTGGCTATNTGTACTTTGCAAGGTTGTTCATTTTGGGAAGTTACCTTTTCACGAAGCAGTGGGAGCAAGTGCAATAGTAAGGTTACGCCATTACTGAAGCCCATGCCACATGCAACGTGTTTGGTTGTTTTGAACACAAATTGAGCGCCAATGGTGTATCTACTCTGTTGCAGGCCCAAAGTTTAACGGTCTAAAACCCCGACACCTGGATTTAAAACCGTTTATAGAGAAAACTAAGGATGTACATGTACACTTAAGTGTACATTTTAATGGCCCTCCTTGGCATGGCCTTCTTGGCCGGTGGTGATGTGACAATGCAACATGTGATACATTGTTGGATAGCTTTCGGCGTGACGTGTCGAGGAAAGTAACCGCGCAGTGGTTATGCAATTTTCTAACGTTGTGACATTGTAATCAGGGTTTGCTGATCGGACCCGTCGAAGGACCCGGCGGGTTCACTCAGATAGGAATGTGTTTTTATAGAGAAGGAAACTTGTGACAAGTTACCAACGAAAGTTGTTCAACTCGACGAGAGCTATCCAACGAGTTCATACATGCCGCGGAATTCCCACAATGCAGCCGTAAGGACACTTTGAAGGCCGTTGCATAATTGTACACAAAAGTGTGCAGTGACTTTTGCCACTATGGTCGCTTACCAAGGTGTAACTTTTAACACAAGTAGCCAATCAAGCTGAAAGTTCACACACAAGCTGCTTACAATGTGAGCAATGTGTGTACAAAGTTTCAGCTTGAAATGTGAGGGTTTGCGATTGTTATAGCAATGCCATGCAGATGAGATAAATGTACACTTAAGTGTACATATATCTACATCCCTAGTGTTAAGTCTTTGTAATTGGCCTATGGGCCATAGGCTATGGCATCACATCGCCAACGACAGAAAAACGATGTCTTTCAACGAGTCACGTGATCGCGTATCAGTTTGAGCGTCACACAGTGACTCACACTGCGTGTGACGGTCACTGGATTCGCGCCTGCCTCCTGCGGGGGGCGTGTGAGGGAGCGGTGACATGACCGGCGAGCTGTGGTGGCCATGCGGCGGGCGGCGGTGGCAGCGGCAGCAACCATGCCGCCGCACGCGTGGGGTGGCAGTGGGAGGCAGTGGGAGGCTGAGCGCAGGACGGCGTTTCAGCCTAGGCTTAGCGGCAGGCAGGGCGTGCGTCAGGGTGTGGGCGTGCCTGGCGCTGACGCTGGCCGCCGCCCCCTTCGCCCAGCTGCTCGCCTCATGGGGAATACTAGGACAATCCGCGGGTAACAATGACAGCTGTCCCACTGCTAGCCTCTACAAGTAGTACCCTTACCATTAAGCTGGATTGTGCATGCTGTGCCCTGTTGACACAAACACTGATGTTAGATTGCCTTCGTCTCTTGCTGCACACAACTTGTCTGTTGAACGAAGGCACGCACTAGGCCTACCGGCAGCAGTCAGTCTTGTCATCAATTGTCAGGCTGCTATCATACCATAGGCATCATTTAAACATGACGAACTTGCGGGCAAGCAGAGTTGGTCAGTCGCGTCGTATAACAACTCGTTTTGGTTGCTCAGGTGTTGACAGCTTAGTCGACCCCCGCGGCTGCTACTAAAAGTTCACAGCGCGGGCCTGCTCGGCGCTGGCTTCTCACGTCGCCTCAACACCAGCGCCCAGCCCGGAGCACACGCCTGATCAAGCATGCAACGCTAGCGACTCTCAGCAATTCCCTCCTTTCAATCACGACAAGTTGGCATCCTGGTGCACGCTGCCAGAGTCCATCGCCCGCAGTTTGGTGTTGCTGATGACCAAGGCAACGAACAACAGAGAGATTCAGATGTAGTAAATTCCAAGTGTATGTCTGCCAAGCTCAAGACTCTCAGCTGCAACCGCACGCCGCCTTGCCTCTACCTGCGTAAGTGGCACTATCAGTTTCGCAGCACAGCACACAAATTGAGCCAATGCTGTGATGCACTGAGGAGCACTTGTGCTGCACATGCTGTGCTCGCAGCCACCAAAGGCCCTTGGCATGACGACCTGCCCTCAAGGATAGCGTGCAAGAAGTACAACAGGTGCATTCTGTGTGTGTGTGTCCGCTGCGCATGTGCACATACATGTGGCCACATGCGGTCGTGCGCACGAGCCTGTGAGCGCGGATGTGTGGATGCATGTGTATACTTCGTGTGACACCATGATACGTCATGCTATGCGTTAAACATGTACAGCTCTTGCCGCCACGCATGCAAGCCAGAGCTGCCAGCTGCTCAGCAATTGCGGCACATACAGTCATTGCGAGTTGTCAATGTGCTACAAAGCAGCAGTGCTCTTGCAGGGATGAAGACTGGCCCGTATACGATCCCACCCTCAAGCACACGCCTGCTACTCGCACCACCTTGGACCTCCTCTACCTCATGCGCAACAAGACTCTGTTGGTTGCTGGCGATAGCGTGATGCAGCACACGTGGTACGCCATCATGTGCGCGCTGGAGCGCTACAGCCTCGCCGAGGAGGACCCTAAGAGGTACACACACATCTGGAACATCATGCGGGACATCGGCCCAACGCAACGGGTGGAAGGTCGGCCTGGACTCTACAATCGCACAGACCGGTGGGACATAGACGGCACCCGCGTGTGGCGTGCAGCGGAGCCATACAACGTCACGCTGCTGATGGTGAAAGCTGCCTATGATTGTGACATAACAGCATGCTTCTCACACTCTAATCTGTGCAGCCTCGTGTGAATGCTTTTGACGCCGTGTATCTGACTCCCTTTGTGGAGCTGTCGGATGTCACCTTGACCGGATTCGGCCTTTACTACTCGCCTGACCTTTGCGCGTCTGAAGCGGCCCTGCAAAGCCCTCCCATCCTACGACAAGTGGAGCAGGGAAAAGGTATGTACCTGCAAGCCACAGTTTTTCCAAGTTGAAGAAGCAGTCTGGAGCAACCGACCGAGTGCATGTCACACGTAGGTAGTGATGGCGAGGTGAGAGAGGTGTCGGCGCAGCACTTTCCCGTGACTGGCCACTATGAGGCAGCATTGAACAGTGCAGATGGCGGCATGCACAGGGGCGAGTGCGAGCCACTGACCGCCGACACATACACCGGCAACGCCAATGCCCGCATCAACATGCGCTGGCATGAGGCTGTCTGCTCTCACCCCAACATATACATCGTGCCCTTCTACAACCTCACGGCCACGCGACACAACCTACACATGGGCGGGCCGGGACCCGTCGAGGCCAACAAGCCGCGCGACTGCACCCACTTGTGCTACACGCCCCTCATGTGGGATGTTCACTTCTTCGACATATACAATGTGCTCAAAGATGCAATAAACCATCGCCGCGGCTATAGCGACATGTAGGAGAGTGGGTGAGCAGGTGATCAGCTAGAGCTACCAGTTTGCAGCATTTTGTGCCACAGTGTGCTGGGTGCTCGTTACATTGACATTGCACCAATAACAAAGCGTGTGAAATAACTTGGATGCACCCAATGGCACACGGTCACACGTACAAAGTTGTCGAAATCTTGTAAGGATAGTTCATGTTTGTCGAGCATTACAAGTCCAACTACTAGGTAACAATCAAGTTGAGGTGCCATGTTTACAATCAGTTACGTACTACATAGCAAACGGTGCGGTTTCGGCACAAGTTGTGCATAGCTCGCAACATGAATTGGGGTGATGAAGTTAACGTGCTGTCACTGTCATAGACACGAGTTTGACTGTCAGTGAAGTACGTTATCCTTTTTATATTCTGCACGCAAATAACAGTGTATTAAGAAATATCAACAGGCAAGAGTTCAGCGCTAGCTCGGGCTTGAGTAAAATTTCGAACAAGTGCACAGCAAGGCAAGAGCAGAGAGGGTCCGCACAAGTAGCTACAAATATTGGTACAAGGACAGAGAAGGTGTGTTATCAGCTGAAGGGGGGAGCATCTTAACCAGGCGGGGGAAGCGAGTGCCACACCACCTTTGGTAGGGATAAGACGAGGAGGAGAAGCATAAGCGGCCCCATGTAGCCTGGAACTGCATGAAGGCTAATAGTCTTCTGTCGTCCGTGCTCACCGTGGCAAGCACTTTGTGCCAATTCCCCTTCGCCACCACCGAGATGGCTTCAAAGATGAACAGAATGCATTGCCTGGGTGAGGGGGGTAGATGATCAACACAGGTTCGGTTGCGAGAGAGCGATAGGTGCCATATGATCAGGGGAAATAGTTTGCGCCAGAGAGTCTTCATCGCAGCGTCGGAGCAGGGGGGAGTGAAGAAGATAGTGTGCAAAGAGCGGGTGAAGCGGTGCCCTCCGAGGAGGGTCCACCAGGAGCGAAGCCAGTGCCACACCTGTAGGCTGAAGGGGCACTCTGTAAGGAGGTGAGTGGGAGTCTCCATAACAGAGGTGGAGCATAGCAAACAGAGTCCGTCAGACAGGTGGAAGCGACGTAGGCGGTCGCCTGTAAAGAGGGCGTGTGGTGCAGAAGAAACCAGATGAATGAGCGGATAGAGCCTTTGTGTGGTAGGGAGTGAACAGTCCTCCACACAGCAGGCCAGTTGTCACTTGGCTGCAAAGGGGTCGGCCATCTGCGTGGGGCTGGGGAGAGGTGCACATGGCTAGCAGCGAGCACCTGATAACCCCAGCGTGAACTGTATTCACACAGAGAGCCAGGTTGCTGCACTGGCATCCATGCCTCGACTACGGGTCGACATGCAGGTGCATGAGAGGTGCTGCGCCCACCACTCTCCAACCCTGGTAGCGGGCCGCTGGGGAGGGGCTGGACCATGCAGCGCTGTTGATGGTGGCGCTACACATGGTGGAGCGGCCCCAGCGGCCAGGGGGGGCTAGCACTCTGATTCGGACCAGCTGATGGCGACGAAAGAGGCTGGTACAGAGGAGGAGAGAGTGTCGTGCTCCGGGCCGTCCAAGTTGAAGGCTATGCCCGAGCATCGCCTGCCTGCCACCTTTTTTCAATGAAGACCGCGGTGGTGATGGCTGCAGTCCGTGAAGGGATGCCCCACCAATCGTGTGAAGAGGGGAAGCCCACCCCGGCGTGAAGAAGAGACAACTAAGCGGCGGGGGAGGCAGTCTGGCAGCTGCTGAAGCTGTGCCTGTGCCCGCGGGGAGGTGACGAGTAGCCATGCAGCGAGGGTGTTAGCTTCATCAAAGGCTCTGAAGTGAAGTACGTTATTGAAGGATTGTGCTACGATAGAGCCACAGCACTCTTATGGCAAGAGTCTCTTGCCACAAGAGTGCACCCTTGTTGCTTGCACTTTGTTGCATAAAGCCCCTAGCTAGCCCTCGTGTACTACTTTGAAATAGTTATGTGCTTTGTTGCCTGCTTGCTGACCTGATGTGACGTGCGAAGACTTCCGCGTGGTTGTAAATGTGTGGCATAGCTTATAAGTCAAACACTCTGCTGCATCTTCTCGCCTGCATGCACAAGAGACAAGAAAATGCGCGTTGTGCATGATAACATAGCATGTTGCACAAACATGTGTGACATTGTGACTTTTAGTATCCGGTAATGCAAATGCTCAATTACTATGTTACCATAATATCAATGGCTTGCGAATGGTTATGTGTTTCTTGCTGTTGTTGTTGGGGTTGAAGAGGGGGGGGGGGCGAGGATCCTCGCAAACGGACCTTCGCTTGGTACATAATTGATATATGTCATCTATACAACATAGGTACTTTACAGTACCATAAATTACTCATCAACATCGTTCTGAGCTTAACATTTGGTGCCTCAACGAGACACGAGGCGAGGGGCTCCCCAAGCTAATTCTTGACAGTGTGTGCCTGGCTCAGGCACAGCTCGAGGCCGCCTCTCAGTCGATAGCTCACTAAGCCTTTGCCACAATGAGCTTGCATGCTGCTGGGGCGGCGGCGGCGGCGGCGGCGGAGAACACAGCCGTTTGCTGCGTGCAAGTTGCTGCTGCTCCAAAGTTACATGCTGTGCTCACGCATGCCATGGGCGAATCTCCAAACCGTTTTACAGCAGTGTTGTTGCTGTACAAGAGCTGAGCTGCGGCCACAGCTTGTTGATGTGACAGCTGGTCTGTGGCCGCCACCAAGCGAGCTTCGTGCCGGTTCAGCATGACGATGGTGATGGTGACGTGTGTGGAAGAGAGCGCACCCCGCTGGTAAGCGTGTCTTGGCACCCCCCCCACGCTGCGCCATTGCCGCGGATAAACAGGTTTGCGTTGCGCTGTCACATAGCCCCTGTCCTTTGCTTTGCCAGTGTTTGTACAAGTTGCGGCGCTGTCGCCGTGCCTACCGGCATGCGAGACGGCATCCTTTTCTGCTTGTTACTCCTTGTTACAGCACCACTTGTTTCAGCTTGCCAAGCAGCAGTGCATGGAAAGCACCGCCCTTGCAGTAGTGTGACAGCAAGCAAGCTTTGCAGCTTTGGTTGCGCCCCTGAAGTTGCATGATGCCACGTGCGTGTGCTGCTGGTGTAGTGGTGCTGGCGGCGTGCGCTCTCTGCCTTTTGGGGGTGCTGCCGCTGGGGCAGGCCGGCGAGGTCAGCACAGAGGAACAGGGCATCATCAATGGCGACAACGACTTCATCCTCCTGCCACGCATGGCCAGGGCGTTAGAGGATCGCCCGGTGCATGACGACTTCTTCCAAGACGTGAGTGCAGTCAAGTGCTACTAGCTTAGTAAGTGAAGTGGGCTCACATGCAGTCTGCCTTAAAAGCGTTAATTGTGCAGTCAAGATCAGGACTGTGTGGTTCACGTTGAAATGTCGTGACCATTACATCACTTTACTTAAATGCCCACTCATGTGTCTCTTGCAGGTGGAGTTTGCGCATGGGCAGCGGGGACTGATCGACCAGACAAGCAAGGATGGAAGCGGCCGACAGCTGCCTGCAGCAATCTGTTATGAAGGCAAATTGCTGCCAAACATGTTCATATTTGGCTCACCAAAGGCCGGAACTACAACCCTGTGGGCCTACCTCGTAAGGTACGCCATTCGTGGAAGTTGTTAAGCATTTACAATTGCCTCAACTCTCGTACTTGCTGTGATATGCTTTGCAAACACTGTCCTGCATGCAGTCCTTTTGCACATGACAGCGTCTGGAGCTTCCCCAAGGAACCGAAGGTCCTGGGACAATACCACGCGGGCTGGACCGCAACAAGGATGGCAGTCGAGTACGTGCCTTTCTTTCCCACATGTAACAACGCCAACAATGGGGTAAGCACAGCACACAGCATCCCTGACTGTGCCAATCTTACTCTCAGTGAGCAAACTCATCCAACTCTGCCCCTGGCAGACATATTATGTCGTAGATGGCTCTCCAGTCTACATCTACCGTGACCTCACCCCAACTCACATTATGCAAATATATGGGACGGAGGCGTCAAAGAACCTGAAATTCATTGCCACGCTGCGCAACCCAGCAGACAGAATACTATCATTCTTCAACTCATACGGGAGGGCGCTTGGCTATATCCCGTGTGACGCCAATTTCGATGAGTGGGTGACACAGGAGCTGGCTTTCACGGACTTGTGCTTGAAAGCTGCTGGCATGCGCCGTTCACCTCCTGGAAACCTTCCAATGGTAAGCCTCAACTCAACTTAACTAGTCTCGTGTATTCTCAGAACACCAATTGGCATATCACTTTGTGTCGCTGACAGGAGTGTCTTGCAAATAGGCTTATCGCCGCTGCCAACGCCTGAACCAGATCATTCAGTCTTGGCATGCAATGCAGCTGTTCAATTGGTTCAACCACTTCAGCCCAGACCAGTTCATGTTCATAGACTTTGATGATATGAACAACGACCCCAAGGAGACTATACACAAGGTACGTGTTGCAAATCTTCATATCCAATCTTGCGGCACGGGCCCTGTTACATGTGGCTTATATCTGAGCATTTCATGTTGCAGATGTTTGACTTCGCAAGCATTCCGTTTATTGAGCATGAGTTCCAGCCGCTGGTTGCCAACAATGGTTCTCAGAAGGTGGATTTGTTCTCAAAAAGGTGCCCACGCCAGAAGGAGATGTTGCCTTCCACGCGCGAAGCGCTTGATGAGTTCTTCCTGCCTTTGAATGTGCAGCTGAGGAACATTATGGTTAGAACTGGGCATGAGGATTCTGTGCCTGCGTTCGCCCTGCGCTCTTATGACTCGAATATGTCGCGGAAGAAGTCAGGGGCACAATAACCAAAGCAATAGGTGATGACAGTGGTTTTACTGCTGTGTAGCTGCACTAGTTGGTGAGCTAGGTGTTATAGGCGGGTGGAGATGGGTGGCACCCAATAGTGTGTGTACATGTGTGCTACATCAAACAAGTTGGCAAGATACCTGCTTTAGCATGGTGGACAAGCGCTGGATTGCACGTCTCACTTGTATGAAAACGCGATTATGTTATGCTTGTAACATGATCGTATATTGCTTTGGTTGGGCATGGCTTTGTGGTTATGCAACAAAGCGGATTGTCCATGCACACACACTGGCGGCATGAGCGGGCAGGGTCGTGAGCACAGTCTACAACTACTGGCAGCATATCCTGTACACGCCCTCGGGCGCACACGCAACTTGTTTTCCATGCTAATAAAGTGCTATTCAGGTTATGATTGAGACATGCACCTGCGTGAGCTACATGCACACACATGCACACGCCTTGTGTACAGGTATTGCAGTGAGTTTGTGCTGTTGAAGGGGCTGTGCATGCTAGGGGTAGATACGTTAGATGAGAGAGCATATAGCCTCGTGGTGATGATGTTGAGTTGTTGTGACTGCGGATGGATGGCGCTGGTGTATGTGAATGTGCAAAGCTGTAACAAAGTGCGCATGTAAGCATGTTATATGTGATGGAGTCCGTACATATGTCTGATTGTGAATGTGAATCGCCGGATCAGCACATGTATAGAGTCACTCGTTCACACTACGTACACACGTGCAGGGTGCTGCGTGTAACCAACGCTTCAAGTTTGAACTGTAATCTGGCATATAAGAAGGGGGAGGGAAGGGGGAAGGGGGAGGCTAGTGCAAGTGCAAGTGTTATAAGAAAACCTCTATGGTATAGTGGCGTCACCCAACCAAAGGCAACATGATCAACCTTCCACATCAATTGTGGCGCTATCACCATTGCGCTGCATCATCGCGCCTTTGATCACATTATATACATCCGTGAAGTGGACGTCCCACATGAGAGGCGTGTAGCACAGGTGCGTGCAGTCTCTCGTCTCATTAGCCACGGCGGGTCCCGGCCCGCCCTTGTGCATGTCGTGCCGCGTGGCCGTGAGGTTGTAGAACGGCACGATGTATATGTTGGGGTGGGAGGAGCAGACGGCCTCGTGCCAGCGCGCGTTGATGCGGGCGTTGGCGTTGCGGGAGTACGTGTCGGTTGTGAATGGCTCGCACTCGCCCCGTTGAGTGCCGCCAGCGGGACCGTGCAATGAAGGCACGTAGTGACCAGTCACGGGGAAGTGCTGCGCAGACACCTCCCTCACCAGAAGAATCTGAGTCCATGCACGTGCGTGTGAGTTATTAATGATGTGCGCATGTGTCTGCGTGTGCAAGTCTGCGCACATGCATGACTGTTTGTGCATGCATGTGTGGGCATATCTGTATAAGTTACACACCCACCTTCTCCCTGCTCCATTTGTCGTAGTACGGGAGGGCTGTTTGCAAGGCCGCTTCGAACGCGCAGAGGTTGGATGAGAAGTGCAGGCCAAACCCAGTCAAGATGACGTCCGACAGCTCCACGAAGGGGGTCAGATACACGGCGTCAAAGGCGTTCACACGAGGCTGCACAGAGAGTACAGTGTAAGAGGTGAGAAACATGCTTGCCACCATGTCACAGTCACAACCTGTTCTCACCATCAGCAGCGTGACGTTGTACGGCTCCGCTGCCCGCCACACGCGCGTGCCGTCCCTATCCCATCGGTCGGTGCGGTTATATGGGCTGCCATCACGCGGTTGGATCGGCCCGAGGTCCCGCATGATGTTCCAGACGTGTGCATATCTCTCGGGGTCCTCCTCGGCGAGGCTGTAGCGCTCAAGAGCACACATGATGGCGTACCACGTGTGCTGCATCACGCTGTCGCCGGCTATCAGCAGAGTCTTGTTGCGCAGGAGGGAGAGGAGGTCCAAGATGGTGCGGGTGTCAGGCGTGCGCACAAGGTGCGGGTCGTACACGGGCCAGTCCTCATCACTGCAGCACATACAGTGATGTGCACACCAAAGAACAAGCGAATGTGATGTGGTAAGGACTGGTTGAACGACATGAGGTGTCTCTTCATGCAGTGTAGGGACGCACCGATTGTACTTCTTGCATGCCATCTTAAGAACCAAATCGTCGTGCCATGGCCCGGCTGTGGCTGTACAGCACACACGTCATGTTTCCAAGTCATATGGACACAAAGGCAGCGACGATGGTAACAGCAACACTCACGCAGGTATAGGCAAGGCGGCGTGCGGTAGCAGCTGAGAGTCTTTAGCTTGGCGGAGATGCATGTGGCATCCAACATCTCTGCATCATCACTCTGATGTTGCACCTTGTCATCATCATTCACATGAAAGCCTGGTGCAAGGGACTTGGGCAGCTTGCACCAGGACACCAACTTGTTGTGGTCCAGAGGAGGGAATCGATGAGAGTCGCTGGCGTTGCATGACTGTAGGTGTGCTTCAAGGTTGTCTTAAAAGTGAGAAGTTGGCGTTGGAGCGGCGTCAGACAGCGCCGAGTATGCCCGCAAGCGCCAACTCTCGTAGCAACCGCGAGGGTTGGCAAAGCACCTCACGCCTTCAAGAAACAAAACACAAAAGCACAGTGTGACGGACGGTTCTTGCCATTGGTCGTTGTATGCTTGCTGTGTGTCTGTTGGGGTTGTGACATTTTCATCAACACAGGCGAGCGATCGCACAACATGACGGCTTGCAAACAGAAGATCGACCCTCAGGCTCGTGCCATACGTGCATGATCACGACGTCTGTGTGGCAGTCCGACATGCCACAGGACAGCAGGCGACTGCTCGTCCCGGCTAGCAGGGCACACAGTTACTCGTAGTCTAGTGAGGGCAGCTGGCTGTTGTTACCTGCTGATTGTCCTAGTGTTCCCCATGATGCGAGCAGCAGGGCGAAGGGGGCGGCGGCGAGCGCCAGCGCCAGGCACGCCCACACCCTGACGCACGACCTGGACGCCGCCATACCTGCGTCAGGCGTCCTTCCTTCTCTCTCAGCCTCTCCCGCTGCCACCCACTGCCACCCCACGCCTGCGGTGTCATGGCTGCTGTTGTCGTTGTCGCCGCCTCCCGGGGCGAGGGCCTGTCTTGTCACACGTGTCTGCATGCAGCACCGGCGGCCCCGCAAGCACTCCCGCTCTCATGAAGACTCGTCTCACAACATTGTCTGACACGGGCAAGCCGTTGTAGATTTTCTACGTCAACATCCTGATGGGTGCTCAAAATCAAATGGGCTGGAAAGAAGTTGCAACAAGGGTACACTGCAAGCTCTTGGAATTCTGCTACAATCATGCGTCATTTCCATTATCATTGTAAACGTAGAAATGACATCCTCGACACTTTTTATGACTTTACTTAACATGACGACAAACTTTGGTGGTTTTGGATGTGCTATGTGTAATGTGACTGATATAATACTGCAAGTGCTTAGGTATGCAGTCAACAAACATACGTGTTTAATGGACGTTCATGCTGAGCATGTAAACATTGTTGTTAAACATGACGACAATGAAGTTTAGTGTCGATGCTTTAACAATAGTGTTGAATACACGGAGGTTCGTGTTGATTATGTTAATGTTGGACAGTAGGACAAGATTGTTTCACACCCTGACACACTTGTTGATTCTTTTAACATTGCTGTTGATTTAACAAATGTGTTGAGTTCTAAAATATTGTGACTGCATCAGGGCATCCTGGAACTTTCGCAAGATTTTCGGAAGCTACGAGTGTTGATATCTCAACACCGTTCATGAATCGCGTACAGTGTGGTCCCGAGTGGATGTGGCTCCACATAATGATGAGAACATCAGATTTCAACACAAACTCATTGTTGCTTGCACTGAAGGGTACGAAGCCTTGAAGGTGATTGGTGTGATCCTAAAATAAGTAAGTGCAAGGACGCATATTATAGTAGTACTGCAAGATGGTTGGCCGCCTTAAATTGCACTATGGTCCGAATGAGGCATCATTGGTGGAGACACCCACTACCCTTGAGAGACTGGTGACTATATAGTGACTATAAGTGAATTATATAGCAAAGGTACAAGGGGAATGTAAGTGAGCAAGCGCACTGAGCTTATTGGCATTAGGCAAGGCATGAGAGATTTGGGTCTACCTTGCCTTGGCGTGCTCGCTCGCGTGGGACTTCACGTGGGGTGTTCGGGTGAAAAGCCGTTCAAGGGGGTGACAAAGCTCTTCACCCTCAAAATGTGGACGCTTGTTCTTATGTAGCATTCGTGTGTGAGTGTGTACACTTGGAGGACGTGCTAACACTTGCATGTGTGAGTGTATGCACGGTGTAAGAGTGCTTGCACGTGTGTGTGAGTGCATGCATAAAGTAGAGTGCATGACCCTTTTTGGTGGGAGCTGCTCTCACTTGGCAAATGCTCAAGCCTAGGGTGACGTTACCTTAGTGGCACTACGTATGTCAACTAAGTTAATTAATAAATGGCACAATCTAAGAAAGTGGTATGTTATATAATGGAACAATGCTTGACTCGTATAAATTAGGCACATGACATAAGGTTGGCATACACAAAAGGCGATCGTCGGTAACGTGCTGACGCTTGTTTCGAATAACGTAATTATAAACGTTAAAAACCATTAAACAGTTTAAATGGATTGTTCAAGCTTCGCGTTTTAATTGGCGTACTTGCGAGCAAGATGTTGCCGGTGATGATGCCGGTGATAATATTGACGTAATACGTAGGTGGTCAAAAAGGCATACAAGTGCATTGAAATTATATCCCCGTTGTGTCAACAGTATGACATGTAGTATAATTTACGATATAGCATTGCTTGTGGTGCATTATGATTCCGTGCATTCGATAAGCACAGGTTCAATCGCTTTATGTAAAAAATTAACATATGTTACAATATGCATGATGCTATACGTATGATGTTATCAATTATTATGATTAATGTTTGTTGCGATATTATGCTGGTGATGTTTGCAATACAACCAATTGCTCATTTGTACCGTTGTACTTTTAAAATAAAATGAACTGTTTTGTTAATATGTATGCAAATTGACACCTTGTACAAGTTGAATACAATCAAGTACACGTTTACGGATGCAGCAATCACGTAATGATGTGCTCATTTAAGGTTTGCCTGTCAGTAGGTGCTTTTATTACATACAATGCATTTGTTATACGCTAATATAATAACATGTGTCCGCTCATCCTGATGACATGTATTATAACAATGATCCTTACAACAATTATATCGGATTGTATACTTAAATGTAAAGAATCGTCTTTATTTTAAATTATGTACATGCCATTTACAAGCGTACTTCACAAGCGTGAATGTCTGAATTGAAAGGCCACCTTCATGTGGTAGGCTGATACAAATGATGTGTGGGCATGTAAAACTTGCACAGTCATTGAACATCATGAGTTGTGGTAACATTCACCACAATCATGACTCATGGGTCATGATTCATGATAAGCACCGCTAGAGCCTCCAGCGTAGAGGTCGCGATTTTTGATGAAGATGTCCACCAACGTGCACCAACGCATTGTAGCTGCCAAAATCCTTACAGATGGCCCAGTCACGCTCACGCACTCCTCCACAAGCATGGCCGCAGCGGTAGCGACGGCGGCGGCGGCGGCGGTGCAGAGCATGTCCAGACCAAGGCAGAGCAAGGAAGTGTTATGTCAGCCAGCAGACAACACGCATAGCTTTGCGACCTCTCTGCCCGGCTGCCCGGAAGACCGCCGTGGTCTGGACTGGGAAAGGCCGGTGGTTTTCCAAGCGGGCGGGCGCTTGCGTGACAGTCACTTAGCCAGTACTTGCAACTTAGCTTTCGACGACTGTGCAACAAAAACTAAGACAATTCTTTGCGTGTAGTGCATATAACACATGCCCTTACTTCATGTGCTGACTTCGTTCAATTTCAATTGCCATACTCATCGTGCCATGCCCCGTCCCATGGTTTTGGCCGTTGGTGATGTGTTGGGTCTAATCTGCATTCTTAATGTGTGCAACACACACTCTCGCCAACTCTCACACTACCCCAGCCCGGCCCTGCGCTGCGCCCGCGCCTCAGCCTTGGAAGGCCAACATCTGTCGACGTGTAAACATGGCGTGCATGTTTGCCTTGTGGTTGGTTGAGATGGGCACAACCGCTGCTTGCTGCTGCTAAAGACACAGTGCTGCCATCCAACGCATGAGATGTTCCTCGCTAAGTGTGTACCATTGGGCACAGTCTGCTGATGTGATGTGATGGTGATGTGACTGCTGGTGCTGATGGTTTCGGCGTTGTCACATCATCTGGCCGCTCTGTGCGTGGCGAACGTGCGTGATGGGCGCGGTGCATTGCTATCACACATCCACACACACATGCACACATGAACAGCTGGTGCATGTCTCCGCCCACTGGCTATGTGCACTGCTGCTGTACATTGGCGCTGGCCCTGCACACTGCCACTTGCTGGGCACATCCCTAGCGACTTCAGCCACATGTGAGTATATGTTCACATACTGCATTGGCCAGGTTGCCAGGCTGGCACTCATGCTGCTGTGTCGTTGTACAGGCACGTGTATGAACTGTGCTTGTAAGCAGCAGCGCTCATGTTCACATACACTGCGCAGCCATGGCTTTAGTTCAGGGGACCATTCATCAGCAGCCATGAAGTTAGAGCGGGGTCAACTCTCTCTTCCCTCTTCCTACTCAAGCCATGGCCATTGATGTGACTGGCCCTTGCCAGAATCTGTGCTTGCACGTGTCTAGTTGCCATTCAAATCGGTAGATAAACTGTTCTGTTGCTGATCTGGGGTGCTTCCACGAACTTGCCTTGTGTTATAGTTGCACTAGCGGGATTGCAGGTGACACAGCCACTCTGAGGGCACTCGCTCTCACGCTCGCACACATACACACCAGTAGTGGGTGACAGCAACAACATGGCGCTGCTGTTTCTGTTTCCTGCGTGGCTGCGCGCCATGGTGCTCGTGCTTGGCACCGCCGCCATGCTGCTGGTGCTGCTGTCCACCCCTCCCGTCGTGCTCCCGGGACGCAACTGGCAGCTGGCGAGGACGTGCAGGGACCCAACATCATCGCAGCACGCCACACTCGACATGGATGCGAGCAGCACCGCTGTTCCGCGATTGCCATGGAAGGGGAGACACACCGGTGACGATGAGGATGACAACGGCGACGACGGGGATCTCGGCCCCGAGACACGAGCCAGGTGAGTGCACACTGCACAGAGCTGCCACAGGTTCGGCTTTGCTGCAATGTATGAGCATGCACGAGCACACACGTACACTTGCGTGTGGACACACGCGCACGCATACACACGCACGCACACACTTGCGCTTGCAGGCGTGCGCGATTTCTTCCCGCGTGCGAGCCGAGCGCTCTTCCCGGGACGGGCTGGGGCCTGCATCGCACTCTGGGCAGCGTGCGCGGGGGGATAAAGTCCACGGGCGATGTCGGGCAAGCGCTCCCCAGGGGATTCACCACAGACTATGTCAAGGTAGGTCCGTGCGTGCGTGTGCGTGCGTGTGTGCGTGTGCGTAGTGGTGAGAATCGTGCACGCGTACAGGATGGACCGCCGATGTCGGCCGTGCTCAACAACGTATGCGTGGAGAATGATGGCCACGAGTGGCAGTACATCTTCGTGGGAAGAAATGAGGTGAGTACACTATCATCCGCACTGTACTAACATGAACACCCAAGGAGTGGCGTCGTGCGTGGCAGTCTTGGGTTGAGGTTGACCCCGAGAAGAAGCTCCACGGCAAGGAGTGGGAGTACCTGTTTGAGAACGCGGGGGCGGTGCCCAAGGTGCGTTTCGTCCGTTCGCGCGCGGAGGAGGGCGTGCTGCCCGCGAACGCCGCGTGGATGGCGGGCACGAGCGTGCGGTTGGCCGTGCGAAGCACCAACGCAGGACACCACATCATGGAGAACGTCCTTCATGAAGCGGCCGTCCAGCTCCCGGAGTTCAGGTACATACGTGCAAGGTGAAAGGCTTGATGACAACCAACATGACAGAACTCTTCATTGTTGTTGTGTGCAGGGAGAGGGTTGGTAAGATCGACCACTTTGTGGCTGAAGCACGTTTTACGCGCTTTGAGGATCCCAAGTATGCGCTACCCGCTCACCTCACGCGCGCCGTCATGGAGATAACCCCTGAGGTGGGGTGTCTCTGTGCATGCGCGCGTGTATGTGTATGCGCATATTATGTACCTCCCATGCTATGTCATTAAGCTGACTTGTTGCATCGCTCTGCACAGGCAGACCTTCTGACCATCCCCATGGGCGCCATGACCTGCTTCGAGACGCTGGTAGTGAACCAGATGTGGCTGTGGACGCTGCCGGAGGCGCAGACCCCGCGCGCTCCGGGCCACATGTACACCCAGGACCAGGTCGACGCCGCCCTCGCGCTGTTCCGCGAAGCCACTTTTAAGTACCTACAGATGCAAACGCCGAGGCTGTCGCTACCTTTACAAGGCGAGGAAGTATGCGTGAGGTATGATACGCTGGTAATGGACACACACATCAGGTTGCAGTGTGATAGCACTCTCACAACCCTCGCGTGTCCAGTGTGTATGGAAGAAAGTATGTGTATCATCGCACGCTGCTCAATGCTGATGAGATTGGTGAGGCTGTGGCGAGAGCGGTGCGCGCTACCGCTGCCAAGTATGGGCAGCCTGGCGTTCGCACGCGCATCACTAGCCTGGATGATGTGGAGGGAGCCCACATCCTCTGCCCCACGGGTACAGTTGTGATGTGTTCAGATGTATGTGTGTGGACTTTGTTGCCCACCGTGCTTACTAGAGTTGGTCTTCAGACCCAAAGCACCAGCCCGAGTTCAGAGATCAGGTACTACCCTGCATGACCATGCGCGCGCATGCTGCAACTGCTACACGGGCACGCACGCTAAACTGGTTTGTGCCTTGATCAGGTGCTGGCTTTTGCGCACACGGACGTGTATGTTGGGTCGCACGGCGCCAACGGCGCACTAGCTCTCTTTCTCCCGCGCTGCGCCACCTTCTTGGAGGTGAGCTCGTGTCGATGACACAACACCATGCAAGGCATAAGCACACTCACACTCACACACCCAAACTCCTCCTATGCACATTTCGCAGATCGTCTCCGAGTGCTCGCACGGTCTCTGGTCCGCCGCGCCTACCCACGCCCACGCCATCCACGTCCGCTCCGCCTTTATCAACGGCGAGCCTCACGCCGCCGACGCCGCCGATCGACCCAACATCAAGATCACATTGGTCGAGAAGGACTACTCGGACTACTTTGGCTTTCCCGCCGGCAGCAACGTGTCCTCGACATGCGAGGGACTGCGCAAGGGGATAGGGTATAAAGGGTACGTGTACACGCCGGACTTTGTCGCCGATGGGGAAGGGGTGGCGGCGTGGGTTGCTGCGGCGGTGAGGGACATGGTGGATCCGGATGCGGCGACGCAGGAGCGGTTGCGTGACACTTGCAAAGGGTGACAAGGCTTCACGCCACAGTAGTTGGCGGGGGGTAGTCTACTCTACACTGTTTTGGCTCTCCTCTCTGGTTACTGGGTTAGCTTAGGTTTTTCTTCTTTATGCTCTTGCGTGTCATAAGTTATTATTCAGACAAAACTTTGTAGCAAGGGCCTTCGTCTTGACAAAGGGGACTGTTGGATGGTTTTTGCTCGTGCACTGAAGAGTGTGATTGGGAACAGTTTACAGCACCCTTTTCTGGATTGTATCTTGTGCTGTGTGGTGTCTTCGCAACGTCAAAGATGTGATTATCCATGCATCCATCAAATGGTGATACCATCTTGTAGAAAACAATTGTTTGCGCATGCAGCTGCCAATCTAGACCAATGTTCGGCATCCTCCTATGAAAGCATAGCAACACCGTGGCGTGCCTCAATCCTGCCATAGCCAATGATGCATACATGCTTGTCATACAAGCAGCTCACCGCTGCCTCAGATGGGCATCAGCGTCCTCAACAATTGCAGTCTGATGATCAGTTCAAGCGTTTGTGAATCACACGTTCAACCCATGGCATGTTGCTTCGTTTTGTCTGGGATCTGCACATGGTGACGGCTACATCATCGGTACATGCTATGTGCTATATACTGTACGGTTTCGAGCCATGATGCCTATTGTGCAATATATTTGTCTTAGAAAAGTCACTCGAGCTTCTTGATGTGCGCGCTTGCAGTGTTTATTCGAAGGGGGAGCGGATTTGTCAACTGTCAGTGATAGCCGAGCAGCGCCCTACCCAATCTGCTGTGTCACACGCTTGGCAGCACTGAGCGCGTGACATCGCTCCTGACTCACCAGCATCACCAGCAGTCAGGAGCGATGGTTTTATTCACTTATTTGTTTGTGTGCATCTTATCTGATCACGCTGCTGCTGCTGCTGCTGCTGCTGCTGCCTAGCTGTCTCTTCTTCTCTCAGCTCACCGCACGTGGCCAAACGGGTAGTACAGTACACTGTACCAGACACGCCATAGTACTCTCTCTCTCGCTTGGGCTCGGGGCAGTCATGTGACGTGACAGGTCCCTCTGATGTGACAACACCGCACAGACAGACAGATAAGCGCCCCTCACGGCGACTGTGAAGGCGTGAGCGACTGCGGCCTGGTGGCGGCGGCAGTGTCAGGGATGGCGGCAGGGAGAGCAGCTACCGTGTTGTCTTTACCGGCGTTGCTGGGCGTGGTTGTGCTGCTGCTGCTGCTTCTCCAGGCTTGCGTGTCTGGAGCGGCAGCAGAAGCGGAGTCTACGGGTCCCACGGTGGCGACAACCCTTGATGCGGCGGCCTGGAAGGCGCTGGTGGACGCTGCATGGCAGCCCACCAACATGACGCTGCGCTCAGCATCACGCATTGTCAACGCCAAGAACAACAAGCAGAAAAAGGATGGAGGCGACCACTTGACGCATCCCGCGCTTCCACCTGAGTACACAGTGAGTTGAACTCACGCAGTGCCTAAGTCAGCATTGTACGCCTCAAATACACACACGCTCACGCACACCAACAGGCAGTAGCACCTGCACGCACATGCGCACAGTCACAGTCGCGTTTGTGTTCGCACACGCGAGCACTACCTGCACGGATGCAAATACCCACCCGCTTTGACAGGTCCTGAACCCCGCCACCAGCCTGGTTTGCTACTCGCGCAGCGGTCGCGTTCTTCCCAACCTTTTCTTCATAGGCGCTGGCAAGTCGGGCTCAACAGCTTTATGGGCCTACTTAACAGACAAGCAATACACTCGCGGGTCCGTGCGCAGCGATATCAAGGAGGTCCACTTCTTCGACAACAGGCTGACACTCGGCACTAATCCCCACGCCGCAGACTCAGGGGAGGTCCTCACCGCCTACAGTCACCTGTTCCCTCCATGCGAGGAGGTGGAGGAGGGGGATGTGAAGTACCTCATGGATGCCACGCCAGGGTATCTGTCCGAAACGCAGACGCTGGGAAGGCTGCTGAGAGCGTACGGGCCAGCACTCTCGACTAGGATTAAGCTGTTGGTGGTGCTGAGAGACCCGCTCACACGGACACTGTCGTGGTTCAACCACATCGGCAGGCATCCCAAGTGAGTGGGTCATCTCTCTCTCTCTCTCTCTCTCTCTCTCTCTCTCTCTCTCTCTCTCTCTCTCTCTCTCTCTCTCTCTCTCTCTCTCTCTCTCTCTCTCTCTCTCTCTCTCTCTCTCTCTCTCTCTCTCTCTCTCTCTCTCTCTCTCTCTCTCTCTCTCTCTCTCTCTCTCTCTCTCTCTCTCTCTCTCTCTCTCTCTCTCTCTCTCTCTCTCTCTCTCTCTCTCTCTCTCTCTCTCTCTCTCTCTCTCTCTCTCTCTCTCTCTCTCTCTCTCTCTCTCTCTCTCTCTCTCTCTCTCTCTCTCTCTCTCTCTCTCTCTCTCTCTCTCTCTCTCTCTCTCTCTCTCTCTCTCTCTCTCTCTCTCTCTCTCTCTCTCTCTCTCTCTCTCTCTCTCTCTCTCTCTCTCTCTCTCTCTCTCTCTCTCTCTCTCTCTCTCTCTCTCTCTCTCTCTCTCTCTCTCTCTCTCTCTCTCTCTCTCTCTCTCTCTCTCTCTCTCTCTCTCTCTCTCTCTCTCTCTCTCTCTCTCTCTCTCTCTCTCTCTCTCTCTCTCTCTCTCTCTCTCTCTCTCTCTCTCTCTCTCTCTCTCTCTCTCTCTCTCTCTCTCTCTCTCTCTCTCTCTCTCTCTCTCTCTCTCTCTCTCTCTCTCTCTCTCTCTCTCTCTCTCTCTCTCTCTCTCTCTCTCTCTCTCTCTCTCTCTCTCTCTCTCTCTCTCTCTCTCTCTCTCTCTCTCTCTCTCTCTCTCTCTCTCTCTCTCTCTCTCTCTCTCTCTCTCTCTCTCTCTCTCTCTCTCTCTCTCTCTCTCTCTCTCTCTCTCTCTCTCTCTCTCTCTCTCTCTCTCTCTCTCTCTCTCTCTCTCTCTCTCTCTCTCTCTCTCTCTCTCTCTCTCTCTCTCTCTCTCTCTCTCTCTCTCTCTCTCTCTCTCTCTCTCTCTCTCTCTCTCTCTCTCTCTCTCTCTCTCTCTCTCTCTCTCTCTCTCTCTCTCTCTCTCTCTCTCTCTCTCTCTCTCTCTCTCTCTCTCTCTCTCTCTCTCTCTCTCTCTCTCTCTCTCTCTCTCTCTCTCTCTCTCTCTCTCTCTCTCTCTCTCTCTCTCTCTCTCTCTCTCTCTCTCTCTCTCTCTCTCTCTCTCTCTCTCTCTCTCTCTCTCTCTCTCTCTCTCTCTCTCTCTCTCTCTCTCTCTCTCTCTCTCTCTCTCTCTCTCTCTCTCTCTCTCTCTCTCTCTCTCTCTCTCTCTCTCTCTCTCTCTCTCTCTCTCTCTCTCTCTCTCTCTCTCTCTCTCTCTCTCTCTCTCTCTCTCTCTCTCTCTCTCTCTCTCTCTCTCTCTCTCTCTCTCTCTCTCTCTCTCTCTCTCTCTCTCTCTCTCTCTCTCTCTCTCTCTCTCTCTCTCTCTCTCTCTCTCTCTCTCTCTCTCTCTCTCTCTCTCTCTCTCTCTCTCTCTCTCTCTCTCTCTCTCTCTCTCTCTCTCTCTCTCTCTCTCTCTCTCTCTCTCTCTCTCTCTCTCTCTCTCTCTCTCTCTCTCTCTCTCTCTCTCTCTCTCTCTCTCTCTCTCTCTCTCTCTCTCTCTCTCTCTCTCTCTCTCTCTCTCTCTCTCTCTCTCTCTCTCTCTCTCTCTCTCTCTCTCTCTCTCTCTCTCTCTCTCTCTCTCTCTCTCTCTCTCTCTCTCTCTCTCTCTCTCTCTCTCTCTCTCTCTCTCTCTCTCTCTCTCTCTCTCTCTCTCTCTCTCTCTCTCTCTCTCTCTCTCTCTCTCTCTCTCTCTCTCTCTCTCTCTCTCTCTCTCTCTCTCTCTCTCTCTCTCTCTCTCTCTCTCTCTCTCTCTCTCTCTCTCTCTCTCTCTCTCTCTCTCTCTCTCTCTCTCTCTCTCTCTCTCTCTCTCTCTCTCTCTCTCTCTCTCTCTCTCTCTCTCTCTCTCTCTCTCTCTCTCTCTCTCTCTCTCTCTCTCTCTCTCTCTCTCTCTCTCTCTCTCTCTCTCTCTCTCTCTCTCTCTCTCTCTCTCTCTCTCTCTCTCTCTCTCTCTCTCTCTCTCTCTCTCTCTCTCTCTCTCTCTCTCTCTCTCTCTCTCTCTCTCTCTCTCTCTCTCTCTCTCTCTCTCTCTCTCTCTCTCTCTCTCTCTCTCTCTCTCTCTCTCTCTCTCTCTCTCTCTCTCTCTCTCTCTCTCTCTCTCTCTCNATAAAGGGGGTTCCGACCACTAGGGTATGGTAGCAAAAGCGCTATCATGAGTGAGGTCTGTGACAATTTATACTAAATTCGTTACAGATCCGCATGCGATATTGTGCACATTATGAATGATGATCCATTATGCGCAGAGGTGACGCATGTCTTAAGCTCTATATATGCATCCCATTGCGCCCTGAAGAATACGTCAACATAGTCATAAAGCACGTAGCCACATGGTTACGTGCTTTGTAATGTGCACATTTTTCTATCTATGCCACGTCACACTTCAAGTAGCATAACCGTTATGATTACGACTGGCGGCAACAATACACCATGTATGTACTGCAAGTGAGTTGCAGCATGCTATATGGCAGTGTAATGAAGTGCGGTGGCGGTACGGCGGCGCAGCCGACGGCTTATGTTTTTTCTTTTGCTAGTTTCCAAAGCAATAATGTAACAATGTTACAATTTAAAACTTGAGCACTTTTACGAGCGCAATGCATTATAATGGCCGGAGGAGTATCCATTCATCATATCGATTGCGAATTTAAAGCTTTGAATATGCAATCGACATATCCGCTCTTGATGCCATGCATAGATGTGTATTCTTGCCACATTCTCTGTGACGGTGCTCGTGCCTTGTCACCTGTGAGTTGGTCCAATCCACAACCCTCTTTCCAAGACACGGTATTCACACCGGAACCTTGCCCCCTCTGCCAAGCACACACGCGCGCCCCGCCACTCGCGTACGCACGCGCATGCGCTTGAAGCTACACACCGACTTGTGTAGCGCCTTGGATCGTCACACAAGCAAGCACACACACCGGTGGACACACGCTAGCAACCCCTGCTAACCACCACCAAGCTTGCACACAAGAAACTAGGGAGCTAAAGGTTGTATTGCAAATTGTAGAATGTCACTTTTATACCTACCAGTCTGCACATGCTACTGTCTAGACGACTCTAGCGCTAGACGGAACTAGAAGCTAAGATATTCTTGCAAAATCTTGTAGTACACTTCTAGACCTTTCCAACGCACCAAAGATCTCCTCATTTGCTGCTCATATGGTAAAGTTATACTACTTGGCGCCAGGCCCTTCCGACAATCTGGTCGAGCCCTTCTCGACTGGCCCTCCGTTTTCTGGCGGCTTCCAGACTGGTCTTGGGGCCCCGGTCGATATCCGCGGCAGACTCATAAATCGCCGATATCCGCACATGTCATGAAAAACATGTACCTTACAAATAAAGCCCAAAATGGCCATGAAAATCACGAAATTTGGCCTTGACTGTTACATTCTCTTTCCTAATGCTTATCCTTGATCGATTAACTCAATCCATCGGAGTACTAATGTGTTGCTATTATACGATGGTTTTATTGGTTGAAAAAGTGGGCCTTTCGTGTGTGTGTGTGTGTATATGCGTGCGTGCGTGCGTGCGATGTTCAATCAAGGGTA
>RHPI01003369.1:1935778-1973550 GCA_009103225.1 Chlorokybus atmophyticus
TCTCTCTCTCTCTCTCTCTCTCTCTCTCTCTCTCTCTCTCTCTCTCTGTGTGCATGACATGTGTTGTGTCACACACAGGTACGCTTTCAAGATCCCTTGCGAGGTGTCTTTCAGCCAGTGGGTTGCGAGGGAGGTGGCGAGGGTGACGCAGTGCGTGCGCAAAAATAGCGGACCTCCCAGCAAGGACGCGCGCCAGGTTGGTTGTTTCAGTGCTCGAGCATGAGTATACATACTCTCTTCTCTCAAGCATGATGTCCGTGCATTTGCTCACAATCTGTGCTGTGATTGTCAGATTGTGTACCGGTGTCTCCCGCCTGCATTCTGGCAAGCGGCGTACGCGTGGCAGCTGAGCAGCTGGTTGCTGGCCTTCGAACCCTCGCAGTTCCACATCATAGACAACCATGACTTGATAGACAGCCACACAGACACCCTGAGAGAGGTAAGCTTCCTCATCCACTGTTGATGGGGGAACAGACGCACGATCACATTCACACACGCATGTGCACGTACAGGTGCTGCAGTTCTTGGACTTGCCTGTGCCGGAGAACTTGGACCGTCTTCCCGAGGTGGTTCGCGGGAAGTCCGAGGACATGCAGCATGTCTGCGAGGTGGAGCGCTCCATCGACCGCAACACGGAAGAGCTGTTGCGAGGCTTCTTCTCACCTCTCAACGCGCATCTGTCTGACCTGCTGGCCGCTAGAAGACTCGACCACTTCACCCCGCAGTTCACCACCGAGTACTAACCACATGTGTACATTGACTGGTGCTAGATGTGCTAGACAGCAAATAGACCACATTGCAACTATCTGTGATGACTCCCACTATGGAACTGTCGACCACATTTGCTGCTGGCAGAGGATAGTAATCTGTTCTTTCTCACGTGCTAATGGCCTGATGCACACGCTTCCATGCGCCTTGCATGCATCGCTGAGCGGTAGGCTTATCAAGAATAGAATAGGGCTAGCCGCATGACACTGGTTGGGGTAACCAATCGAGATCGCTGGTATGGCATATACAATGACTGATGAACATTTCTTGCTGCTATGTCACGCCCTTGCAGCGCTAACAACTTCCAAAAGGCTTTGGAATGAAGTTGAGGCCATGCCGGGTGGTGGGCATGCAAACGTTCACAGTGTGCCCACCCATCACTTAACATTCGAAATGCCCAACACTTCAACACAAAGTTGCATGCTGATATGCACTGAGTGCAATGATCATTGGCTTGCATAATTGATACACATACAGCATCGCATAATTTATGCAGCGCAATGCGCAAGTGTTCACTTTATAAATATATTATTTGTTATGTATGACGCATCGTACACGTTGAGTGTGCAGATGTTAACGCCGACCAATATAATGCTTGAAAGTGACCTCTCTATACATGACTCTTATGTAAACGTCGGATGCAATGCTTTGTAAATATGTTGCATGCATTCATACATATAAGTCTATATGAGTTTTATGCATGTAATACGATGACCTGCATTTCTGTTGTATGTACATCTAGGTGGGCATTGCAGGAGACTATCTAGCAATTGCAATCACATTGTAAATATATATATATATATATATATATATATATATATATTGCATTACAGCTATCATTTGTGCGCGGCGGGTGTATGTGCATGACTTGAGAAGCTTAAGTTGAACATGCGCGCGCAAACATGCAATTGATGGCAAGTTTCACCACAACTGCCAATACGTGTGTGTGTGTGTGTGTGTGTGTGTGTGTGTGTGTGTGTGTGTGTGTGTGTGTGCTGTTGACGAATGGTTGCCAATTCGTGTTGTCAAATCATGGTGCGGAGTCATAAAGCAACTCAATGTGGTCGTGTAATAAAGGGGGTTCCGACCACTAGGGTATGGTAGCAAAAGCGCTATCATGAGTGAGGTCTGTGACAATTTATACTAAATTCGTTACAGATCCGCATGCGATATTGTGCACATTATGAATGATGATCCATTATGCGCAGAGGTGACGCATGTCTTAAGCTCTATATATGCATCCCATTGCGCCCTGAAGAATACGTCAACATAGTCATAAAGCACGTAGCCACATGGTTACGTGCTTTGTAATGTGCACATTTTTCTATCTATGCCACGTCACACTTCAAGTAGCATAACCGTTATGATTACGACTGGCGGCAACAATACACCATGTATGTACTGCAAGTGAGTTGCAGCATGCTATATGGCAGTGTAATGAAGTGCGGTGGCGGTACGGCGGCGCAGCCGACGGCTTATGTTTTTTCTTTTGCTAGTTTCCAAAGCAATAATGTAACAATGTTACAATTTAAAACTTGAGCACTTTTACGAGCGCAATGCATTATAATGGCCGGAGGAGTATCCATTCATCATATCGATTGCGAATTTAAAGCTTTGAATATGCAATCGACATATCCGCTCTTGATGCCATGCATAGATGTGTATTCTTGCCACATTCTCTGTGACGGTGCTCGTGCCTTGTCACCTGTGAGTTGGTCCAATCCACAACCCTCTTTCCAAGACACGGTATTCACACCGGAACCTTGCCCCCTCTGCCAAGCACACACGCGCGCCCCGCCACTCGCGTACGCACGCGCATGCGCTTGAAGCTACACACCGACTTGTGTAGCGCCTTGGATCGTCACACAAGCAAGCACACACACCGGTGGACACACGCTAGCAACCCCTGCTAACCACCACCAAGCTTGCACACAAGAAACTAGGGAGCTAAAGGTTGTATTGCAAATTGTAGAATGTCACTTTTATACCTACCAGTCTGCACATGCTACTGTCTAGACGACTCTAGCGCTAGACGGAACTAGAAGCTAAGATATTCTTGCAAAATCTTGTAGTACACTTCTAGACCTTTCCAACGCACCAAAGATCTCCTCATTTGCTGCTCATATGGTAAAGTTATACTACTTGGCGCCAGGCCCTTCCGACAATCTGGTCGAGCCCTTCTCGACTGGCCCTCCGTTTTCTGGCGGCTTCCAGACTGGTCTTGGGGCCCCGGTCGATATCCGCGGCAGACTCATAAATCGCCGATATCCGCACATGTCATGAAAAACATGTACCTTACAAATAAAGCCCAAAATGGCCATGAAAATCACGAAATTTGGCCTTGACTGTTACATTCTCTTTCCTAATGCTTATCCTTGATCGATTAACTCAATCCATCGGAGTACTAATGTGTTGCTATTATACGATGGTTTTATTGGTTGAAAAAGTGGGCCTTTCGTGTGTGTGTGTGTGTATATGCGTGCGTGCGTGCGTGCGATGTTCAATCAAGGGTAATAATTTAATTGTGAGTATATTCTTATATTTTTTTAAATATTTATACTAAAATGAGTGACACAAAACAATTAACAAATTAATGATGACAACATGCACAAGAGAAACTTAAAACATCGCTTGCTTCATTTACTTATACTTTTTGTTGTGTGTGAACTGTGACGCAATGTATATTGTGATGCAGTCTTTCCTTGTAGAAAAACTTTGCCTCATCACACCAACGCTTCTTCGTTTATAAGACACACATGTAGTATTGCAAGCATTCTATGATTCGCTTTGCATTATATACCATGCGAGCAAACATGAATCGCGAAAAGAACATTAATTAAAGATTGCTGAATGTAATCCTAAAGCGAAGGCGTTTTAAGTTAAGGTTTTTGCTGAGGTTAATACCGCGGTCGAACAAAGTTGTTGTGACTCACTAATCGTTATAACGATGACTATGATATAATTAGACTTTTCACTTATACATGCAGTTGATGTATCATGATATAACGAAATTATGAAAATGCTAGCCACGCCATTTCATATTGACATGAGCTTGTCCACATGCGCATACCCTCATTTGTAACAAAAGTACTCTAGAGAAGTTTTCAAGTTCATCAACAGTGAAAAGAGCACTATATTCTGCAGTACCAGAACACACCGTTGGTCGAGTCAAATTGTTGTTTAATACATGTAGGTCCCAAGTCGGGACCTCCCAACCCTAACGGTGGTCTGAACACGGGGGAGGACTGCTAGCTGCATGCAGCTTGGTACCACCGTCAAAGCTGTTGTCGTTGGTTGTCAGTGATAATACTTATCACTGACCATCGCTCGTGCTTATCGGTTGGCAACGATAAGCGCGGACGGACGGACTAGAGCTGGTCTCAGCAAATCGGATGACATGCAGCCCGCCGATCGACGGCTTGTATGTAACAGGCCATCCATCCTGAACTGTTGCGATCTGACGGCGTGGTGCAGCAGCCCACTCGATAAGTACGGATGTAGCAAGCAGCAGCTGCAGCGTTGCATGGAGTAGTAGTTGAGGGCGCACTCTGCAAAGGCAGCCTCTGTCTTGGCGGCGGCGGCGGCGGGGCGGTCAGTGGTGGAGAGCGCACTGCGCTGCGCTGCGCTGCTGAAGGTTCCGTGCATGAGTGTATGCGGCAGGTCTAGGGTGGCACCTTGGGTGGTTGGGTGGTTCAAGGAGTGCTTTGGGTGAGCGCACGGTGCGTGTAAGTTAGTGAGTGAGTGTCACCCACAGCAGTCGCAGAAGGTGGACAGAGAGATGGCTGCAGCTTCTGCTCGCTTGGGCTTGACTATGAGGGTGGCAGCCATATGCAACAACCGTTGCTTGAACGGCAGCCTGAGGCATGCACCACGCAGGTCTGTTGTGAGAGGCCGGAGGCCAGCAAGTGATAAGCTCTGGTAGTTACGTGTCCTTGCGATCATATCTCACAAGAATGTGCCTGTCTGCAAGTTCTGTTGAGCCAACGGCTTCACTGATACATGCATGCGTCGTGTCTCTACACTATGTCACGCTGACAAGTGACCTGAATCTGGTAAGGTGAGAGGTGCCAAGAGATTTGTTACCAACGTGCTCTTGTGCACACACAATATGGTTTCAAACTTGGTTCAGCGGTGTGTCACGTACAGTAAAGAAGCCGTGCGTGCGCAGACACAGCAAGGCAGCGCACACGCGCGTGCGCACAATGTGCATGGGTGAAACCGGCGCGTGGGGTGTCATCTGGTTCACGCCAGCAAAAGCAAAAGGACAGAAGGGCGAGAAAGGCAACAACAACAGTGGCACACTCATACCCATCAGGTTTGAGGAGCCCTTGAAGGCCAACATGCTCGACGTGCGCGAGCGTGCGGCGGACATCGTGTCCGTCTTTCGCGCGTGGGACCCCTGGGAGCTGGAGGTAGGTTGATAGGTATGCCTACTATTCAGTCATACACTGTTGCTGATGCTGTTACCAATACTGCAAAACTTTTCGCAAACGTTCGCAACATTACTATACTATGTGTGCTTTGGTGGCGTGCTAGGTGACAGACGGCGCCGGCGAAGCACTAGAATGGGTTCATAGCTACACTGACCTGATGGAGCGAGGTGGGAGCACATCTTTCATCTTTGTGAGAAACCCTTGCCTTGTCATTGCACTTTGGTGGTGGCTGCGCAGCATGTGCGTGCATCACCAGTGCCTGCAGTCTTTGGTACAAGTGCAGTGCAACTGATAAGCTCTCTCTCTCCCTCTCTCTCCCTCTCTCTCCCTCTCTCTCCAAGGGTACGGGAGCAAATCGAACCCATTGGTAATCAAGCCACCGGACTCAGCCAAGCTAATCTATATCATTATACGCAGCGGTACGTGGCACATGGAGCATCCAGTGACGAGTGCAATCAGTACAAACCGCAGCAAATCTCTGAGTACAGCTCAATTGTGTACTGGCTAAAAACTCCGTTGAGACCTGTTAATGTGCAGGTTCGAATCAACCAAGCCCCTTGAGGATTCGCTCACAGAGGGACTTTGACGAGGTGTGTTGACCGCAGTCTGGTGGTGCTGAACTCGCTTGCACGTTCTTCTTCGTGCTCGTGGCTGTTGTTTTGATGAATTCTGGGCTCTTACAAAAGCTGTGAGGCCGCATGCGCGAGCACACACATGCACTCTCGCTCTCTTCCGCACACGTGCATGCCGGCGACCATATAACTGTCAAGTTACGTCACAGAGACAGGGTAAACCCCTCTCGGTCACCCGGGTGGCAAGCAACTGGACACCTCTCACTCTCTGCCGAACATGGCAACCCTTTTACACAGCTTACTGCGCTTCTGCCTCTGCTTCAGGTGTGCATGCAGCTGGGCACTATGGGACTGTGGAGATACCAAGACAAGTGTGTCCGGCAGTTTGTTGAGCTACGTGAGGGCGAATGGTACGTATGCATGCGCCCACTCATGCACACACGCGTTCTTGCGTGCATGTTGCATGAGGTGACGGCAGTGTTGTTGCGTTGCATTCCGATTCCCATGACCTGCAGGTACAACGTCTATGAGACCGAAAGCCGTGTTACAGCTGATGTCCGCCAGCGGGTCCCGCTAAAATACTAAGGCCAGTGCATACGCCATCATGGACAAGCGGTCATGGCCTTGTTGACTTGCTTCAAGCAACATTGTACAGGCTTTCTGGACGTACAGGCTGTCTTTGTGCTGTTGTTGGGGATGGTAGAGGTGGCCAACCACAGGCCCGCAGGGTGAGGGAGTCTGTGGTTGCCGCTGCGTGCAGTGACCGTGAGCGCTGTGACGCATTCAGACACAGCGCTTCACACTGCTTTGAGATGGGGTTCCCAAGCTAGGGTAACGCATACATCAACCAACTCAATCTTACGTCAAGGAGTAGTGTTGCCCTTCTGTTGTGGACTCGCCAATGGTTTTCTCATGGTGCATGTGCATGCATGGTTGATTGAGAGAGTCTGCCAATCAGCTGCAGAAGCAATGCTCTAGCACAATTGCAATGTCCTGAACTCACAAACGTGCACTCAATTTAGTGATCAGTCTGTCACAAGCGCTGATGCGTTCGCTCAAGAGCTGCGGAATGCATGACTCGACGTGCCTTGGCACTGCACCAAAATGTGCATTTGATGGCTGAGCAACTCATCCTGAGCACCCTTGCTGGTTGATATGGGGTTGGCATGCGTATGTTACGATCAAAACATGGGCGTTGTCGCTCCTTGAGGAGCAAGTTAGGATGGCACGGCATTGTAGAACCTGTGCATGTCGGGATCAATGCATGTGAAGTGGAGCAGCGTCCTACAAGGAAGTGTGAGCATGTGGTTTATCCCCGGCGTTGCAGACTGCGTGCAGGTACGCACCAGCTTGAGGTCGCTTTCCTCACGGTTTACGATGTGTCTATGTGTGAGGAAGTCCATACAATCTCCCCAACCAGGAAGGTGCTGTCATTGCAGTAGTAAAGCCAGCACGAGCAATGAGAGCTTACAGAAGCGATCTCTGGCAACCGCCTCCTGCTACTTGAACAACAGAAGCAGGCGCATAACAATGGCAAACGTTAGGGGTAATGTACCAATTAGTGATCAGTGATGTTCAATAGTGTCCGGTTGGACTATGCCATAGCTAAGTAGCGGCTCTACTTAGCTGGTGCCTGCGATTGTGCACTGCAGCATCGCACACGCATTAGCCAACCGTCATCTTAGACATTCTGCAAACACCGTGGCGGTATGAAACATGCACAGAGTGCGCCATTGTGCCTCTCCATGCCCCCACTGCTCTGTGCACGCAGTACGTTGCAGTGTAACGCAGCGCATGATTTAGTGCTGGACCAGACGCATGAAGTGGTGAAGAATGCACTGCGTTTGCGCAGTAAGGCAGCAAAAATACTCCGTGCTTGCTTGCTACCATGCTCACGGCTGAAATCCGTGTTCATAGCTATGTGCCAAGTCATTCAGTGAAGGACAACGTGCGTGCATGTGTGCATACGTGAATGCACATGGCACTACGAGCTTGCCAACAACAGAAGGGACGTTTCTTAGGGGAACTAATATGAAGATGTATCAAAGAAGCACAGGCAAGAGTTCAGGTGCTAGTACAAGAGCTTGTAGTACACAACATAGCTAGGAGCTGAGATGCAAAGCTAGGTACCAGCAAGAGAACGAAGAAGAAGGGGAACAAAAGGAGCAGAGAGTAGGAAGAGCAAGAGAACGGACAACAGAAGGGATTTGACTCAATCACGCGCGGTCCCGGTTTGAACGACATAATCGCCACACACAATCACCAGCTCCACCACCATGATGTTAGCAGAACTGCTGCCAGTCATTCACCAGAGAGAGGTTGCTGGCATACACACGCGGTATGCTCAGAGCACACAGCTCTACACATGCATATGCAAGCACACAGCAAGCTAACATTGACAAGTGCAACCACATTACATTACGCAAAAGTTACAAGTCGCACTGTGGCACAGCAGCAGGTAGACCTCAACACTCGTATGGCTCCCAGTTCAGAGTCGATCTCAGTG
Organism: Chlorokybus atmophyticus; assembly: GCA_009103225.1. NCBI lineage: Eukaryota > Viridiplantae > Streptophyta > Chlorokybophyceae > Chlorokybales > Chlorokybaceae > Chlorokybus > Chlorokybus atmophyticus. The sequence goes on from RHPI01003369.1 coordinate 1,944,058, forward strand.
GCGGCTGCAGTCTACCTGAATGTTAACACATCCCCATTGGTTTGCTGCACACGGTGGCGTTGACATCCAGCATCGCTTCGCGGGCTAACCGTGAAACCAGCCTCGTGTGGCTGTTATTGTGCGGGTGTGCTCACGGTACGAGTAGTGTGTTAGATGTAAGGGCCAGTGTATGCGTTCCGCTGTGGCGGGACACTGTTTGATGTTGGCGACTGCTGCACATACCCATACCTCTGAAGTACAAGCGTCCACGTTGGTAGTGTGCGTCTCTGTTGAGCCTTGCGACGGTTCGCGTGCTACTGTGCGAAGATGATACCATGCGCATGTCGTGCATGCCTCCACTCACGCGCACCCCATGCATATGCACACGCCGCATATCACACACACACACACACACACACACACACACACACACACACACACACACACACATGCACATGCGCGCATGTGCATGTGCATGTGCACAGACACACTCCATGTGCCACGCCAAGTGTGTCACACGGCTTGTGCTATGATGCTCATTAGCACACGCAATACGCATATGCCTCAAAGCCATACACAAAATGCAATGCTACCATATGATGTTTGGTTGTGATTGATTGCTCAAGGGGGTTACTCTAGAGAGCGAACAGTGCAACGTCCATGCAACCATTAGAGTTGTGTAACCGTTGCAACCACCAAACAGCTCTCATGCAGCTACACATCTTGTCAGCAGCTTGTAACAATGCTTGTTGAGTGGTTCAACACTATGCAGCTCAGCGTAGTACTGATGCATGCATCATGCTCGTAATGTTGAGCATGGAATGAGAAACAGTTTTCTTCGACACTGCGTCGCATTATTCTCGACAACAGCGCTTGGTTCTGACACCTATCCACATACAGTATCCTTATCACGAGGATTCCTAAGCGCACTTTGCTTGGACCATTAAACCTTTTCACAAATCGACATACTCTAACAATAGACGACAAAAGAAGCTCACACGAGGCGCTGCTAATGAATGCAGTGCAGTATCAACTCCCGCAGCAGGCGCTGCGTTACTATGCAGTTGACGTTGTCACTTTCGTCCGACTCAAGCTCAAACATGTAGTAATGTACACGTCGCAATCAACGGCGCCCACCAACCAAGATTGCGCGAATAACCCAACTCCACCAATCTGTGATAATGCACACGTATTTCTTCACATGTGCGTGCGTGCGTGTGCGAGTGTGTCTGGGTTCGTTTGCCTGCCTGAGCGCGTGCGTGCGTCAAGTTGACTTCTTGACGTGCTTGCAAACCAGAAGATCAGCGTCCCATGTGCATCCAGGCATGCACTATCTATGGACCACGTGCACGAAGCTCATTCCTTTCAGCTATGTGCACATCCAGCTTTGCACACACATACACGTGCATGCGTTGATACACACGAAACAAGGACATAGCCACCCACCTGTTACACAGCAGAGCCTGGAGCCTGTCCCTCCTCCGGCAGCTTCACGTACTCCCCATTATTGCCGACCCTCTCCTCCTCCTCCTCCTCATTGAGCAGCCCCTTCCCTTCCCTCAGCCTGGCTATGTCCATCCCAGCCTTGAGACACAGCAGCATGGCGATGCAGGCGAGCTCCAGCAGCTGGGGATAGAACACGGGCCACAGGCTGAAGTGGAAAGCGTAGAGCTCGTACAACACCATGCCCGTGAAGAAGATGAGCAGCCAGGCGTAGCTGAGGTCATCGGCGCGGCGGGTGCGCACAACCTGGGAGGGGCCCATTGTGCAGGCGACTCGGTATGCCAAAACACGAAGCAGTAGTCACACACACAATGTACAAACGCACCCACCCACCCACCTTGTATATCTGCGGCAGCAGTGCGGAGGACACAACGAAGCCGCCAATGTATGCGAGGCGGTCGTACCACACATCGTCCAGCATGGTGTGTGGCACTTGTGCTGGTGACAACCCTGTTTGCTGGTGGGGTTGTTGTTACTTGTTAACAAGCGACCATGGGGGGAAGGGGAGAGGGGCGCAGTCGGTGCCTGTTGAGGAATCCTTCTTGCATGCGATAGCAGTTGCACACAAACGGGACACTGCACTCGATACCACCATGTAAGCACGCTCCAGTGTGCACGCGCATATGAGGGGGAGGGGAGGGGGGGGGGGGNTGTATTGGTGCTGGTGCTGACGAAACAGTGCGTGCATGCAAACACGGACTGCATGCGCAGACGGACACGCGCCTCACCTCTCCTTAGGCACAGGCACCAGCAGCAGACCACGCACGCCGCCTGATCGAATCGCCAATGGTTTGTTGGTTGATTGGGCCCTCACCCGTGTTGCTCACCACACTGCCACAGCACACAAAGACACGACCGACTCCCTGATGCTTCCGCCGCCGCCGCCTGGTGTGAGGGGGTGCGCGTGTGCGCGTGTGGAGTCTGCGCCTTTTGCTTTGCGCAAGCGTCGGCGGCGTCACGCGCTACGAGCGCGTCGCGCAAACAGGTGTCACGGGGCACGGTTGTGCGCACGCACAACGCAGGTGTGCTCGCGACGTGAACCACGTGACGCCGTGCAACGTTCGTTCCGTTGATGAGCAACTTGGTGCGCACATAACCAACGAGACTCGCGATTAGTAACCTGATGTGCGAGTCACATCAGTCTCAAACTACTTGCTGTGCCCGTGTGCACGTGGAACTTGGGACGTGCGCCACACTTAGGCGCCATACACATGGCCTTGATTCTGTCCTCTATGTGTAAATGGATGCATACAAAGTGTGTACATTATATGGAACGCGAGTTGCGTGGAGAGTGCGCACCTCCTCACCGCTTGCAGGTGCTAGCTCCAAGGCGCACATAAAGCACACATCATGGGTGTTGTGGTTGGTTGGGTGCGCCACTGTACTACTACAGCCTACCACACAAGAGTGCGGTGCTGCTACTCATGCATTGTGTAATGTGGGGTCTCATCATCGCATTAAGAGCTATGGTATGAGGAGGGAGTCTATTTTTGCTCTCGCGCTACCTTGTGCAGCCTGTTGTTGTCAAGTTAATGTCAGTTGTCATGGACTGATAGCGGTATCTTATTGAAGCAGTCAGTCAAGTGAAACTGAGTGCAATGCCATTGTTATTGCATATTGACTGATAACAGTACCTTGTAGCAATTAGGCCAGTGAAATTGAGTGCAATGTGTCGGGTCGGGGGAAGTCGAGCGTTACATTGTCTCGGGCCGCTGCAGGGAAAGTCATGCGTGCTGGTCCTGGTGCTGCAACATGTTACAACATGTGGCAAAAGTAAAAGGTAACCCAGCTTGTATGGCGAGGATTGCTTGGTGGAGCCGCTCCACTATTGCTGAACACGGACATGTGGAGGCGGTGTCTTCCTTAGTATACATGCTGTGCTGTAGGACACACAGTCAACAAGCCACTACTATAGGTAGTGCTGTTTACACAGTTCTTTGCGTGAGCGGAAGATGTGTTAAACTGTTAAGTGAGATGAATGAGCAAGCAACACGTGGATACTATGCCCTGACTGATGCCAACAAGCACACTACAACAAGGCACACCAGGCCCACAGTGATGACAAGCACGATGCACACGCGAGCATGCACAGGCTCTCACACAGTGAGGGGGTTCTTGGTAACCGGGATGGCGTGTTCGTAGTTCAAGTCGTTTCACAAGCTCTTAGCTTTCTCACTCACAGTGTCATCAGCTGTTCCGGTGAACACTGTGACTACTTATACAAGTCAAATCATGATTGTTCAGAACAAAAGCTAACGGTCATATCGAGGCTATTTCCACAGCGATTGTCACTCGATATATAACACAACTTATAGCTGAACTCACAACTGAACAACTACGCGCGGTGCCTATGTGGGCTGTGGTCGTGAGCTACCCTGAAGTCATAACCTAGCTAATGGTCAGGGACGCGCGCGCATTGGTATGTCGATAGGCCGGGCGACGGTTTTGATGCAGACATGCCCGATGAAGGCTGGTATGTGTGGGCACCGGGCATGACAGCTGTCGGGTCGGGGGAAGTCGAGGGTCACACTGTCTCGGGCCGCTGCAGGGAAAGTCATGCGTGCTAGTCCTGGTGCTGCAACATGTTATAACATGTGGCAAAAGTAAAAGGTAACCCAGCTTGTACGGCGAGGAGTGCTTGGTGGAGCCGCTCCACTGTTGCTGAACACGGACATGTGGAGGCGGTGTCTTCCTTACCATACATGCTGTGCTGTAGAACACACAGTCAACAAGCCACCCCCCCTGAGCTTCTGGGGAGGTTCCGGCTCCAGAGCTCAGTTGCTAACGCAGGTGAGCAGGGCCGTTGGCGCGGCAATCATCGCATCATTACTTCATGGGTATTGCGTCCAATGGGGGCTCCAGACTGTAGCAGTGCAGGCCCTTGGTACAGCCATCGCAGAGCATCATGAGTGCGTCATCGCCGGCGCTGCCGCAGCGTTCACAGCGTGTGCTGCGGGCGGGGCGAGGGTGCTGGATGCGCGCGAAGCCTGCTACATAGGGGAGGTGACATGGCGCGCAATTCACCATGTTGTCTTTCAACCTCTCGCCATTCTGACCAAGAAGGTCCAGCACTCCTGTGGGGTACACCTTGAGTACCTTGTAGACGGTGCGGCCCACGGAGGTGTCGAGCGTGTCCTTGGTGGCTGCCATGCGGTAGGCACAGTCACCTGCTTAAAACCGCCGTTGGCGCTCCTTGTGGAAGCCGCTTCGCACGCGCTCGTAGCGCAGGGTGTCACGGTGCTGTGCAATGCGCAGGTTGTGAAAGGCCATTGGGACGGTGTGCTCGAACAGCGTGGCACGTGTGGTGATGTCGTGGTGCATCGAGTCGGGATCGTCGAGGTTGTCCACCACACGGTCCACTTTCTGCTGTGCATGAAAGGGGAGCAACGGCAGACGCCCGAACAGCAAGTAGTATGGGCTGTACTCGCGCAGCGCCGCCTGCTTTGACGATCGGTAGCCAAGAGCCACCCACAGAAGGTGGTCGTCCCAGGTGTTCTTCTCATAATCCAGCACGTACTTGCGGAGTGCCTTCTTGATAGTCTGCACCGTCCGCTCGGCTAGACCGTCGGCTTGAGGGTGGTCGCACGAAGTACGGCGATGATCGATGTAGCATCTGTCCAGCAGGGTGTCGAACTCCCCTCTGAACCCAGTGCCCTTGTCGGTGATGACCTCAGCGCAGCTGCCGAACCGGCTAAGGACATGGGAGAGGAAAGCTTGAGCCACCCCCCTGCTGCTCTTGTCGCGTAATGGCACCAGCTCCACCCATTTGGAGAAGTGCTCGATCATGATCAGGATTTAGCGGTTGCCCCGCGCCGAGGGTGCCAAGTCTCCCAAGATGTCGAGTCCCCAGCGGTAGAACAGCCCAGAGATGGGGAGAGGGTGCAAGGTGGCGCTGCGTGTGTAGAGGCTGGCACGTACCATGTCACACTGCTGGCAGCGACTTACGAACCCTTAAACCTGTTTGGACAGCCCACCAATATTGCGCCCTTACTAAGCTGACGGTACGCTTGACGCTGAAGTGCCCAAGCTCCGTGTGGAGGGCAGCGATAATGCCCTCTCGCGTGGCTGGTGTTGGCACCTCCTTGTCCTCGTCTAGGACGCGGCGGTACACTTTGTCACTCGCCCACCGGTAGTGGTGGGTGCGCTGACTGACACGATCTTTCTCTCGTGCACTCATATTGGAGGGAAGCTGGCCACTTTGAAGGAAGGAGAGTGATGGCTTGTCCATACCTATGTTCTGCCTGGTGTCGATGGGTGCCAGCTCGGTGTCGTTAACTTCGATGTCGACCGCGTGGACGTCTCCTAGTGGTGTGGTCACTGCGGGGTCGGTAGCCTCAAGGGCCGGAACCTCCTTTGTCGTTGAGGTGGTGTTGATCTGGCGCCCTGACCGTAACGCGGCAGCAGCAAACATGGCTGCCATTATGGCTGCCATGATGGTGGGAGCTGCTGCTGCGGGGCTGAGCTCGTGCCGAGCTCCGGTTTCATCGCTGGTACTACGGTGAGGGTTGCGACTGAGACCATCAGCGCCGTGAATGGTGAGGCTGGCGAGGTGGTCGATCTCGAAGTCATACTCTTGCAGCAACAGGGCCCAGCGAGCAAGTTTCTCTGTCAGATGTTTGTTGGTCATGAACCACTTGGGTGGCTGATGATCGGTAATCAGCTGGAATTGTCGACCAAAAAGGAAAGGTCTGAAGAAGGAAATAGCCCATACTGCGGCGAGGCACTCCCCCTCGTAGCTGCTGTAGTTGGCCTCAGCGCATGTTGTTGCTCCGGCTGGCGTATGACACAATCCGCTCCTTCTTGTTCTCATCGTACTGTACCAGCACAGCCCCCATCCCAAGTTTGCTTCAGTCGGTGTGGAGGATGAAGGGCTTGTTGTAGTCAGGCCGTGACAGGATGGGAGCGGTGGTGAGCCTGCTCTTTAGCTCCTCAAACGTCTGCTGTTGTGGCCCCTTCCACGCAAACACCACCTCCTTCGTTAGGAGCTCGTTGAGGGGTCACGCGATCTTTGCGAAGTCTTTCACGAACAGACGATAGTACTTGGCAAGGCCCAGAAAGGTGTTGAAGGACTAGCATGCACATGTAGCTGAGGCAAGCATAGACACACAGAGACAGAGCTACCGCCACCAGAGCATACACAAGTCACATCACATTCATCTATTACAAATTGTCTGCTGGTTCTTATATCAGCCAGTTACACACACGTCTACGTTTGCAAGCACTGCGTAAGCTATACTCAGCCTTTTAACGCGCTCTAAGCTGTGTTGTCTTTATACAATCAGAGCTGTCCAACAAGCTCTTACACGCCTAATATGAGTAAGTATACGCGGAGATATGAAGCAGTAAGTAAGGCTCCAGTCTGGAGTCTGGAGTCTGGTCCGACGACGCCACCTTGCTAAGTCCGGACCTAGTGCTCGTCCTTACGACCTTCTACTCCTGTGTGGAGGGTCGATGCTGATCGTATGTAAGAATACTCTCAACAAAAGGCACGCAGACGCGTAAGGTCTGTGGGAGCAAGGGATAGCCGCCAAAGCCTCCACCTTTGCCTGTTGTACGTACACACCGTGAGACACAATCATGTGCCCTAGGTAGGGTACCTTGCAAGTGAAGAAGGTGCACTTGTCGGGGTGCACTGTCATCCCCACCCCCTTGAGTCTCTCCAGCACTTCCTCGATGTGCTGCAGGAACTCGTCGTTACTGCGATTAAAAATGAGAATGTCGTCGATGTAGCATCGCGCGAAGCCAGCCCCTTCAAGGCTTTGTCCATGACGCGCTGGAACTTGGCAGGAGCGTTCTTCAGTCCGAAGGGCACGACCTTCCACTGGTACAGCTGCCGTTTGCCCCAGAAAGAGGTCTTGTGCTTGTCCTCCTCCTTGATGGCGATCTCGTTGTACCCTTGTCGCATATCTAGGATGCTAAAGACGGTGCAGTATCCTACATCATAAAAGATACCCTCTGCAGTAGGCATTGGAAACTTGTTTTGTTTAGTCTTGTTGTTGAGGGGGCGATAGTCGCCGCACATGCGCCGGTCTGTCTAATTGCCTGCTGAATCCTTTTTTAGGGGCATGACGGTCGCAGCCGCAAAGTCCGACGTGGACTCCTCAATCAGGCCTGCATTCAGCAGAGCCTTGCACCTCTGCTCGACCAAGTCTTCTTCCAACTTAAAGAGTTGGTACTGTCGCCGAGACACCGACTCGGTGTCCACCAACTCGATGGCCATCTGATAAACTGAGCAAACACCCAGTTCCCTTACGCTAAAACTGAACTGGCTTCTCCACTTGTCGAAGAGAGCCTCCAGTTCTCGCGTCGGGCCTGTAGCCAGTGGTCCAATGGCATGGGATCAAGAGGTAGCGTTGGCGACCACTGGGATGTCCTCCACAGTGACTGCTGCCTGCTCCTCCATATGGGCAATTTCGAGGGCGGTGTGTGCCGCTTTGGTCTCTTGCACGCGATCGGCCCACCCCCCTGCCAGGTGTTCAAGCTCCTGGAAGGACACATGGCGGTCTTGGAGAGCAAAGCACATTTTTAATAACCATACCATGTTGTTCTGATCCATGGCGCGTCCCAATAATTGGCATTTGCTGATTGTCGGTCAGCGTGGAACATGTGATACTGCCTGGAGAGAAGCCCATGGCGCGTTCGCGCTCACGTGCGTTGGGTTCCTCCAGCTGGCCTGTGTTTGAACCCAACACCATGCCTGCGCCGCGGTCGCGGAAGGCGTACGATCCTAGGTAGGACACCAGCGTGGGGAGCGCACGACGTGATTGCCCAGGCTGGTTGCACTGGTAGAAGTGGTGGTGATCGCGACGGGTGACTGGTTGTGCTGATCAGAGTTTAAGATAGCGTCGACTGTCAGATAGCGTGGACGACTGCTGTGCAAATATTCAGCAGCAAAGAGATCTTCGACTGTTGCCAGGTTGGTCCACTTGGCGCGGACGCGATGATCACGGGAGCTATGTCGCGCTACGTTGATTCTGAGAGGATGCCCCAATAAGGAACACACCTATCGGAAGCTGTTGGCCTCGTGATGGCGCTTATCGTCCTCAGAGTGCACATTTTCGATGATGTATTCTGGAGGCCTGGACAGCTGGTTGCTCTGCAAAATTTTAATGCCACGCATCAGTTCCCAGAACAGTTGTGAGCGAGGATCAGTGAGCCCTTGCCCGCTGCCTGCTCTGAAGTGTCCTTGACACTCCTATCCTGCTATCAGCAGGTCGATGTTGCCCACCGTTGGGAGGTGATCCGCAATGATTAAACGGATGTTCTGTGGCAGTGCCTTCAGACTGCCTTGCAGTGCCGATAGCGAAAGTCGCTGCGGGTAGCATTTGTGTAGGTGGCGCAGGTGGTGTTTCAGGGCAATCTGTGCGTGTGGATCAGGGTCACAGTAGAATTACTTAATGACCGTCGCGCCGGTATTGAGGACAGTGGCGAGGCCACTACCTATTCCTCTGAATAGTTCATTCGCGGTGATGCCTTGTTGTTGCCGGAATAAGTGAGACTCCACTACTCCAGTGGCCATCTGGTGTTGTTCCTGGACAGCAGCTTGGTCCTTGTAGAGAGAGAACCGTGAAGTGAGCCGCGGTCTGGTCGGTAGCAGATGTGCGACCACCTGTGCGCGCCAGCGGCGTTCCGCTGGTTGCTGGTGGGCCACTTCCTCAGTGGCATCTTCCTAAGACTCGTCGTATGGGATAGGAAAGTCTTGGTCCGAGTTGTGGGTGACCACCGCAAATGATCTGTCAGTGGTTGTCGAGCCTGACTTGTGGGTCGCTGTCGCAGCTGACGTGTCAGTGTTGCCGACAACGATCTGTAGGTGGCTGTTGCAGCTGACCTTGGGTGGGAACGAGTGCGGGCCACCAACTCGAAAGGCAGATATCCTTGAACCTCTCCGTCCTCCTCATCCCAATGAGGACGAAACCAGGCCTTTTCTGTTTAGCAGTCCAGCCCCATGCCAACGGGGAAGTTGAAGTCCTGTCCCAACAACAGGTCGAAGGATCCTGCGTCGGTGACCACACACTTCTGTATGATCTCGGTGCTGTGGGACGGGTCCACTCCTATTAAGCGAATGCAGAGGGCTTGCTTGGTGATACCGATCACCTTGTCACGGCTGCGCTGTCAAGCACGTATGGGCATGGCATCAGCTCAGCGCTGGTGATGCCAAGGTCACGTGCGAGGTAACATCCGATAATGACAGGCTGGGCTCCAGAGTTCAGCATCACTTGCTTGGCTGCTTGCTCATTGATTGTGACATGCTTGCCTTGGTTGGCGATCATGGCCGCGTTGGCATGGATGCGCAGTCGCTTGAATCGTCGGTAGCGTGTGCGTGGGGTGTCTGCTGCTGCAGTCTCCTCCGGTGGTATCAAGCGCAGTGCGGCAAGCGCCCCTTTGCCCAGCTGAGTCTTGCGCACTTCCTTGACCGCGGCCTGGCCCGAACCGTCCTTGCCTTGGCTGTTCATGAACACGCTGTGGCTTGGGTGCCGGCAGTGCTGCCTGCGGCTGTCCTGGTGGTGGCGCCGGGGGATTGCGTCTCTGTGTGGCCGGGGTCATTCCTGGCGGCGTGGCCAGTGACTGTTGGGGAAACCCTGAAAGACCGGGTGTTTGTGGGCCCGCCTCCCGTGCAACCTGATTTTCCACATAAGTCCAGCATACTGCATGAGCTGCCTCCCTGACCAGTATACCTTCCCATGTGGCTGTTGTGTTGTTAATCACGTCACTCCAGCGATGATTCTGAGGCATGGGCTGGAAGTACACTGCGCGCAGAAGCCGCGCTCGTATGGCGTGGGTGATGGTGGGGACCCTTATGATCCCTGCCATGTAGGCATCCCATCTGCCATTGACCACTCCCACCTTCAACACCGTTGTTGCTCGCGCCCGCACAGTGAGGTAAATCTCTGGCTGTTGGACATGCTGCTCGTAGGCAGCTGAGATGTGTCTGCGTTGCCGCGCTGCTTCCACCCCTGGTCACCTCTATGGCCTCTTGTACTCCTTCTAAGGTGTCGGTGGATGTCGAGGCAACCTCGTCACGGGCTTGCCGTAGTGACTGCAGGAAGGCGTCCACCCAGAGCAATCTGGTGCTGAAGGCGAGCAGGGGGACTGCGGGGTGGTTGGTGACTAGCCTAGTTACCAGTCTTGCTCGAGCTGCGTTACCACCGTCTAGCATCCCCAGCATCCGCCTCAGGCCGATGCCTTCTTGTCGGTGCAGCATGGTTGCTTGTTGCAACATGGCAGTACGTAGTTGCTGTTCCCCGATTGAACCCGCTCCATCTCGTTGTGTCCACCCTTGCGGTGTGAGGTAGCCTCTCCTTGGATCCCGTTGATCTCCAGGCAAGTCTTCCAACAAGGCGGGTAGCAGCGGGGCGATCACCCCCCTGATTTGTTAGACTAGCGCCCTCGTATGGTCACCGTTGGGCTCAATGACGAGAGGTGTTGTACTGGATGATGGGCCACCGACTGTTGGCTAAAAAATGTCACTGCGAGAATCGGCAAGGGCGTGCGCTCTTGCGTCGATTGCCGCCGCTTGATCTTGTCGCCAGGTGAATGCCGGTTCCAGCGCGGTGTAGCGCTCATGACGTCGAACGGTATCGAGGGGCCTCAGTGCTTCATTGTCACCCACAGGCATGTCGGCTGTATCAGCGATGTGCTGCTGTACGTTGGGTTGCCCTTCCCTATACGTGTCCAGTGGGCTGGGCTCAAAGGGTTCATGACGGATTGGTGCGGGTTGGCGTGGCGCCATCTGCATATCGTCATGCAGAGTCTAGAACAACTACACTGCCAGCTCCAGTACAATAGGCGTTCTGACAACGAAGCCACGGTCTCGCATGGGAGGTGCCGTGGCGGCGAGGATTTCATCCTCCAGCTGTCGCTGAGTTTGTTTTGGCAGCGTGTGAGATTCAGGCAGTGGGAAGACTCAATCACTGCGTTCAACGCGTGTTGTGCGCTCCCCTCTGCGCCCAAAAGCAATGGTAGTGGGATCTGCCCCACGCATGATGGTCTCTCAAGCACGCTTAGCTTGCTGACCTCGCGGGGCAGCCTGAGTGAGGTCGTGGGCGGGCAATGTAGCTGAGCGTGTTGCTGCAGCGGCAGCAAGCTCGACGATGGCACTGTCGATGGTGGCGAGAGTGCCGCTGAATGGCGCGAGAGTGGTCTCAAAGCCTGTTGGCACAAGTGGTTCTGCGATTGGAGCGGGATCGGTGCGACCTACTGCTGCAGGGTCGGTGATAGCGGTGGCTGTGGCCTGCTCACCAGTGTGGGCGCAACGGTGCTCACCAGTAGACCAGTTTCTGGTGAGATTGGAGCAGTTACTGCTAGCGCTGACGAAATTGACGTCGTAGCCAATGTAACCACTGCGGCTGGTGTAGTACCACTGGTGGCTTCAAAGGAGGTGGCTGCTGACGATGTTGCGGCTTCCCCTCGAACTCGCCGGGATGGTTGAATACGTGACGGAGTGCTGGTGTCTCTCGTGCGCTTTGGAGCCATCAGTGCCCACCGGGCAGAGTAACAGGCGCGGTAGTCCTACTCCTTGTCTTCCTCCAAGCGTGCCATACATGCCATGAGGGCAGCCATATGGTCATTACCTGGCGGTTGGGCTGGAGCCTTGGCGGCAACAGCAGCAGCGCGCGGACGTTCTTCCAGTCCCTTACGCTAAGGAGGACAATTCTTCCCCCTGTAGCCTTGCTCTTCCTTGCGAGCGTTGGCGTATTTGTTGGTGTGGTTATGGCCTCCTGTGTGATTGCTGTTGTAGCCACCAGAGTTGTTGCCGTTGTGGCCTCCAGTGTTGTTGCTGTTGTAGTTGTTGATGGGTCTCAACTCGGGGAATTTGAGCCAGCAGACTGACTTCAAGTGGCCTGTCTTGTGACAGTAGTCGCGGGCCAGAGTGAGTACTCTTCGGTGCACTTCTTTTGGTAGTGCCCATGCCGTCCACAGCGATGACACAGCTCAGGGGCAAACAAAGCAGCATACGCTGATCGTTTCCCTTTGTCGCGTGCTGGTGGAGCGTCGCGGCCACGTTCGCGGCGCGGAGGCTCGACAGTTGTGCTGGCTACAGGCCGTGAGGCGCTGCGGTTGGTGTCCAGCACTGCCTTCTCATACACCAAGCGCTTATGAATGGCTTGTGCAGTCTCGAAAGCTTCCTCGAGCGTGTAGCCAAGGGGCCTGCTGTAGTTCAGGGTCAGGCGCGTCAACACGCTGAGGGTGGCATCCAACTCATTGACTTATACCACTGCAGCCGCCTCATCACTGACGATCTTGTAGTCAGTGTCCTTCAACAGTCCTTCTAGTCTGGAGTACAGGCGTTAGGGGTCCTCATTGGGCTTGCGCCGGAACCGCCTCAACTCCTCCACTTTGCTAGTGGTCTGCGGTGGGAAGGTGCGACGAAGTGCAGCGTATAGAGATTTGCGTGGAGAGTCTGAGATGGCAGCACCTATAGTGATGGCTGGTGCACGCAGTGCAATTGACCCGAGGGTGAAAGCACTGCCTCCTGCACGAGAGCTAGGTGTTGCCATAGGTAGGGGCGTGCCCACCTCAACGGCTGCAGTTCGTTGTTCTTCAAGGATGGTGGCAGAACGGTCCAGGATCCGGGCCCGTCGCGCGGCCGTCTTTATCTCAATCTCTGCAAGTCAGGTTGACAATCACCAACTTCGGTTCCTCCTCCTCTGCTCTATTAATGGCTGCCGCTATAAACAACCCGGAAACTGCAGCGGGAGTGGCAGGTGGAAAGACGGCTGCTGGACGGTGCAGTGATGCAGGTGCTATGGTACTGGCAAGCTCGCCATAACCATCAACTCGATGCAATTCAGCAACAGCCTTTCAAACATCATGTGCTTCATGGTCCAGATACTGAGCTGCAATGTGAAAAGAGATCTCATCGGACCAGTCTTTGTTCTTCAGAGCCTGCTGTCGCATCTTGGAGTGGAACTTGATGATGAATTTGTACAGAGAGGTAGTGCCAGCACGTCCGGAGAAGCGCAGGGACGTGGTTGAGCTGGAAGACTCCATCTCGTAGTCGTCACTGTCAGCTGAGCGTGGGGAAGCTCGATGCCGTGGAGTGGACAGGATTGGAGTGAAGTCAGAGATAGCACGTGAGCCTCTGCTGCTACAATCGTTGCTCCCGTCGCTGGTCCGCTCGTAGGTGAGGTTGGAGGTTGGGCTCCACCTGCTGAGGTCACCCTCGTCTATTGGAGAGAACGGGATGGGCCTGCTCTTACAGCTAGTCCAAAGGTGAAAGTGTATGCATGGTAGAGTGTTTGTGCTCTTCCGCCTGTCGCGATGCCGCTACCACTCACCACACTAGTGCTTACGTGCGCACTATGTAATGACAGAGATAATGAATGCCCAGGGATGTGTCCCCAGATACAGATTGCACTATCTGATGCAGAATGCAATGCACTCACTTGAGCAAAGAGGGTGACACTGTGAGTCGATAAGCCACTACTACAAGTAGTGCTGTTTACACAGTTCTTGCATGAGCGGAAAATGTGTTGCACTGTTAAGTGAGGTGAATGAGCAAGCAACACGTGGATACTATGCACTGACTGATGCCAACAAGCACACTGCAACCAGGCACACCAGGCCCACAGTGATGACAAGCACGATGCACACGCGAGCATGCACAGGCCCTCACACAGTGAGGGGGTTCTTGGTAACCGGGGATGTCATGTTCGTAGTTCAAGTCGTTTTACAAGCTTTTAGCTTTCTCACAGTGTCATCAGCTGATCCGGTGAACATTGTGACTACTTATACAAGTCAAATCATGACTGTTCAGAACATAAGCTAACGGTCATATCGAGGCTATTTTCACAGCGATTGTCACTCGATTTAGAACACAACTTATTACTGAACTCACAACTGAACAGCTACGCGCAGTGCCTATGTGGGCTATGGTCGTGAGCTACCCTAAAGTCATGACCTAGCTACTGGTCAAGGACGCGCGCGCGTTGGTATGTCGATAGGCCGGGCGACGGTTTTGATGTAGACATGCCAGATGAAGGCTGGTATGTGTGGGCACCAGGCATGACAAATGCCATTGTCGCTTCACTGGCTAAAGCTTTCTTCTATGGCTCTCACGGTAGGTGCTTAAAATGTGTATGACAATGTGGCATTGCTGGCTCACTCCGTTGCTTACTTTAATTGTTGATAACACAGTGTTGTAATGTTATAATTTAGAACTCACTTGCCATAATGTGTGCAGGTACTCACCGTGTGGCTAATTGCATGCGAACGTTGAATGCTAGCTGTATTACTACCTTCTTGCTTGCTTGTGGATGAAGGTAGCGGGCAAATTGTGCTATTGCATTTGACACACCATGCACAAATTTATAAGTTATAAGTGCAGCCGTGGCTGTGTGTGCATGCGACGCATGCCTTCTCTTTAGTGAACAATCAAGCTGTTAAGGAAAAATCCCCGTTGGTGAGCTCATCCTATTGAAGCATATTGAGTACACAAGCATGCAATCAACTAAATGAAAATTGTGCGCAGCCAACAAGTAAACAGCACCAAGGGGTTCACGCAACGGGGCGCCACAAACAACCAGAGGCTACCCACTTAATAGGGTTCATCACTCGTACTGTCACATATCATGGCATCAGCAAAGGTGTTTGGCACTCCGGACCTGCTAGGCAACACTTTTGCGTACTTGCACTCCGTGAACAATGGGTTGTTATACAAGCTTGCGCTGAATACTTTGCAAAATGTGTATCGCACCAATCCGGCGGGCAGCTTGAAAGGGGTTGATTACTCTGCTGATGAGGGGAGTTCAGGAGGGGAGGGGCAATGAGTGGCTGTCTTGTGTTGCGCTGTGCACGTCCTGAAAGAGCCCATCCGGAGCGTACGCAATATTAACCATAATGGCGCCTTTTTTGACAAAGTTGTTTGCTAACTTCTTGGAGGACATACTAGGCAACGAGTGCAATCCGCTTTGCAATGCACTCCTCAACGACACGCTCAGCATGTTCCGCCAGCTGTAACGCTTGAAGATAATGTAGGAGGGACAATTCGACAAGTTGCACAGGCCTTTGATCATGTCTGCATTGCCGGCGCTGCGCAACTTGGTCAACATGAAGCTGAACGTGCTGAGTATGGAGGGGGAGACGTGGCAGTCGTTTCACCGCGTGATGGTCTATGGCTCCCTGCGAGTAGCGCACCTGCGGGTGCGCTTTGACTGGACGTGTGGCACACGTGATCACACTCATCCGATGCTTACCGGTTCAACTGGCCACAAAGCAAGCTACATACCCTTTCCATCTCCTTTTTGCCCCAACTGGACCATGATGATGCAAGCCACAATGCAATTGGCCTGAATCAGATCGCAACATTACGGAAGTTGTCAGTGGAAGGTCACGCCCTGACCATGTCGGGATTGCCCCATGCCCTGGATGAGCTCCACCTTACTGGAGCCTTGTACAAGCTGAGGTCTTCCCATAGTTGCCCAGACTATTTGTAGACACAAAGGCATTGATTAGGT
Organism: Chlorokybus atmophyticus; assembly: GCA_009103225.1. NCBI lineage: Eukaryota > Viridiplantae > Streptophyta > Chlorokybophyceae > Chlorokybales > Chlorokybaceae > Chlorokybus > Chlorokybus atmophyticus. The sequence goes on from RHPI01003369.1 coordinate 1,959,996, forward strand.
GCACTCCGCCGCGGTACACGTATCTCATATCCGACGTCGGTAGTGCACAAGCTAATGAGTAATTCGCAACAACACTTCCCTTCACAAAGATTGTAGGCCTTAGGCTTGACAAGAATAAAACGCCGCGCAACTGCGTGTGTTGCTACCTGCATAATTGTGAGGTTGATGAGTCGGTGCGTCAAGGAGGTTGTCGAGCTTTTCAATTGCTACCACTATTTGATGATATATAACACCGAGGGGAATCAATTTGCTATATACAATTGTTGACAAAGCAATACTACGCAGATCTTTGAGCATTTAAAACAGGTGTTGTCATTGCAAGCGTAATATGTCTTTAAGATATGGTTGAACAGATGTAATAAACGACTAGCTCGCTATACACTCCTAACACATGTTGATGAGTAGTGCATGTAGGACACAACAGATTGCTGCTGTTGCATGTGTGTGTTAGGGCCGTTGTTGCACTTGCATTGTGAACGCAAGAGTAATAATCTCTACTGTCATTAATACAGGTTTGCAAGAGTTAGACACAAGAAACAACAACCACAATTGTTTCAATCAGCATGCTGCTGTAGCTGCATAAGCATGATTGCAATAAACACGGAGTGCTTGTACAAACCTGGCACAAAACGCAATGCCAATCATGCCTCGATGCATGACCGCCTATGATGCATACTTTATGCAGCAATTGCTCTTCTGCTGCTTTGCATCTCAAACAAAAGCCAATGACTTGATACACAACGAGCAGGCATCCCATGCTGTTTCCACACTTTGTGAGCTTGTGTAGTACCGCTGCATGACATGTGCTTAAGCTTGCCAGCAATGCTTTGCAATGCAAGCACACCGACCGCACAGCGGATGAGCGAGTACGCTGCTTTAATTGTGCATTCAGCAAGTGTGAGGAAGTGGCACGCCTGTTGAGCATATTGCATTGTTGTGTATATACGTAATCGTTAAAACACGCATTTGTTGGGGTGCACATTAGCCAGCACGAGGCTGATCGGTGCCATATGCTGCATCACTTGTGAAGTGTCAATGCTGTGACATTGGGGCCGCATACGTGCTGCAAGTGGCAAAGCGCAAGTCATGCAATTTGCAAATATGACGTGTTTGAACAAGCACAGGTGCGATTTTGGTAGTTCGCAAATCCGAGGTTGATGGCATGTGATGGGACATGTCATATGTTGGACGTTGTCAATGTGTGCTGACAAGTCAGCACACAGTGACAAGGCCTTGGGCCTTGACAATCATGTAGGCCAGGTTAGGAGAGCGGCAAGTGGTATATATGCTTAGTAGCATACTTCAGTAGGGATCGGAGTGGGTTCACCACTTAAGGGCCACTTGTGCGTGGGGTGCCTGGTTGTAGTTGTTGAAGAGGCTCTCCCCCTCGTCCCTTGTGGGGTGTGTGTGCCATTGGTGGGTGAGGACTGCACCTGTGTGTGTGTGGGAGCTGGTAGGGCTGGCGGTCATCCTCTCCTACCCGACCCTGGTGCTACGTCTCCCATGCACAGTGTAGGCCATTTTGCGCGCTGATTTCTGCAGCGTTCGAGCGCGTTTTGCTGCGTCTTGCTGCATGCACATCTGCACTTGCGCGTGTGAGTGCGTGCAGCTGCATTTTGCTGCATCTTGCTGCATACACGTCTGCACTTGCGTGTGGTTGAATTCACGCTCATTTCATGCTTATGCACTAGCTGCAGAAACCATCGACCATGACTGACGGGGCTGTCAACGTTGCCAACCCGCTCGCGACTCAAGTTACGGAGCTGCGAAGCCAGATCCAGGCCATGTTGGCGGCCAACACGTTCATGAAGGAGCAGCACGACCAGCAGCTAGCCTAGTTGGTTGTAGCAAACGCCCATAAGACGACGGCTCGCCTTGAGTTGTTCTCTGGCACCCACGAGGGAAAGGCAAAGATCTTGGCGTGGCCGTGCGTGATTGGCTATCTGGCTGTAAGCGTGTGTTGCATGCCGCTGAGGTGTTGCCTATGCATGAGGCCAAAGCGGTGTCGCTTTTGGCATCCTACTTGCGCGGCAGTGCTACCCGTATGTGGGAGGGGGCTTTTGGGAGTCCACGTCCACAGGCTGTTGGCAAAGATGTCACGAGCTTTGATGTGTTCAAGAGTGTTATGTTGCAGGCCTATGAGGGTGTGAACCCCTCCTACAAGGCGCGTGACAAGCTGCATCGCTAAAAGTCAAGCCCGACTAGTCCATTGAAGACTTCACTGACTACTTCGAGTCGGTGTGTTGGCCCCGACATGCCTCTGTCAATAGTTGCACCATACGGCATACGGGTTTGCATTGCAAGTCCATGTATACGGGTATATACGGGTATGCAGTATGGGCCATCGATGCATACGGTAATAATATGTGCACATAATGCTGTTGAACTAGTGGTGATCCACGCTTTTTGCACTGCCCCACCGCGAGAACAATGCCCCTTTCCCCGAGGTTAGGGCCATTGCGCACCGCGCGCCATCGGCAATTCACAACTTGGTGACGCGCGGTGCAGAACAGCATGCAAATTGGGGCACAGGCATTGTTCTGGAGGTGGAACAAAAGGCCTTAACATACGCGCATGCAATAAGTATGCATTACAGTTTATATAATACGCGTATATACGCGTATGAAACGGACTTTGGAGCCGTATAGTGCAATTGTGCCTCTGTTTTAGGTGGAGAAGATGGACAAGTATAAGGCCGCCCTTACGGAGGATACGGCAAAGCAACTAACCTTCAAGGAGGGAGTCGAGTCCTTTGTGCATGCCGACTTCGACTTGGTGAAGTACACGGCCGTTTAAATATAACAACCAGAGCATGATCTACTAGGCCAAGAAGTTGACCATTATCAGCAACAATCAGCCCTCCTCGTCCACTCCCTCGGTGGGAGGTGGCAGTCGCAACAGCCGCAAGTGCGGCCGTCCTAACGGTAGAGGCAAGCAGCCCGCGCAGCCGGTCAACAAGAAGCGTGCACTCAGCATCCTGGGTGTCACCGCGGAGCTCAAGGGCGCTTGCTTCAAGGCCGGCTTGTGCCTCAAGTGTGGGGAGCTGGCCACCGTGTGCCATTCCGCCCCAATCCCTCCTCCGACAAGCTTGTCGCATAGGAATTCGGGGTGGAGAACCGTTGAGGTAGCCCTGACTTGCGGTTTGCCAACTCCAAGTTGTTTTCTTGAAACTGATGACTGTTGGCAATTTGCAAGTTTCCCTGCTTTTATGTAATGTTGCTGTATGGGAAAACGATGTGGGTGTGCCTGTCGACGCCAAATTCTTAATGCATGACTGCGCAAGCAAGCAAGTGCTGCTCAACTCATGGACAAGTTGTTAACCGTTCTTAACTACTATGCTAAGTGCTCGCGAACGGTTGATAACTTGAGCAGGAGTGCGCATAACACAAAGTGCATGTGTCATTGTGCCCAAGTATAGGGGACCATGGTCGTCCCCATATTAAGCTCATGCAAGTGTTGCATAAGATTGACAAGTCACACTCAGGCATAGTGTGTTCGCTGTGAGTCATGCATGACCCGCCGATTCTTCACCCGGGTAACCACTTGGACCTTATATGATTGTTCAGAGCGCTTGTCGCTCATATAGCAGCTACTCCGGAACACCAGAGAACTTCATGCGTGAGTCTTTGGTGCGGCGCCTTGGCATCCATGTTAACGAAGCAAGCAAGGCGGTAGCCACGTTGGATGAGGGTGAGATCTCCGTACGTGGGTCTATGCTTTTGCCTCTGCGTGTGCAAAGCTATCGCGTCCAACTCATATATTAGGTTGTTGCAGTAGAGATACCAGGCATTGATGTCATTTTCGGTGCTCGTTAGGAGCGTGCTGATAGTCTACGCACTGGCCTTTGCAGCGTACGCAAAGGGCGAGGGCGTGTGACCTTGCGGGCAGATGGGTGTAATGCAACACCCCCTCCCATTGACGCATCATGTGATGTGTTCCCCCTTTTATTAACTTTCAAGCAGGTGAAAAGAGTTGTGCGGAAGGGTGCTGAGCCTTTTCAGGTCCTGGTTGAGCCATTTGCCACACAAGCGGATTCCACTTCTGCTGGTGAGTCTGTACTCAAATTCAAACAGCAGGATATTGCACTACATGCTCTGCTGCATGAGTATTCTGATGTGTTCGGAGCCGAGTTGCCTTAGTTGCCATCGAAGCGGGAAGTGTGGCACATCATCCATCTCGCCTTGGATGGATAACCTTCATTTCAATATGTGTATAGGTTGAGGGAGACCAGCAAAGTTTGCGGACATGGAGAGGCGGATTATGGCCTTGCTTGAGAAGGGATAGAGCCAAGTAGCTCTCCCTTCGGAACACCTATCCTATGTGTACCTGAGAAGGCTACGCATGTGCATGGATTATAAGGCCTTCAACAAGCTGATCAGTAAAATTAGGTATCCGCTATCAAAGATAGATGATTTACTTTATCAACTGAGCGGAGCCCCGGTGTTCAATTCCTAGGATTGGATCAGTGGGTATCATAAGATCCATATTACACCGAAAGATGTGCAAAAAACAGCGCTTCGTACGCCGTTTGGCCACTTTCAATACAAAGCGCAACCTTTTGGGCTGACGAATGCGCCAGCCATGCTTTAAGCTATGATGAACCGTGTGTTTCACAAGCTCATCGGGAAGATATTACTTGTATACTTGGATGACATCATGGTCTTTAGTAAACCCAAAGTCGCATGTTGCACATGTACGTGAATTGTTGGAAACGCTGCGTGCGAACCAAGTTTTTGCTTACATGCCCAAATGTGAGTTTGGGAAAACGGAACTTGAGTTCTTGGGGCACATCGTAAGCCAGAAGGACGTGCGCCTGGATTTCAATAAAGTTGCCAAGGTTAAAGAGCGGCCGGCTCCTCGAAATGTGCATGAGGTACGTGCATTCTTGGGGTCGAGCAATTATATCCGTAAATACATCCTTGGATACTCATCACGGGTTGCTCCACTCACAAACTTGATGCGTGACAAAATCGTGTGGCGGTGGGCACAAAGGCAGGAGGACGCTTTGAAGTGTATTAAAGAGGCGTTAGTGACGGCACCAATGTTACAGCTGCCGGACTTCATTACACCCTTTAAAGTAATCTCAGATGCATTCATGGTTGGCACTGGTGCTGTAATGCTCCAGAATGGGCACGCGCAGCAAGAAAGTCTCTCCAATCGAGAGAAATTTTATAACAACTGAGTAAAAGTCGTTGGGGGTAGTCCATGCGCTACAGGAGTGGCGCTGCTATCCAGAGGGGGTTTACAATGGTCATGGACACCAACCCCCTTGATTTCTTTCAAACCCAACCAACCTTGTCGCGGAGGCAATCGAGGAGGGGTGAGTTCTTATCGCGTTTCAACTTGACTCAGGTGTACAGACTAGATAGGGTGAACGTGGCAGACCCCTTGAGCCGCATACCGTTATTACTGGCAGCGACAACACGTGCACGCATCTAAGGATGGGCACAGTCAAGTTTTAGTGATGCTAGTACTTGCGAGTTGCCAACTGCGCTTGAAAGAGCTGTGAATGAGTCACTAGTGGCAATCCATGAGCCTGTGGCTTGCAATATGCTAACTGCATGCGAAGCAGCAAGCAGTGGCACATCAATGGCAGTTCGCAATGCAAGTGGGGAGGACCCACTGGACGTTGATGTAGAGGACATCATTAAACGTCTACCGCAAGCCTATGCACTTGACAACTAGGTTGTTGGGTTTTTGAAGCAAGCGGACGACAAGATCAGCTGCCATAAGGATTATGGCAGCTGATCTTGTGCTCCGAAGGCAAAATGATAGTGCCAAATGCACTCAGCCTTATGTAAGAGTGTCTACACGAGGCAGTATGCAGTGGTCACATGGGCATGATCAAGACCATCAAGCTACTGCAGCGACAACAATACTGACGGCCGACTTTAATTGCTGACGCAACCAAGTAAGTCCAGTGTTGTAACACTTGTTAATGTGACAAGGTCTCACACCGCAAGCCAACAGGCTTGTTGAAGCCGCTAGCTATCCCAAGTTACCAATCGGAGAGTGTGAGCAGGAATTCAATTACAGATCTATTAGAGACCTAGCAAAGGCATGATGCTATTATTGTGTTTGTCAATCAATAGACCAAGATGGTTCGGTTTGCACCGTATCGCACAAACATAAACGCGTAAAAGTTTGCGTACGCTTATATGAACACCATATTTAAATTACGTGGCGTGCCGAAAGACTTGGTGTCCGACCGTGATCCCGAGTTCACCTGTCAGTGTTAGCTAGCCGTGTGCCACTGCTTGGGAACCAAGCAGTGCTTGGGAACCAAGCAGAGCTTGGGCACCAAGCAGAGCTTGGGCAATGCTTATCACCTGCAGAGTAATGAACAGACGGTGCGCGCAAACAAGGTGCTGAAGGACGTACTTCGTCACTACACTTTACTCAGGTTTGATAATTGGGATGTGCACCTAGCATTAGCAGACTTTGTTGTGAACAATGCATGGCAAGAGTCATTGCACAGCACTCCATTTCGTGTAAACTATGGCCGTCATCTGTTGACTCCCGTGTCTCTGAAAGTTCAGGCGTTCAGCAAAGTGCAAACGGCTAGAGACTTCACTGAGTAAATGCATGATGCATTAGCAGTGCAACTTAATGTCTGAGAGCAGCCCAATATTGGCAGAAGATGAATGCCGATTGGCAGGGCAGCCCCTGATATGGTCTCGCAATTGGGGATAAAGTCTTGCTAAGTTTAAAAAAGAACATTATACTTAAGACGAGCGGTGTCCGCAAGTTGCTACCTAGGTTGCTGTGGCCGTATACAATCTGCGCCGCTGTTGGTGAGCATGGCTTTTGGCTCAAGTTGCCAAAGGGTATGGGCGTGCACAATGTGTGTCATGAAGCACTGTTGAAGCCATACAAAAGTGAGGGCCCAGTGCAGGCGCCTCCACCTCCAGTTAAGGTAGAGGGTGACCTTGAATACGAGGTCGAGGCTGTGGTTGGCAAGCGGTTTTGAAAGTACAAGAAAATCTTTCGGGCTAAATATCTTGTCAAGTGGCTTGGTTACGCCGAAGTGCATGACACCTGGGAGCCAAATAAAAACTTGACAACCTGTGCTGTTAAGTTGGGCGAGTTTGAGAGTGAACTCACATCCACGGATGCCATTTGAGAGCATGTGCTCGGTTGCAACACATTCATGTGCAAATTTTTCTTTTTATGTGACATGCCAACAAGCGCGCACTGGTACCTAGTGTCAGAGTTAGTTGTCACTCTAACGACTTGCGTTTTGTCTTATGTGTAGTGTGCGATAGTTCAGTAGGGCTGCCACCGTAGCTGGCCATTATCGTGCGGGACATAAGTCCCAGTCTTTGCATGGAAGTTGCAATGCACATGGGGAGCATTGTAACGCCAAAGGGCTGGCGAAAGTCACTTTCAGTTTCTTACTTATGTGGTAAGTAAGAGGGACCAAGTGAGGATTTCGCATGCCTTGGCATGTGTGCCCCATATTTATAATGCTATTCGTATTTTAAACGGCACAACCTTTTAAGGAAAGAAAGAGCGGCGCTAAGATAAGTACATGATGGTTACATATACTCTTTGATGTAACATGTAGGCGATGATAGATACGCAAACAGACACGTGTATAGAATGATTACTTAATGACTTTACACATAGCATTATATTTGCATTGTAACACCGGCAAACGCAATCTTGTTAAAAACATGCTAGCGTTTATGTAGAGAAATGTACACGAGCTTTAAGTATGAAGGCTGCATATACATGTATATGTACCATGTTCAATAAAGCTGTCACAACTTGAACATGTGTGTCTTATAATACACACTGGTATACTTGCAAGCACAGACGCACTTTTCACTGCCGCTTTATGGCACCACGCATGATACGACAATATGGATTTATGCATAGCAACGATGTCGCTGATGCGTCGGGGCATGTTCATTACCAACATGCTCTATCGCATTATAGTTGATCATTGATAATCAGAGATGATTACAAACGATGCGCATCACGGATGATCACACACACATATGATGCGCACCTGTTGCGCTTGCATATTCTGTTCACTATGTTTCTTCAGGCTGCGAGCCCAAATGAAGTGTATTGCGTGTATCATGTCTTGCAATGGCAAATTTCATTAAGATATATGCACTATTTGTGTTATGCTAGATACATCACATAAAGACAATTGATCATATTATGGCTGCACAACAGACACCGACGTTTGAATAACGCATTTTGCTTGTGAGGATATTGCAATAAATGGCATTATCGCTCTTGTAACTGGTTGTGGTTTGAGTATCATGTGCAGGGTGAAGCACCACATTATTTATTAACACCCCAAAAGGTATGTGACTTGCGTAATAGCTATATTATACTATTGTGGACTCTAATTGACAGCTGGTAGTGTGCTACATAAGTATCCATGTGCACCCTAATAGACAATGACGGCTCTCACACCATATAAATTGGTAAGGAGACATGTCATAACGGAACAGTGTTTTAATGTATTATAAAAGTTTATGAAGCCTTCCGTTGTCATAAAAAGTTTATGAAACCATTGAGTGTATCAAAAAGTGACGAGATTAAGACCGTAAAAGCACTACATGCAATGAGACAGTCTGCTGCTTCTAAGTTGAACTTAAACGGGCGTGTTGTTGCAAATGATGTATGACACAAATATTAAGAGTGTCTTCCCATATTTCTCACCATATTCTTTGAGCAGCATCATGCAAGCGGATATAGCTAAACCAAGTTGCTGGCACAATCATTACGACAATAACAGTTAAGTGATGAACTACTCGAGCAGCATCACGTCTTTGGTTGGCGTGTCTTGCCGGGCATCCAATGAATATGACGTCTTAAATTCAACAGCGGTAATGCATACCTGCGTGAACGTGGCATGGGATAGCTTCACATGGATAAGAGAGCAGTTACAGCGCTTGCAAGACTACGCGGTAAAATGTAAATACCCCCGCTGTGCACGTTGTCACGCAATGCAATGAGCACGTCATCAGCAACGTTACAAACGTGTTCTTGTTTGTTGTTTTGCAAACGGCAATGTGACGTGCTGCTTATTGACCGTCAACATGCGCATGCAAACATATAATTAGATGACTCACGCGGTGCTCACAAAAGTGCATGCTACGTGCCATTGCCGGTAAACCATTTGGAAGGTTTATGTTGAACATGTGACAAATCCTAACTAGAAAGGCAGATTTTGGGTAACATGACTGGTCATGTGCACACCAAGTTAAGGGTACCACTTTTGCTTGCACGTAAACAATATGCAACTGTTTACTTTGTCGTGCAAGCAGGCCTCGACTGAGGGGTGGGTATCGCAGTGGGTTGCGTACGCGGATGTGTACAAATGTCAAGAATGATGAATGGGCAGCTTGCAAGTGGTCAAGCCAACGACACCGAAGCTGTGTGTAGCAGCGAGTACGGGGGACAGTGGGGAGGAAAACCAATTGTGTGATACCCTGAGCTTGACCGGGGTGGTAGTTACTCAACAAGCTCCGGCGCTTATCCCTACGCTGCGCGGCCTGAAATTTGGCCAGGGCAGAGGGTACCGCAGCTCTGAGCAGGTTGGCGCGGGCTGTCAGCACTTCCATCATGTGGGTGGGTTTGTTAATGATGTCCTCAATTGCTGTAGCATGGCGGACGCGGAAAGGGAGCAACGGCTCCCTGCCGTACATGAGGAAGTACGGGCTGAAGGAGCGTAGTGCCGCCTGCCGGGTGCAACGGTAGCCGAGGGCAAGCCAAGGCAGGAATTCGTCCCACTCATCCTGCGGATGGGTGACACAATAGCGCCGGAGTGCCTTCTTAACTGTCTGTACCATTTGTTTTGCAAGCCCGTTAGCTTGAGGGTGATCGCGGCTAGTGCGGCGGTGATCGATTAACGAGCAATTGAGGTAGACGTCGAATTCTCCCTGGAATTCAGTCGAATTCTACCCTGGTCGGTGAGGAGTTCGGCACAGGCGCCGAACCTGCTGAGTATGATCAAGGAAGACCTGCGTCACGGTTGCGGCCGACTTGTCGGGCAGGGGGATGAGTTTGACCCACTTGCTGAAGTGCTCAATGGCAACGAGGATGTATACGTTACCACGGCGGGTAATGGGCAGCTCGCCTGCCAAGTTCATGCTCCAACGATAACAAAGGCCCATGATGGGCAGCGGGTGAAGCTGGAGATGGCGATGCGAGAAGCTGGCACGGATACGGTCACATGACTTGCATTGCCGGAGCACGTCAGCGACATTGCGTGTGAGCCCGTCCCACCAGTAATCGCTGCGCACCATGTTGGCTGTGCGCTTCATTCCGAAGTGGCTTTGGTGGTGGTGGAGGTTGGCGATGATGGATGCTCGTCGATGAGGCTGGGGTACCTCCTTGCGCTGACCGTCGTTCATAATGCGCCAAAGGGTGTCGTTACTCCAGGTGTAGTTATTGGCCCGATGCTGTGCACGATCGACTTCCTTGTGGTCGAGCCCACCGGGTAAGGTCCCTGTCTTCACCAGCTGTAGAGTAGGGGCATCGGTACAAATATCTCCCTCAGATGCAGGAGGTAGGGTGGCACGGAGCACGGGGTTGCGTGCTTCTGCGCGCATACCAGCTGCCACAATTAGCACGGAGTGCTGGTGGGGAGTGTCACCGTCGTATCGGGCGCCGGTGATGTCCACAATGTCGGGGTTGGGGTTGCGACTCAAGCCGTCGGCATCGGTGTTGATGACGCCAGGCTTGTGCGTGATGGTGAAATCATACTCTTGTAGCAGCAAGGCCCAACGGGCGTGCTTATCAGTCAACTTCTTGCTGGCGAGGAGCCATTAAAGAGGTTGATGGTCCGTTACCAATTTGAACTGGTAACCGAAGAGGAATGGCCGGAATAACTGAATGGCCCAGACCGCTGCAAGCTGCTCCCCTCTGTAGCTGCTATAGTTGGCTTTAGCAGCGTTATTGCTCCGACTGACGTAAGCAATAACTTGTTCCTTGCCCTCGTCATTCTTCTGACATAACACAGCTCCTAGCCCAAGTCGACTCCAGTCGGTGTGGAGGATGAATGGCTTGCTGTAGTCGGGGCGTGCCAATACGGGGGCGGACTGAAGATGGCTCTTGAGTGCCTTAAACGCCTGCTGCTCAGCTTCGCCCCAGTGCCAAGTGATTGCCTTCTTTAGCAGGTCGTTGAGGGGCTTGGCTATCCTCGAGAAGCTCAGCACGAACCTATAATAGTAGTTGGCCAGGCCAAGGAAAGCGCATAGCCGCGAAATGTCGGTAGCGGGTGGCACCTTCAGTAATGCGTCCACTTTTGCCCGCTGCACCATAACATCGTTAGGGACGATGAGGTGGCCGAGGTAAGGGATCTTGTCGGCGAAGAAGGTGCATTTCTCAGGGTGGGCCATGAGATTGTGTGCCTTCAGTCGCTTTAACACCTCCTTGATGTGCTGTAGGTGGGACTCTGCAGTGTGGCTGAAGATGAGAATATCAGCAATGTAGCACTTGGAGTGGTCCAGCCCGCGTAGGGTGCGGTTCATGACGCGTTGGAAGACAGCTGGTGCGTTCTTCAGCCCGAACGGCATAACCTTCCACTGGTAGAGGGTCCAATTGCCCCAGAAGGCGGTCTTGCACTTGTGGTCATCCCGCATGCCGAATTGGTGGAAACCAGAGCGCATGTCGAGGACTGAGAAGTATCTGCAAGTTCCAACGCTGTCGAAGATTTCGTCTGGCGTGTACATGCGGTAGCGGTCAAGCACCGTGTGGGTGTCAAGGTTGCGGTAATCTCCGCACATACGGCGTTGTGTCCACTGCCCGTGCTCGTCCTTTTTCAATGGCATGACGGTGGCCGCAGCGTACCGAGTGCTAGGGGCTGCTTCCTTGATAAGGCTGGCGTCCAGCAGCTTCTTGCAGTTGGTCTCGATAAGTTCGGTTTCCACCTTGGCCAGAGAGTGCTACTTGCTGAAGATGGGGCTGGTGGTGTCCAGCTCTATGGTGAAGTCGTGGAAATTACACTTGCCCAAGTCCTTGAGGGAGTGTGCGAACTGCGACTTGTGATCTTGCAAGAGGGTTTTCAACTGATCCGCGATGTTGCCAGAGGCCATACAGCCGATTCTCCACCCTTCCTGCTCGGGCTCATCCGTGTGAGGGATGTCCAATGCTTCCTCAAAAGCCTCAAGTTCGGTGCTGTGGATCGCCATGGAGACGAATGACGGGTCCCTGATTTCAACGGACTCTCCCCCCCCAGGTTATGCCTGGGGCTGAGTCTTGGCTAGTAGCTGTCCTGCAGGGCCAAGAAGGTCTCCAATAGCCAAACCATGCTGTTCTAATCAATGGCGCAACCAAGGAGGTCGCGACAATCGCGTTCCGCTAGCTTGGGTGCCTGCGTGATGGCGCCGGGACGGAAGCCCATGGCTAACTCGCATTCGGTGGCGAGTAGTTCGCGTAGACAATGTAGATGGGCATCCCGATGTTGCCATTGCGGAAGGAGTGGGAGCCAGGAAAAGCCATAAACGTGGGCAAGGCAGCCATAGGCTGGCCCACCTGGATGCTTTGGTGAAAGCTTGTGTGGTCTGGCTTGGACACTGGTTGCGAGGTGCTGCCGACAGCCAAGATGTCGGCCACAAGGAGGCTTGAAGGGCGTACGTACAACAACTGGGCAGCAACTAGGTCTTGTGGTTTGGCGAGGTTGGTCCACTTGCTGCGTAAGCGCTGTGCACGGGAGCCGTGAGCCGATGCGTCAGCGACCACTGGCTCACCGAGGACGGTACAAACGCATTTGTAGTCTGAGCGAACATTGGCGCGATGGTCATCCCTGGAGCATACATTTTCCAGAATGTATGCGGGCGGCCTGGAAGGTTGCTGTTGCTGGAGGGTGCGGATGATGCGAACCAACTCCCAGAGCAGCTGAGACCGTGGGTCTTGAAGGCCTAGGCCTTTGCCAGCTCGAGAATGCCCTTGACATTCCCATCCAGCAACAATGATGTCGACACCACTTAATGCTTGCAGGTGTTCGCCTGTGACAAGGTGAATGTCTTGAGGCAATGCTCGTAGACTGCCGGCCGCTGCGCATGGGTCCATGTGCGGGTGGTGTCTGCGCAGCTGTGCCAGGTGGTGGAACACCGCTGTCTGTGCTTGAGGGCTGCGGTCACAATAAAAATACTTGCTGACTGGTAAGCCGACATTTAAAATGGCTGCCAAGCCGCTGCCGACGCCGCCGAAAACTTCTAAAACTGTTAGGCCTTGGTGGCGATGACGTGGTGACAGATGAATGGTGGACAAGTCAAGCGTGCGAAGAGGGTCGTTGGCGTTTGGTGGCAGTGTGAGCGGCGTGGTTGCCACGCGCAATGCCACTGTATGTGCGTATTGTCGGCGGAAGTTGGGGTTCTGCTTGGCAATTTCGCAAGGACTGCCAGCGGGTGGAGGACATATTTTACCACGTGCTTCAATACGTGGGTTACTTGTTGGATGCGCAGCAGTTGCAACTCCTCTTGCGTTAAAATGCACATCGCCCCTTGAGGGCGAGCGCGCGGACGCCATAACCCGCACGGAAAATCACTATCTACCCTATCTGTCTCCTCCCCCCCCCCCCCCCCCC
>RHPI01003369.1:1973560-1983797 GCA_009103225.1 Chlorokybus atmophyticus
TCCCCCCCCCCCCCCCCCCCCCCCTTCCTCCTACAGGCAGTATTGGCCAACGGCTTGAGCGGCAATGGTGACGTCAAGGCGTGCGAAAATCCGCTGCGGGAGCATGTGGGTGATGACGCTTCGGAGTGGTTGTGTCAGGGACAGGGCTGGCTGTAAGGGGATAATGGTATAACCAGCGGAATGGCAGCGGGGGTGCCATTGCCTTGGCGCCAACGCGGCCGAAAGATGGCATGCTCGGTCCACGTGTCGACTGCTGCTCCGATGGAGAACAGTGCCTCCTTGCCGATGAGAACATCGAACATCTCCGAGTTGGAGATGAGACAGAAGACGTGGAGGACGGTGGTTTCTTTCCGGTGATAGCCAGTAAAACGCAGAGGTATGCGTTGGCGTGCTTCACCACGGGTGTGGTCAAACGCGCCTTAGGCAGTGCGTATCTCGTAAGACGTGCTATTAAGGTCTTGATCGCTGATATCCAAGCGTTCAGCTGCACGTCTGCCCAGGATAACGGGGTGCGCCCCTGTGTCAAGTAGGACGTGACGTGGAGCCCAAGGGTGATGGCTGAAGGTGACATGGTGTTGTTAATTTTTGACCATGCCAATGTTGGGCCGATACCGAAGCCTCTTCAGTATGCGAGAAGGCCCGCAAAGGTTTGGTGGGCAAGGGAAGACCGTGTCATCCCAACCGGTGTCAGCAGTAATGTTATCCAGCAATGCAACGGATGCAGTTGGAGAGCTACCTGCCCTGCCAGTGGATGGTGGCGAGGGTGGTGCAGGGTTAGAGGTGCTGGGCTGACTGGGATCAAGCGTCTCGGCAGGTGGAAGGTACCGGGTGGCAGCTTCCAGGGCTAGTTGAAGCGCTTCCGCAGTGATGGCACGCTCCCAGTGGTGCCTGCGACGGTCCCCATACGTGGTGATTGGTAAGATGGGCAGTAATCTGACATAAACGATCATGAGAGCTGTCTCCGCGTCCGTCAGGGGGTGGGGTACACACTGTCGTGCAGCGTATCTGCTAGTGCCCCAGTACCCTCGAGAAGCTACGCTTCCACCAATTGACGAAGGTCCTTAGTTTCTTCATCATCCACGTAGTGCTGCGTGGCATGGTGGAGTTGCTGATCATTGCACTGGTTTTCTCAATGGAACAGCCTTAAACTTGTCAGCGAGGTGTTGCTTGGTGGCGGTAGTTCGCTAGTAGGCTGTCATGGTAGGAGGCAGAGCCTCCCAGTAATGCACGGCTCGGGTGAGTAAGCGCAGCATCCGGACAGTGACGAGGTCTTCGATCCATGTTTCGGGGCTAACGAACAGCCGAGGGGCTATCGAGTAACTGCAGTTGGCCAGCCACAGCAGGAGATTCTTGAGGTCGTTGTCGGGGATGCTCCGGCCTAGTGGCGCTAGGTCATTCCAGGGTCCTGCCCGATTAGCTAGCTGCCCCTGAAGTTTTTGCAGACGGGCGAGCGCACTTCCATGAGAAGCTGGCCGTCTTGCACATACCATACTGGAGTAGTCCTCCAGTATGGTCGTGGCCTGGAGGAAGGTGGGAGTTGTCGTGAAAGCCTTTTCAGATCGAAACGGTGTGGGCTGGGGTTGCTTGACCCTCGGCCTGGGTACCCCATGCGAGGTGTGAGCGTATAAAGCAAGGTATCTTGCTGTATGCGTTCCTCCGAGTTGCGGGGAGTAGCGCCTTGGAGCAACTGGGTTTAACGGAACAGCCAGAGTTCACGCTGAATGCGATGCTCTCGCTGTAACCACGCAGTTGCTGCTACAGCCGGGTCGGCTGTGGCGGTATCGCCGTATTGCTTGCGATGTGCGCCACGGGCTGCCAACAGGAGAGCTTCATGGAAATCCTCTTCTTGAGGGGTGACCGGGCCTCCGATGGGCAGGTACGTTATGTTGGTTTGTCGACCGCGTGCGGCATCCACAGTGTGCACAGGCGTAGCCTGCTGAGGACCTGGTTGACGTGCGGCCTCCGGTGCGAAGCCAGGTTCTGGCATTGCCAACCATGACGCTTCACCCAGGAAACGTTCGGGTGTACCGTCCTGTAGCTGCGAAAGGCGGTGAAGTCGGATGCAAGCGCGTGATCGGGCGCGCTCGCGTACGTAGCGCGACGGGGTTACAACACCATTGTGGACGGCATGCCACAAGTTAGCTTGGTGATACATCTGTTGAGCGTACGCACCGAACTCGGCGGCATTAGTGGGCATGTCACCGACTACCTACTGAAGAAGCGTGGCGTCTGCAGGTAGAGGGAGGTTGGCGACTGCTGGTGTATGCCGAGGTGGCGATGGTGGGAGCAGCACTTTCGGGTGGTGCGCAACTGCTCGAGCTTGTGCGTTAGGCTAGGCGTCTTCTTCCAGCAATGGGGTTGTAAAGTCCATGCGTGGTTGAAGAGCCAGGGGCTGACCATCCAAAAGGTCGTAGGCCATTGTGCCGCGGTTGGCCAGGGTGATGAGCCATTGTTGCGATGGACCGTGGAGGCGCCCCCGGGGTTCGTGGTTCCTGTGCTGCCAGTCATAGATACCTTCAAGCACATCTCGGATGATGCGCTCGGCATCCCCAAGAGTGCGTAGCCGTTGCTGCAGGTGTGCAGTGAGTTGGGCGTCGTCGGGGACGAGGTGAACTCGCTGCGCCATCTCTCGCACCCTGGCGGTGACCAGATACTCCAATCCTGCCAAATCCTCCGCGGGCAAGACGGGATCCAGGACATCTGCCAAGAATGGGTTACGCTGGGTGGCCTCTAGGGTTTGAAGTGCCCAGCGCTCCACGTTCTTTGGGGATGGCCATACGCGCGGCCATGGTGCCTCCTGGAGTTCGTATCGCAGCCGGGCTCAAAACTCTTGCTCCCGTGTTGCAATTGTAGGAACTGGTCCGCCCGTTGCAACCTGGTGATGTTCCAACAGGAGGGTTGCGTAGATCCTCGTAGCGGTCAACGGCTGCGTCCCACCGTTGTTGCGCGTCACGCTCCTCCTGGGTGAGAGGGAGGTATCTAGTGTTGAGGTGGGGTGGCCGCAGCGGCTAAAGAAAAGGAGAGGTGCGTGGCCACCTGGTGGCCACGCGCGCCAAAGCCAGACGATGCTGGGCAAGTCGCCGCGACCAGTTCATTTCATCCCTCGTCCACTGTCCAGCTTCAGTGTAGTCAGCCAAGCTGAGCATCCAATAAAGGGCGCTAGCCAAGGTGAAGGGAGGCACGTGGTTGGGCAGCTGTTCCATGCGGTCGCGTAAGGGTTGCTCCCCTGTTGTGTCCGTCGGGTTCGGTGGCGCGAGCACCACTTCCTGAATAAGAAGCGTAAGGTGCTCGCTGATCCAAGCCAGCTGTTTCGCCTACTCGCTTGGTTCCGGAGGGGTCCTGCAGTAGGCCCGTGCCAACTCTGTGGCGAACGTGAGGGGGCGGGCCAAGTGTTTATCTTCCTGGGGCAATTCCCATGCTTGTTGTTGCATACGTCCGGAGGGCAACCTGTAGGGTCTGGCAAGCGCTTGCCAGCATGACTGCATGAGTCCCCAGCAGTGAGCGTTGCCTTCCACGCCAAACCGGAGCAGATCTGCCAACGTTGGTTGTGCGTGTGCCGCTGGGTCAATAACCGGGGGTGCCTCTATGGGCTCCAACCGCGGACGCCTTGCAGGCGGGGATCTGGATTTATCACGCTCCGGGGTTGCCCTACGGCCCGAGCGGGTGGTGGTACCCACGAACCTTCGTGACTGCGCGGAGCATGCGATTAGGTTTTCGCAGTTGAGGAGATCCTCCAGCTCGTCTCAACGGCTGCAAAGGCCCTCAATCTGAGCGAGGAGGTCGTCCTTCTCGCCCTGCAGGTCATGTGCGCCTCTGATGACGGAGGCTACCTTAACGGCTTTGCCTTTCTGCTTGATGTTGCTGGCATGGCCGGCTTTCTCCTTCCCCTTGTGGTTGTTGTAATCGGTTTTGTTGGTGTAGTTGTGGTTGTTGCCGCCAGATGGGGAGAGGCTCCTCTTCAGGGCTTCCCGGAATTCCAAGTGCAACGTGTAACAAACTACCTCGAGGTGTCCCTTCATGCCGCAGTGGTTACAGTGAACATCATTGCGTGGCATAGGGCATACTCTCATGATGTGTCCTTCCTTGCCGCACTTGTGGCAAATCAGATGGGGATTGTTTTCGACGCGCATGGCGGCGTGGGCTGCGCGCGTGTACTTGGGCGGTGCGGTAGTCGGAGCAGGGGTGGTGCTGCTGCTTCGGCGTGCCAGGCCGCTGATTTTCAAGGCAACCATCTCCTCTTGCCAGTGTACTGCGCTCGTGTAAGCCTGCCACAGCGAGTAGCCGGGGGTGCCGGCCAGGGCAGTCTTCACGTGCCTGCGGAGGTTTTCTGCGAAATTCTCCATGTACATAATAGCCACATGCTGAACATTGAGCAGTGGCATGCCGCCCAAGGTGGTCTCGTCGACCAGCCTAACAACGCGCTCGTAGAATTGAACAGCAGTTTCTCGGGTCCTCCGCCTGAGACGAATGAGCTCCTGGGCCTTCTCTGCGGTGTAAGCAGGGAAGCGATGGTTAAGACGTGTTATAAGGTCTTCCTAGGGTGTCAGCGATGGCGCTGTCTCAAACATGTCCTCAACAACCGGTGGTTGACGGGCCGCTGAAGGAGCGGAAGTGTTGACTGCTGTGGTCAACGCCAGGGCGTAGGCCGTGCAGGCTGCTTGGCACCTGGTAATGTAGTCTGCTGGGGTCTCACCGTCCAGCATAGTGGGTGCCACGAAAGGCCTGGTGACGGCAATGGTAGTACCTGATGCGCTGCTCCCGGTGTCGGTGACCTCGGTTGGGGCAAGCATGGTTTCTTGCAGAGGGCGTGCGGCCACTCTGGGCGCCGCAATTAGCGCGCGAGGGGCGCCCAACCTTTCCGCGGCTGAGATGGTCGGACCAAGGCCAGAGCTGGCATGGAGGAGCCTCATCTTCAAGAAGGTCGTGTGCGGTGACGGCTTTATGCCACACGGCCGCGGCGACGTCATCTAGGTAATCAGCAGCAAAGCGGAACTTCTGGTGGTCGTTCCAACTGTGGTTGGCTCGAATCTTCACGGTGAGGACAATGGAGTTCAAATGGTTGATCCATTCCCTCAGAGAGATGGATTACGCTGCTCCAGTAAAGACGAGCTTCCTGTCGCCACTACTGCTCCCTCCGTGGTTGCGGTTGCCATCTGTGGCAGTCATGTCTTCTTTGCTGTCAGAACTGAGATCGAAGAGGGAGGGGAGATAGTAACTTGCGGACGTAAGTGGTTTTACGAGGCCTACTTCGTCAGTTGCTGGAGAGGAAGAATCCGGGGTGGCGTCCGCTAGTAATATAGCCGACTCGACCCGCCTCAAGCTTCCGAATGACCTTGCTCTACGTGCTCCCCAGCTGAGTCCTTGACTCCTGTGAGGCATGCACACCGCACGCAGAGAGCGCAAGCAAGGCAAATGCGAGTACACACAACGAAAGCGATGACTCGGCGCTATGGATTGAGTTGCAAGTCAACAGCTCCTGGACAAGGATGCTTGGGAAATGCACACAGCTTGTCAAGCAGTGTATGTGGGTATAAGGTGTTATAGCTAAGTAAGACGTGATGACAAACTGCAAGCACCGAGTGCGCAAAGGCAAGCAAGGACAGTCACAATCGAACAGTGAGTGAGGTGTGTGCAAGCATTGCGGCAGTGTGAGAGTGATGCAGTGTGCAGGTAGCAGATGCGATGGCCACTAGCATGGGAGCAAGAGTGTACACTTACAGGCATACGGGTAAGGCAGGTCCGGCAAGAACACGGTTTGTCAGGATAATAAGTATGCTTAACAACACACAAACAGCTTTTGCTGAATTAACGATGCTACGAAGATCTACTTCACTGAGCCTCGGGTGCTCATCGACCCTAAGGTGGGCCACTGGTCAGTCTCGGGCAATGCCACCGCCGCTTCCGCTTCAGTCCGTCTATTTGCAACTCAATGCCGACGCTTCCGGCGGGAGTTGCCGGCGGAAGTCTGCTGTCAACGAGGCCCGCCGTCATAGGGACTGCATTCCTATTGGTGGAGGCCGGTGCTGGCAGTCGGCTGCCACGCGGCCCGTTGACATGACGGGGCCGCACCCTGATTGGCGGTCTGAGGCCTACTGGTTGAATCTGGGTCGGTTGATCCAGATGTTAGTGAACCAACCCTGATGCGTGGTAGGCTGCGAGAGGGAGATGCGCGTCGAGGGTTATCATCGTGAGAACTTTAATGTGGCGTGTGCTATTAAACACGTGCAAGCAAGTATTATATCAAGACAAAGTACTTAAAATACTCAAAAAACGTATATCAAGAAGTGTTTGCACGTCAGCGCACTCAATCCGCAGTAGCTCCATTAAAATGCCACCAATTTGCTGCAGCTTGCGGACGATATGTCATTCAATGCTTACAATGTTAATAAGCGGCTTCACACACACACACACACACACACGCACGCACGCACGCACGCACGCACGCACGCACGCACGCACGCACGCACGCACACACACACAGTTCGCTTGTACGTTCATGCATAAATGTTGACACTTGGCAATGTATTTGACAAGATGTAAGTTTTTTCATCGTGACTCGGATATTCGAGCATGCTTTGATTCTATCTCGGTGGTCGGGCATACGCCTGCTGTAGCGCTGCAAAGTCGGCCCGCCAGCAAGTGTTCAATAACACGGAAACGTCTCATAATAGGGCACATTACCCTACATCGTGCATCGATTGGCCTGTCCAGGCAAACAACACAGTCTCGTGCAAACTTTCGAAGGCTCATACGAGCCGTCGATGACGGCTGTGCTGAGCGTTGGATCGTTTAGATCGTGTCATGATGACAAAACAGCCGCGGGCCCTAATCCTGGCGGAGTCTATGCAAAAGTGTGCGACAACAGTCGCAGCTTTGATGCGGCTGGTCTAATCTGCTAACAAATTGTTGCGCGGTTAGCGCTATACCATTATGATGGGCTGCAGGCTGCGCGCCATGGTCGGCGGCGTTGGGATGGGGGCTGCTAATCTGGACACGATGGATGGCGTCTAGCACAACCTAAGTAGTCCTCCACCGCCGCCCCTTCAAGAATTTGCAGGCTAGATAGGACTCTGGTACACACAACTGCCGTGTACCAGCAGCGTTGAGTCTCCGACCACATATTAGCACTTACTCAGCAAAGTATCCGAAGTCATGCCGCAATGGGACAACATGCCTGCGTGAATTATGTAAACACTGCTGCGGGAGCAACACGGGAGTGCGACAGGTCACGCACAGGTCATGCGCACATCAGACGCGCTGTGCGCCTCATCGCTAATTCTGTCCACTCGATCGAAACACAATCGAACGCCCTTGAAGCCTGCCGTAGAAGCGTGTTGTGCTTGTGATTGTGGCTGCGCAAGCACCATCTTGCCGTACATTGCGCATGTCATACTGCAAGTGCTTGACAAATGCGAAAAAGGCAGCACGTAATGCTCTGCGTAATGTATGGCTGATCAGCACTGGTACTGCCAGGCTGGCCGGCGAGGACGAATATACATCTGCCGTATTGCGGCTTCCGTGTCCTGTCCGCTTAAGGGGATTTGCTTGCCAACGCTCTAGGCCCGTGGGCAATATTATTCTCTCAATGCTAAATCTCAATAACAAACAGCAGCGTTTACTGATACGCTGCAAGTGCAACTAACCCCAAAGCGCAGCAACATGAAAATGGGCAGTAGCGGCCCCGCCAGGGTGAACCGTATGCTGTAACTGGGTCCTCTCCGCTTAATGCGTGACGCAGGTGCAAGTAAGCCACGCGCGAGGACAGTTATCGATCGAAGCACGCCGGCCAATTGTTATCACACACATACACATGAGCTGGCGCATGTCTGTCCGCGCATGTGCACTCAGGCTGGTGCTGCACTGTGCGTTGGCGCTAGCCCCCGAGACACTGGCGCTTGCTGGGCACAGTACTGACGGCTTTAACAACACGTAAGTATACATGCACATCTGCTTCGGCCAGCTGGCACTCACTGCTAGCACATACACATGGGCAGCTGGCTCATGTCTCCGCCTGTGCACTCTTGCAGCTGTTTGTTGGACAGGCACGTGTATGTATGTGCGTGCGCTCTGTGCTTGTTGGCAGTTCTGGTAAAGTTCACACACATACACTGTGCAGCCGTGGTTCAATTCATGATCAGGCGACCAATCATCAACAGCTATGACGTTCAAGCCCCGGGTCAGTTCTCTCCGTGCTCAAGTCATCAAAGCGACTGGTCCTTGCCAGAAACCGCGCTTGCGCAAGCCTAGTTATAACGCAACTCAATAACCAGATAGATTGTCTGTTGCTTGTCTGGGGTGCTTCCACACACTTGTGTGTTATGTTTGCACCAGCGAGATTGCAGACGATGCAGCCACTCTGAGCGCACTCGCATCCACACGTACACATCAGTAGTCGGTGAACAGCAAGCATGGCGCTGCTGCAGTTGCTGTTGCCTGCATGGCTGCGCGCCGTGCTGCTTTCGCTTGGCACTGCCGCCACGCTGTTGGTGCTGCTGTCCACCCCGCCCGTTGTGCTCCTTGGACGCAACTGGCAGCTGGCGAAGACCTGCGCATGCGGCACCCCCGCATTGCAGCACGCCACACACGAGAGCAGCAACTCCGTTCTGCACATGCCGTGGCAGGGGAGCGATGCCAATAATGACGATGACAACCATGATGATGGTTGGGACCTCAGCCCGGAGACACGAGCCAGGTGATTGCACGCCGCGTTCAGGGGCTGAACAAAGTCACGAGTCCAACTTTACTGCATTGCGCATCACGATGCATGATGCACGAGCATGCACACAAACATGCACACACACACACATACACCTGCGTGCGCGCATGCGCACACACGCATGCACAAGCACACGTACACGCACATGCGTACACACGCACACATCAACACACATGCACGATGCAGGCGGGCGAAGTTTCTTCCCGCATGTGAGCCGAGCGCTCTTCCTGGCACGGGCTGGGGCCTGCGTCGCACTCTGGGCAGCGTGCGCGGGGGGATCAAGTCCACACGCGATGTCGGGCAAGCGCTCCCAAGGGGATTCACCACAGATTATGTCAAGGTGTGTGTGATTGGTGCGTGCGTGCGCGCGTACGTGCGTGCGTGTGTCCCTACAGTGGTGAGACTCATGCGCACGTGCAGGACGGGCCGCCGATGTCGGCTGTGCTCAACAACGTATGCGTGGAGAATGACGGGCGCGAGTGGACATATGTCTTTGTTGGGAGAGATGAGGTTAGCACGTTGTTGGCTGCAATGCAACACAAACACAACGTGTGGCAACATGTATACCACATGCAGTCGTGGGTGGAGGAGGATCCGGAGAAGAAGCTTCGCGGGCAGGAATGGGAGTACATGTATGAGAATGCGGGGGCGGTGCCAAAGGTGCGCTTCGTCGCTTCGCACGCGGAGGGCGTGCCTGCGAACTCCGTGTGGGTGGCGGGCGTGAGCATGCGGGTGGCCGTGCAAGGTCACAACGCCGGGCACCACATCATGGAAAACATCCTTCATGAGGCGGCCGTCCAGCTGCCGGAGTTCAGGTTCGTATGATCAGTCAAGCGCTAGTATATGACAATGAAATTGATTGTCGTCAAGTCCTATGAACGAAAACCTATGATTCTGTTGTGGGCAGGGAGAGGATTGGCAAGATCAACCATTTTGTGGCCGAGGCACGCGTGATGCGGTTTGAGGGACCCAAGTTCACGCTGGCTGCTCACCTCACACGCGCCGTCATAGAGATAACCCCTGAGGTTGGTGGCCGTGCGTATGCGTGTGCGTGTGTACACGCATACGCATGCGTGCGAACACGCACATGTGCGTGTGCGCGCGTGCACTGTGTATCTACCACTTTATCATCATCATCACCCAGCTTAACTGCGTGACGTTGTGATCGCTCTACACAGGCAGACCTTCTCACCATCCCCAAGGGCGGCGGCATGACGTGCTTTGAAACGCTAATAGTGAACCAGATGTGGATGTGGACGATCCCAGAGGCGCAGACCCCGCGCGCTCCGGGCCACAAGTACACCCAGGATCAGGTTGACGCCGCGCTCGCACTGTTCCGCGAGGCCACATTCAAGTACCTACAAATGCAACCGCCGCGACTGTCACTGCCTCTACAAGGCGAGGAAGTACGCGTGAGGTACATGACAACAACACAGCTGCCTTGTAACTAACACCCCAACTCATAGTACTCTCTCTCTCTCTCTCTCTCTCTCTCTCTCTCTCTCTCTCTCTCTCTCTCTC
>RHPI01003389.1:0-23842 GCA_009103225.1 Chlorokybus atmophyticus
CGTTACCTGTGCCTGGGGATAGGGGAGTTGGTTTTGCTGACATGCAACAACAACAGAGTGGTGCTTGTTGGTTGATACTCACACACATGCACTCACACGCGCAAAAACATGTACTCATCGTCTCACTATGCAACCCAATTGTGTCGCGCGTCTCTGGGAAGGGGGTGGGAGCAGCAGCGGTAGCAAGCAGGCACCTGAATCTGTTGTCGTTTTGTTGCATGCGGAAACACGTGCGACAACGACGACCACAAACCCACCACCAAAACAAACAAGCTCCTTTGCTTCCGCTGCTCATTATCCTTTAATCCCAGGCATGCAACAGTATGCCGATCGGCGTCGTTCGTGTTCGTGCATGTACTGTACTCTGTAGAGCGTACACAATACGCTAGCTGACACAACATGCAGTGTGTGTACAGCGGGTTATATATGTAAGCGAGCGTGTCATGTACGCTCTCGTACCTCCAACGCACGCATCCCCGCCTTTCTCACACACACACGTGTCCACCGCACAGCGTTTGTGCCAGTAACTCCGCAAGCCAAGCCAGGCCAAGCCTAGGCCCAGGCCTAGGCCTAGGCCTGGGTTTTGGCTTGGCTTGGCCCAGTGTCCTCGCCAGTCTCAGCGACATGCATGCTATCGCTTTGCATGTGTTGCACCGCTTCATTCATGCCTGGCAGCCATGCTCGCGTGGCCGGCGGCGTCGGTGGCGTCGGCGGCGGTCGGGGGGGCGCTGTCGCCGTGCTGCTCGCTGCTACCGCGCCTGCCTGACGGCAGCGCTCCACAAGCCGTAGTCGGCCGATCTTGCCGTCGTCATACTCCTCCTCAACGACACCGCCGCCGCAGCCAGCATACCACCGCAGCTCAGCCTCCCCGCGCATGCAGCAGCGACGCCAACACCGACGACGACGCTCACAACAGCCGCAACCACAGCCACAACCTCACCAGCGTCACCCGCAGAGAGGCGTTGGTGGTAGGGCCCGCCGCGGCCGCTGGTTCTGAGGAGGAGGCGAAGGCGGCGGCGGCGGCGGCTTCGCCCACGTCGTCGTCCGCAGCCGTCACCACCACCACCTTGCCGATGGTAGGATTACTGAGAGTGGAGCAGTTGACATGGCCCAATCCGCACAGCAACAACTTCATCCGCGTCTGCATTCGACATCGCACTCTGGCGCAGCTGGAGCAAACGCCACCACGACCCGTTACCTGTGCCTGGGGATAGGGGAGTTGGTTTTGCTGACATGCAACAACAACAGAGTGGTGCTTGTTGGTTGATACTCACACATATGCACTCACACGCGCACACACACTGTACTGTACTCGTCGTCTCACTATGCAACCCAATTGTGTCGCGCGTCTCTGGGAAGGGGGTGGGAGCAGCAGCGGTAGCAAGCAGGCACCTGAATCTGTTGTCGTTGTGTTGCATGCGGAAACACGTGCAACAACGACGACCAGAAAACCACCACCAAAACCAACAAGCTCCTTTGCTTCCGCTGCTCATTATCCTTTGATCCCAGGCATATGGAACAGTATGCCGATCGGCTTCGTTCGTGTTCGTGCATGTACTGTACTCTGTAGAGCGTACACAATACGCTAGCTGACACAACATGCAGCGTGTATACAGCGGGTTATATATGTGAGCGAGCGCGTAATGTACGCTCTCGTACCTCCAACGCACGCATCCCCGCCTTTCTCACACACACAAACAGTGCAATCAACTCAACTTCTCTGCCTACGCACACGTGTCCACTGCACAGAGTTCGTGCCAGTGACTCCGCAAGCCAAGCCAGGCCAAGCCTAGGCCCAGGCCTAGGCCTAGGCCTGGGTTTTGGCTTGGCTTGGCCCAGTGTCCTCGCCAGTCTCAGCGACATGCATGCTATCGCTTTGCATGTGTTGCACCGCTTCATTCATGCCTGGCAGCGGCCATGCTCGCGTGGCCGGCGGCGTCGGTGGCGTCGGCGGCGGTCGGGGGGGCACTGTCGCCGTGCTGCTCGCTGCTGCCACGCCTGCCTGACGGCAGCGCTCCACAAGCCGTAGTCGGCCGATCTTGCCGTCGTCATACTCCTCCTCAACGACACCGCCGCCGCAGCCAGCATACCACCGCAGCTCAGCCTCCCCGCGCGTGCAGCAGCGACGCCAACACCGACGACGCTCACAACAGCCGCAACCACAGCCACACAACCTCACCAGCGTCACCCGCAGAGAGGCGTTGCTGATAGGGCCCGCCGCGATAATGGCCGCCGCGGCCGCTGGTTCTGAGGAGGAGGCGAAGGCGGCGGCGGCGGCGGCTTCGCCCACGTCGTCGTCCGCAGCCGTCACCACCACCAACTTGCCGATGGTAGGATTACTGAGAGTGGAGCAGTTGACATGGCCCAATCCGCACAGTCATGTTGTGTCTGAGCCATTGACTATCATCATCATCTCTGTCTTGTCTGTCTGACTGCTCCTGCTTTGCTGCCGTGTGAGACGTTCGTACGCTATTCGCTATCCGGTGCATTCTTTTCATTGCTGGACTCTCAAGCATTTCAGCATTCGCTGTGCCAATTACAGGCACATGCACGCTCATGGCTGGCTTCTGCAACCATCAATCAGAACCCAATCACCACTACATTGGCTCAGGCAACAGCACAATCACTAGCACGCACGCACGCACGCATGGCAGCAAGGCACCGAAGGCAACGGGCTAACATACAGATCGCGATAGCAAGCACATACACACGCAAGCGCACAAGCACACGTGCACACGCACACGCACACGCACGAGCTGGTGCACACCCCCTCCCCCTCCCTCCCCACCCACCCACCCACCCACCCACACACGCAGGTCCCCCCCGGCCTCCCCCTCTCCCCCTCGGGTCTCCTCCCCTCCGCGATCGTCAAGGGCTGCTGGCAGCTGTCGGGCGGGCACAGGGGGGAGCGCGACACGGACAGGACCGCGGGGAGGGAGGCGGTCCAGGACTTTGAGAAGTTCGTGGAGGCTGGTGAGGGAGAGATGAGAGAGAGAATTGTTGGAGTGTGTGTGAGAGTGAGCGTGAGAGTGAGAGAGAAGAGGGGTTGATCGTGTGAGCTCGCTTGCGTGTGTGGGTGCGTACGTGTACATGTATGGTGTATACATGTATGGGGCACCAGTAGTAGTAGTCCTTGCTGCTGACTGCATGTGTTATGTAGACAGACTTGCAGTCCAACCAACGTCACTGTTGAGCAGAGCAGCACATACATGCACGCACGATCTCACACACCTCCCTCCCTCCCTGCCTGCACGCACGCATGCACGCATCTTCACACACACACACACACACACACACACCGCTCCTTCTTCCCAGGCATCACCACCTTCGACACCGCGGACATCTACGGCCCCTCCGAGTCCCTCATCGGCCGCTACCTATCCACTCTGAGAAAGAAGAGCGGCGTCGCGGTGTTCACCAAGATGTGTCTGTTCGGCCAGGACCAGGCGGACCCCACGTTCGAGTTCGTCAGGAGGAAGGTCGAGGGGAGCAGGGAGAGGATGGGGGTGGAGAGGATCGACATGGTGCAGTTTTATTGGCAGGTGAGAGGAAAGGAGAGTGTGTGTGTGTGTGTGTGTGTCATGATGTGTGTGTCCCATCGCAGCATAGTTTCTGTCTGTTACTTGTATTGCAGTTTGTGACAGGCTTTGGTTGTTGTCGTGTTTGGATAACTCGTTTGTGTTGTTTGACTTGCTTGGCGTGCAGGGTGCTGCGCACTGCACTGTGTGTGTGTGCCGTGCTTGTTGACCGCATGTTGTGAGTGCAGCATACAAGCAACTGTGTATCAATAACTGCAACTATGCATTCACTCAGTTGCATATGCAGACACGAGTCCGCTTGTCGATGCAAGTGTAGTGCACTGTCGGAACAGAACCTTGTGGTTGTGTCGTACTTTCACGTCACTGTCTGGTTCTCCCTCACTCTCTTTGTGCGTCTCAGGACTACTCCATCCCCAACTACGTGACGGCCGCCAAGCACCTGTCCACGCTGCAGGCGCAGGGCCGCATCCGCGCCATCGGCGTCACCAACTTCGACGTGCCGCGAATGCGGGAGATGATGGATGCAGGGGTGAAGATTGAAGCCGCGCAAGTAGGCGTGCATGCGCGTGCGCGTGCATACGTGCGAGTGTGTGTGTGCGTGTGTGTGCATGTATGTGCTCATCCATTGTGTGCGTGCGTATACACATGTGCGTGCGCGTGCGCGCGTGTGTGTGTGTGTGTGTGTGTGTAGTTTATGTACAAGGGGTGTCCGTGCGTGCGTGTGCATGTGTGAGCACCTGCACGTATGTGTCATTGTTGTGTCACCAACAACATACCCACGTTCCCACCTGACATCCTTCGCTTGAAATCCAGGTTCAGTACTCCCTGTTGGACCGGCGTCCCGAGAACGGCATGGTGGACTTTTGCCGTGAGAACAACGTCAAGCTGCTGCCGTATGGTGTTGTGGCCGGCGGCTTCCTCAGCGACAAGTACCTCGGCAAGACCTTCGCCGAGGCGCGCAAGGACATCAACACGTACAGCAAGCAGAAGTACGCGTCCGTCATAAACCAGGTGCGTGTGGTGGGTATAAGTCCGTTGGTATGGCAGGTGTGCGCATAGTTTACTCATGGCGGCAATGGTTGGTGCATGTGCCATGCCTGACTTCATTCGATGTACTATGTACTACTAGCATCAGCAAGCAGCAGATCTAGTGTGCACGTGGGCGCATATACGCACACGCCAGTGTATGCAGCGTGCTGATTCATGTAGAAAGAGCTGTATACGTGCGTGTGTGCGCGCACGCATACAGCGTCTTTCTACAGCGTGTAAATGTACATGATTCTACTGGGTATGCTCAGTTGCAACCCGCCACAATGTCTCACCTCACAAATGTCAACCTTACTCAGGTCGGCGCCTGGGACTGGTTCCAGGATCTCCTTGGTGTCCTGAGAAGTGTGGCCGACCGTCACAACGCGAGCGTGTCGAACGTTGCAACGCGTTGGGTCCTGCAGCGTCCCTCTGGCGTCGTGGCCGCCGCGATCGTCGGGGCACGCAACGCCGCGCACGTCGACGACCACCGACGCGCGTTCGCGTTCGAGTTGAGCGAAGAGGATCTTGCGCGGATTGATGAGGTGTTGGAGAAGGGGAAGAGGCCGAGAGGGGATTGCTACACGTGGGAAAGGGGGGGAGTGTTCTGAGCGGGGAGCGAGTGTGTTTGGTGTTGTTGTTCGTGTTGGGTTTGGCACATGGCCTCGCCTTGATGTTGGGCCAGGTTGAGGCCTACATATGTAGTTCATTACTTTGTTTCTTTGAGCAAAGAGTTGTTCTGGCACGTTGCCTCGGTATGTTGTGGGGTTGGGTGAAGGGATGTTGTGCAAACGAGGTGTTTTTGTGTGGTGAGCGGCAGGAGGGGTGTTGCATGATCAGGGGGGACGATTCGCGGACAAAACAATTGTTGTAAAATGCGTAATATTTTCTATCCAAAGAACAACAGGCCATGCAGTGTTGCTACGCGGTTTTGGTTTTTGTGTCTTGAGTGACTGTATGTTTTGAGGCAGTCCTGACCACGCGCAGTGTTGGTGAAGATGGGATGATTTCATGTACGTGCGTGCGTTAGAGCGTGGAGTCGGCCAACACGTTGCCCCAACAAGTTGTGTCACTGAGGGACCGTTTGCATTGAGGGTGTACTTGCACACTGATTGCAGCATTTAGAGTTCTTGTTTGGTTTAATACAAGTTGCAACGGTGGGTGATGTTAGCCAACGCCATCCCTCAAGAAGACAACAGTGGTGAAAGCACGCCAAGAAGTCCAATTCTTAGATTTGTGCAGTTTATGAAAAATCACTTGCCAGCAAAAGGAAGGTAGGTCTACAAAATAAGCATGCAGAAGTACGCTATCTATGTCGTCATTTGCATGCCTTGTGGTCGAATCTTCGCAACCATAGCATATGGTATGTACACGTGTGCAGGCTCAGGCCGACCTGTTGACGACCAATACCTGCACCGCGAGACGTTTGCTAGCCACAACTGCGACTTAGTAAAGCATGCAAAGGAATTGGACGTTGAACTCCTTCTCGTTAACAATGTTTAAGAGGAGATGAAAGCGCTTGTGGAGAAAGCGCATTCGAAGACGGCCACCGTGCGAGGAGAGATCTCCAAGGCAACAATACTCGCAACCGAATTCATAAGCAACCCTAGCACATTAATGTTCCCGCAATTGCTTTCCGATATTGCCGAACGACCTCTACAAGTGTAACAAGTGGGCTCCGACCACTAGGCTATGGTAGCGTCTTTTGCTACCTTTAACATCTTCAGCGTATGACTTACTATTGATGTGTTACGCAGCTTGGTTTGACAATCTTTCCAACCCTGCCAGTGGTACCCTTTTGGGCCAACCTGCTGGGTGGGTTGATTCCTCTAATGTGCGCACAATTCGGGTAAGTTGGCTTTCAGGCTATTCCGTTCCTGATGCAGCATTGCATTACCAGTCTCATGCTTTGTCTTGGTCCTACCAGTGTAATGTTTCTTGATGACTGGCCGCCTGTTGTTGCGCTCAACGCGTGTGTTGCTCTGTGCAGTTTGGACCCAACAGCAACTTCCATGCCCTTCATTGGCACCGTCATTGACGTCAGCGGCCTAGTTATCTACTTTCACATAGCCCGCTTAGTGTACATGCCATTGCCAGCAAAAGCCACAAGGACTCACGCGCATCATCTAGCACCCAAACCACATTGATAGCCTTCAGTGTTGTGTATATTTCGTTCCATGCTCGTCAGAACGTTTGCTACTGTTATGCTTAGCGGTCATGGTCAATTGATGTTTGGCATCCACCTCCCATGGTCATCAAGGTGGCAACCAGCAAGGCCCACTATTGCTTAATGTAGTTATTGTTGGAGCTGATGGCTAGTCGCAGTGGAGGCGTTAATAGTGATGGTAGGCAACACGATGGTCACCTAACGATGGCATGGTCCCCCCTTGCTGTGGTGTGGCAACTGATGTGTTGTCCAACGCACAATGTAGTATACTCTCTCTTATATACGCTGGTTTGATGTTGCCGCGCAAGTTCATCAAAGAACAGCTAGACAGCACAGCCAAAGAAGCAGGACCACCGGTGCCAGTCTTTAAATACCAACCACATTGATGGGCATTTGCACGAGGCAGCACCAAGCTTATTTTGCAATCAACGCATGCGCCTGCCTGGTAGTGATACACAATGCCAGATTCGTGCGCTTACCCAAACAAAGCTGCTTATAGTCGTGGTCTCAAGGCAGGTGAAGGCGACATCTCCTGGCTTTCATTGTTCGCACGCTGGAGTATGTGTCAACCATGGCTGCGTGGGGAACCATTGTGCCCAGTAACTGAATCAGCAACAGTGTACGGCAGAGGCACGCGCAGCTCGCAACTGCAAGAGAACCTGCTAGCTGCGACAAGTGTGCTGTTAGCAGCTGAGGTGCTGTGCTTGCTTGCGGGTCAACCGTTATCATTGCTATGCTGCCATGTCTGGAGTAAGTCAGTGGAGCTAGTTCTTGTTGCAGTTCTGGACCGCACGTACATAGTTGTATAATGGTATATGTGTGCGGATGGTTGCATGTATGCATCTGTGGCATGCAGCAACAGAGTGCGCATGTCCATATATGCCTTGTGACAGCACGTATGATGGAGCATCCCGTGTAGTGCAACCAGGCTCATGATGCTGGCGTGCATGTCGCAATCCGGTTGGCAAAGGTGTGGACGTTAGGTGTGCATTGGCTGGAGCGGCAGTGCGGCCTGCTTGCACGCACCAAGTGTGGAAACACATGTGCTGCATGTACATGTAACTCCATGACTATCGTACACGCACGTCCCAATCAGCAATGTCTGTTTCAATATTCCATTCGTATAGTAGAGGCCCCACGACAATGGACACAGGCAGCCGGCGCTGCTGGGTTGATAAGCGAACCAGTTGCAGTCTGAAGCTGTGTCAGCACCATGCAACACCGTGTGACTCCATCACATCGCACAGGACAGGCCTTCAACTCAAGCAGATTCGTGGCAGAGCTTTGAGGGCACATCATCACGTACGTGAGTCTCTGTTTGATGGATGCGTGGCCCCTGTCGATGCTTGACGGACCTGAGCTCAGGCCCTAGAGAGACGAGCAGTCTTGCCTTGGGTTGTGCTGCGAGACAGAGAACAACCCTAGGGCTTCAGATGCTTGCGTTGAAGTTGGCGGGTCCAAGGCCATCTGCTTCTCGCATTGGTGGCGCTGTGTTGTGCTTGTTTTCCAGAGAAGCAGGCTGGCCTACAGAGGAGGTGGGGCTGCCGGTCTGCACCATCACCGCCGCAGCTTTTCTCTCAAGCCCAAAGCGTTCTCCTTTACTTGCTCCTCCTCCTGGTCTCGTGAAGCAATGGCGCCACCGTCGACCATGAAAGCCCTCGTCCTCAAAGGTGCTGTGTGCCTGCGTGTGCATGTGTGTCTGCATGGGCACGTGTGAGCTTGCACATATGGTGGCATTGCAGTATACCTGCTGTATACTTGTCTGCATCCAACCTTTACGAGTGCTCACAACAGGTTTGCATGGAGGCCGTGCTATGCTACTTGGCTTCACCTGACCTTCGTAATCTTTCTAGTAGTTGCGTGCATGCATGCATGCATGCACGCAAGCATTGTGCTGTCTCACGCAACGCTTTCATCTCCGTTTCTCTAGTCTGAACAACAACAACAATCCCTTACACACGCACGCAGGCGAGAACAAGGCTAGCAACCTCCAGGTGGTTGATCTTCCCCTCCCCCACCTCCACCCCCGCGACCTCCTCGTGCATGCACGCCGTGTCCGTCAACCCCGTCGACGTCATGCTGCGCGGCACACCGTAAGAGAGAGGATGTGTGTGTGTGTATGTGTGTGTGTGTGTGTGTGTGTTCTGCCGGTCATCATTAGTAAAAACCAACATGTGCATGCAGTCCCCCCGAGGGCGAGCAGGTGCGCGTGCTCGGGTACGACTGCGCTGGCGTCGTGGAGGACGCCGGCAAGGATGTGAGGAAGTTCCAACGCGGTGACGACGTCTACTTTGCCGGCAGTCCCACACGTCAGGGCTCAGTAAGTTGGGATATGTTGTTACACACAATCACTATATTGGGATGTGTGACACTCTGTGTGCTGCAGAATGCGGAGTACACGGCCGTAGATGAGCGTATTGTCGGGCACAAGCCTAGCAACCTCAGCTTTGAGGAGGCGGCCGCCCCTGCCTCTGGTGTCGCTGACTTCATGGGAAGCGCTCTTTGAACAGCTGCACGCAGGTGCTTGATGTTTGTATCCCTGCTGTGTCTTTCGACAATGATTTCTGAAACGACAACACGATGACTTAGTATCCGTTTCTGTTCAAAAAAAATATGAAGCCAAGCCCGTGCCGGAATGCGATGATGAAGTCCCCTCCGCAACCTATTGGACTTGTCATCGGTGGCGCTGGTGGCGTTGGGACCCATCGCCATACAACTCATGAAGCAGGTAAGGCCAACTTGTAGCTGTGGACACACGTGCATGTGCCCCACCCATATGGACAGCAGTAGAGATGCAGTGTGTGCATGTACCAACTTCTGTCATGTGTGAGCATGTAGGCAGCACGCTTTCATGCATGCAAACAGGTCTGTATTGTGCGCGCGCATGAAGCATACGACGCCTACGCAGACCTGCGCGCACACATACCCTTGCAAACGTGCACACGCGCGTACGCACGCACAGGTCCTCAACTACCACGTGGTCGTGACGGCCTCTCGTCCCGAGAGCGAGTCTTTCGCTCGCAAGTTCGATGACGACTCCGTGATCAACGACAAGCGTCCTCTGGCGCCGCAGCTGCGAGACGCCGTCAACGGCAGGTCGGACCATGTCCTGAACACGGGAACCCGGTTGAGATCTTGGAGGACGCTGTTGGGGCGATGAACGCCTTCGGGGGGATTGTCAAGCGAGTGTCTTCACGGTCACGTTGCAGGATGAGATGCGTGCGTGTGGTTTTTGAAATGCGACAGTGATACACTTTGGTGAGGTGTGGCACGGCACGCTCACGCGCACGAGCACACACGCGAGCGCGCTCTCACACGCAAGAAAACACTCGCATGCCAGGCCTGCACTAACTTGCACAAACACCCGCTTGCTCTGCATCCTCAGCGTCCTGAACCGCACCAACCCTGCGGACGTCTCCCCCCTCTCCCGCAAGCGCCAGGCGTTTAACCTTCGAGTCCGTGTTCCTGCGGGCGGTGACGGGGGGAGGGGGGGACCGGGACAGGCGAGGCAGGGGGTGATTCTGGACAAGAAAACTGCGACGGCTGGTGGAGGAAGGGAGGATCAAGCCAGCGGTCACGAGGGTCATGGACTTCTGGAGGGGGGTGAGGAGTGGGGTGGGGTGGAGTTGGTGGGTGGGTGGGTGTATCAGCATGCACACAGATATGCACGCACAGCTCGATATATACACGCGCGCTTGCGTGTGTGCTGATTTTCATGTGCATGCGTGTAAGCACGTAGTCTATCTTGCTGCGACTTGACATCTTTTTCTATGGGCTGAAGCTGCCGGAGGCGCACGAGATCGTGGCGAAGCGTGAGACGCTCGGGAAGATAATACACCCACCCTTAGTCGAGTGCATGTACATCTTGTTGTCTGCCAAACACCTGCTGTTGTGTTTTCTGAGCACAAGTGTGGCTATGCTTGATGGGGGAGCCTTATCACTGGTACTTGCAATGCTGTGATTTGTGCGACAACGATAACAATTATGTGTTGGTTCTAGCCTTGCACAAGTCCATTTGCACGCAAGCAGACTCGTGTGGGTGTGTGCACGACCGTGTGAGGTAGAGGAGCACAGTACGCTGCACACACCATGTACAGTGAGTATAAATTACGTTTGCATGCAAGCACAGTTTTCTGCAATCCCGGCAGAGCACACTATGCATGTGCATTTCCGTTTCGCATTGTTTGTACATACACAAAACCAGGGCGGTTAACACTTGTACACGGTGAACTACGTGGTAGCGTGAAATGTGAGTGGTGTGCTTGTGGGATGGTGATTGTCAGTATGCATGAGCATACTGACAATCACCATCCCACAAGCCACGCGCATTGTATGTACAATCGTGCATAGTAGTGTATTGTTTCCTAATAGCAAATGCGTAGGGAGTTAGCGTAAAGGGTACCCTCTGGACATGCGCAGTGCCGAGGAGTGCGAAGCAAAGTAGCAGGTTGTATGCAAATATGATGTCATGTCAGGAACATTGTGCTCTCACCCAACAGCTGCATCGCAGGCTTGTCCACGCTCTTACTGTGCCAGTGCGTTGGTGCTGGACGTGTTCAGACAGACACACTTCATCAACGCAAGACTCCCTCAACAGCCCGCACGTGCGCATGAAGAGTCCAACATCCACCTATCTTCACACGTACTCACGCCGGCAGCACTCTCTTCTCATTCAACACCAACATGACCTATTGTGACTCGCCCAAACTCCTTCCCTTCACCCCGCATACACTCCAAACGCCCTCTCCTGCCACCGTCCATACTCACCAAACATCGCCGTAACAGACTCCTCAACCTCATGCTCGACGACCGCATCACCACAAAACACAATGGTGTACCCCGCCCGTGCGCGCGCAGACGCACGCAGTGCCGCGCACCACGTCATGCGTCCCATGAGGCCTCGCGGCTAACGCTCTCGTCGAGAAGAGGGGGAGAGAGGGGTTTGTGTGTGTCGGGAGGGAGGGAGAGAGAGAGAGGGTGCAGGTTGGGGCCGTAGAGGATGTGGGCGTTGGCGAACGGGTCCAACCTGCATACATGTTGCGTACGTGTTGGGGTTAGGATGCATACCAATACGTGACGACGTACTTTGCGTCGAGTGTCCCGTAGAAGTCGTAGTAACCGCAAAGATGACCATTTTATTGTTTGTTTGTGTGTTTGTTTGCTGTTCGAGTGCACCGTCACCATGGCCTCCACCCAGCCGCTATCGTTGTATGTTCACACATGTTGTTGTGACCTATTACCCCACAAACAGCAACAGCAGGTGTCTTGCATTTCCAGCACAATATGCTGTTGCTGTATGACCGCTGCGGCCGGCAGTCCTCACCCGTGAAGCACATGATGGCCGCAGCATATTCAACCCACGCATGCACCAGACCGCTGTTGCGCGCTGCGGCCGGGTTGCGATTTCGCTGGTGGAAGAGTATGACCGCATTGGTGTTGTGAGGAACGATGAGGGGTCACGCCGTCGTGGCGACACCACCAGCGAAATGGAGAGGCATCGTCGATGAGAAAGATGACGGAGGGCTGCAATGTCCGTGTGGGGTTGAAGCGATGACATGATGGGTTGTTAGCGTCTGCTTTGGGCGAGAGAGTGTGTGTGTGTGTGCATGCGCATGCGCGCGCGTGTGCACGTATCGTGTGTAGGTGTGCATGCGCGTGTTTGCGTATGAGCGCAAGCGGATGCGGATGCGCGTGTAAACATGCGCGCACACACAGTGAATGTGTGTGCACGATTGTCACAGATGACATACTTGCCACGAACAACCCCGCCTCTTGCTTGCGGTCCCAAGGCGTCTAGCAGGCACCCTACGCTCCTAGCATCGCCCCCCGGGCACGGCAACCGCCACCACCACCACAACCCCTTTCTCCGTGTTTGCGTCTGCGTCGACATCGCACTCGAGGCGGAGCATCAAGACAAGCAGCGTTCTGAGGCTG
Organism: Chlorokybus atmophyticus; assembly: GCA_009103225.1. Classification (NCBI taxonomy): domain Eukaryota; kingdom Viridiplantae; phylum Streptophyta; class Chlorokybophyceae; order Chlorokybales; family Chlorokybaceae; genus Chlorokybus; species Chlorokybus atmophyticus. The sequence continues at coordinate 12,667 of RHPI01003389.1, forward strand.
TGTGACTGCCGCTGAGACGCAGGGTTTTACGGCCTCGTACAGGCCGCAAGTGTAGCCGAGCACGCAGGACGCAGTGTGGAGGGAAAGGAGCTGGAGGACACGCCACCACCTGATACCTGTGCCTGGGAATAGGGGGAGTGTGATTCTGCTCATGTGCTCAACGGAGTGGTGCGCGCTGATACGCGAGACATATGCACACGCACACGCACACGCACACGCACACTGACTTACCTTGCAGGCTGATTGTGTTGCGCGTCTCTCTCTCTCTCTCTCTCTCTCTCTCTTGCCGCAGCGACCACGCGTGCTGATGCCGTTGCCGCTGACAACGACGTCATCAGTGTTGTTGGGGACTATTGTTGTTGTTGTTGTTGTTGCATGCGGATATCACACATGCACGCAACAACGACAACCACCAAGGTCGAGAGCTCTTTGCTACCGCTGCTCAGTTCACCATCCTTGGTGAACACCCCTGCACGCGACAGTGTGCTACACACAGCGCATGTATTGTACACTATGCACAGTAGAGTGTATATAATCTACGCTCATATAGACAGTTCTCGGAGCGTATACGTACAGTGTACAACGTACGAGCAAGCGTACCTCATACGCAGGCATGGCCCGCCTCTCACACTGCAGCTGCTGGTAGGGGAAGGCTTGTGACAGCTGACAGTGGCGTTAATGGCCCGTGATGTGGAAAACCGTCACTGCTACTGTACTCATGTTACATTTGTCACACACACACACACACAAGTAATGTATCATCTTCTATAAGCGCAAAGGGTGAGTCACTCACTACACAACTATCACAACGTCACAACACATCTCAAGGCAACGTGCCAAAAGAGCTCTCTGCTCTCAAGTCAAACAGCCAAGTGTTTGACTACAAAAACCGCAGGCCTCAACCTGGCCCCCAACATCACAGCAACCTGAGGCAATCTGCGAACAGAACTACACTGTAACTCTCCGTCCAAAGACCCAATGCCCTATGTGTGTGGTTGTAACATATGCTGCATGTACCGCTTCCGCGAGCAATGCTTTGCAAGCACTGCTTGAAAAGCGAATTGGGCGCAAACCAAAAGCTGTTTCAGCGCCATGTAACACCATGCGATTCCATCACATCGCACAGGACAGGCCTTCGACTCAGCAAACCTGTGTGGCAGAGCCTTTGAAGGCACATCATCACGTACGTAAGTCTTTTGTTTGATGGATGCGTGGCCCCTGATGCCACTGTCGATGCTTGGACGGACCTGAGCTCAGGCCTAAGAGAGTGAAGCCAGCCTTGGGTTGTGCTGAGAGAAAGAGAACAAGGCAGCAGCAGGTCAGGCTACTGAACAATCCTAGACCAGAGTCGTAATGCACAGCGCCCACATCTTAGTGTTTACGCAGGGTTGGGGGTGTTCAATTTTACTCCTAACCTAGGTGTATCTTAGTTGGGGGTGTTCAACTGTTCCGTCTGCGCAGGGCCTCTGCATCGTCGTGCTTGCCCAGCTCGCACAGGACATGTGCCAGGTTGTTGAGGGACTTCGCGGTGTTGGGGTGGTCCGATCCCAGCTGCGCTTCGCAAATCGCCAGTGCCCGTCTGTGCAGGGCCTCAGCGTCGTCGAGCTTGCCCAGCTCGTAGAGGACAAGTGCCAGGTTGTTGAGGGACTTCGCGGTGTCGGGGTGGTCCAATCCCAGCTGCGCTTCGCGAATCGCCAGTGCCCGTCTGTGCAGGGCCTCAGCGTCGTCATGCTTGCCCAGCTCGCACAGGACAGATGCCAGGTTGTTGAGGGACTTCGCGGTGTTGGGGTGGTCCGATCCCAGCTGCGCTTCGCGAATAGCCAGTGCCCGTCTGTGCAGGGCCTCAGCGTCGTCGAGCTTGCCCAGCTCGCACAGGACAGATGCCAGGTTGTTGAGGGACGTCGCGGTGTCGGGGTGGTCCGATCCCAGCTTCGCTTCCCAAATAGCCAGTGCCCGTCTGTGCAGGGCCTCAGCGTCGTCGAGCTTGCCCAGCTCGCACAGGACATGTGCCAGGTCGTTGAGGGACGTCGCGGTGTCGGGGTGGTCCGATCCCAGCTGCGCTTCACAAATAGCCAGTGCCCGTCTGTGCAGAGCCTCAGCATCGTCGTGCTTGCCCAGCTCGCACAGGACATCTGCCAGGTTGTTGAGGGACTTCCCGGTGTCGGGGTGGTCCGATCCCAGCTTCGCTTCCGAAATAGCCAGTGCCCGTCTTAGCAGGGCCTCAGCCTTGCCGTACCTGCCCTCGCATGTCAAGCAAGCGCCTTGCAAAGTCCACAGATGTGGCAAAAGTGTCATGTCTTGACATTCAACTTGCTGCAAGATGCGTTCACATCTGTGCAAGATACTCCAAGCCTTTGTTGTCTCATAGAGGACAATATAAAACTCCGCTAATGCCAGTGCAACATCAATGACCCGCTGCAAATAGTCCGCATCTAGCGGAACCTTGATCCCGCTGGGGTCACCACCCTCTGGCAAAGCCATGGACACTGCATACGCAAAGTGTTCCGTGTCTTGTCCAACCTTGCCCACTTCAGCGATAGCCAGAACCGCAGCCTGGGCGATCTGGACTCCCTCTTTCTTGCCATCCCATCTGCCAAAACTCTGCACCAGCGGGTGGAAAGCTATCCCTGCATCGAGAGTCCGCTCCGCTAATGCATACTTGTTGAGCAGTCCAGCCGCAACGTGGATATTATCAATGCTAACATCCTTCGCCAGCAATGTACAGGCAGCCTGTTTCAATAGGTCCAACCGTATTGGAGCTGCAGCAAACCATCCACCCAATCTCAATACGATTCTGGCCAAAGCAACTGCCTGAGGTGGATGTCTGGCATCACTCAACATCATCTCCATACTCGTAGCAAACAAAGTTGTTAGATGCGGGCTAGTTTGGAATTCGGGGTCATCCAGTTCCTGGTTGAAGATCTCAACACCTTCAGTGTCAAGCAGGTTCAAGACCCACTCCGGGCCGCTCCCATACTCATGCATCAGCTTAGCAGAAACTGATAGGGATAAAGCATGGCACCCTAGAGCCACAGCCAGCTCCTTGACCTTTGCATCGGGAGTCTCTGGCGGCAAACCCGATTTGAGCAATTGACACGCATACATCTCTTCAAGGTTCTTCAGCTCCAGGAGGCCTTGGCTGGTTGAATACATGCGCTGACGGGCAGTCAGTATGACATGGCAAGGGCCTTCCCGCGGCAGGTATCCCGGATACTGATGCTCGTCATCCACGTTGTCTAACACCAGGAGACAAGGGGTTTCAGACTGTTCAAGCGCTGTCCGGATCGTCAATACACCATCTCGGTTCGGGTCCCGCACACTCGAATGCATCGTCCCAGACCTGTCATGAAAGGGTCTTTACCAAGCGTACCACATTAACAGTTTACATAAGCATCATAATCTTGCTCAAAGCTAGCAAACGCTCTTACCCGGTGTCGACAGCGCCTAGGCTGATGCCCAGCGGAGCTGCCAACCCAAGGAAGTTAACCTGCAACAAGTCTTTGCTGGCGGCAATCCAGAGCAGTTTGTCGTATTGGTTTTTATGGCTATAAGCGTACTTCAACGCCAGGTGCGTCTTGCCGGAACCCCCCATGCCTTGGATGCAGACACAGCCACATTCATCTTTCAGCATGTTCTTCAGCTCTGTCATCTCTTGGCTCCTTCCAATGAAGAGCTTTTTGTCACGATATGGCACCGTGTTGACTCTCTTTCCTGTTGTGCAGACTCGTCTGAGCCTCTTGCAAACTTTTTGCACAATCGAATCCACATAGGTGTCCTCGTAATTGTCATGTTTTGACATAACGTCCATGCATACAACCGCGAGCTCACAAATCACTTGCGTCCAGTCCGCTTCATTCATGCCGCATTTTGTCCACAGCTGCCCCCCGTGATGCTCCCAGGCTGTACCTACTGCAAGCATAGACACACATACGCATGACAAACAGACTTGAGGACCGACTTGTTTATCCCCGTGAATAATCGGTATACCTTTCTTGTTCTTGATCGCCTCTGCATCTATGTCATCAGGAGTGATATGGTAACAGGCTGGCATGCAGTTTCCTCGATCCAGAAACACTCGCAGCTCCTTCATGCACCAGTAGCTCTCAAAGAACTGCGGAGACAACACCACGATGCCGCATTTCGCCGTTCGCATGGCTGAGTCCATTTCCACAGAAGAAAGATCTCCCATACAGAGTATCCTGTCGTCGAAGAACACCCGCAGCTTCTGCTTCTTAAGCTCGCGGTTCAGCCATGCGCTGAATGTCCTCTTTGTGTCCGGACCCCGATGACAGAGAAACACGTCGTAACCTTCTTCCCGAGTTGCTTGCTGTGCAGCCATGAATCCACGGCAAGCCTCGAGTCACCACCACCACCAGCGGTGCTGCAGCAGCACCAAGTCGAAGTGATACTAGTGAGGGTATCCAACTACAAGCCTGCAGTCAGTGGTTTGAAGCAGAGCAGCCGAGCACAACGCAGCGCAGTGGATTGTGAAAACAGAAGCATACCTCTTTCCGGAAGACCAGCTCGACCGCCGAGCTGTCCTTCCCAAACTTCGCCCGCCGCCCCCGCCGCCGCCGCCGCCGCAAACCATCAATCCATGGCGTGGAGATTGCAAAGGTTGTTCATCGAGGCGGTGAGGAGCATTGTGGAGGAGGGGAGAGTGAGGGCGGCGGTGACGAAAGTCATGGACTTTTGGAGGGAGGTGAGAGATGTGCGTGCGTGCGTGTGTGTACGCAGAGTAGTTGAGATTGCTTGCGCTTGGCATAGAGTGTTTCGTTATGGTTAACTATACCATATAGTCAAAAACAGCCCCAGCACAGCCTCCTCAAACTCATGCTCAACGACTGACTGCATGGATACAAAATAGTGTGGTGTACCCGCCCCCGCGCGCAGTAGTAGTTGCACATTGCACTGTATGTGCGCGCAGACGTACGCAGTGCCATGCACCACTCGATGTCCTCCCAGCACGCCCTCTCGGTAACAATCGGCGAAGAGGGGGAGAGAGGGGATGTGTGTGTGTGAGGAGGGAGGGAGAGACAGAGAGAGGGTGCAGATGGGGCCGTAGAGGATGTGGGCGTTGGCGAACGGGTCCGACCTGCATACAAGTTGGGGATGTGTTGGGTATGATCGGGGTGCATACCGCATAACGCATGAGCGACGACGCACCTCGCGTTGAGTGTCCGTAGAAGTCGTGGTAACCGCTGATGATCGAGTCTCCAGCTGAGATGGTCATGCCAGCAATGACCACTTCGAAGAATGTTGTGTTTGTTTTGCTGTTTAAGTGCGCAGCCACCATGGCCTTCACTCAGCCGCTATTGAGTTGTATGTTCACACTTGTTGCTGTTGTTGTCACCTTCCCCCCCCACGACTAACAACAAGAATAAGAAGAGCAGCACGTGTCTCGCATATCAACACACACACCACTGCACGTCCGTGAAGCACACGATGGATGACCACGTCCTTGTTGTTGGGATTGAGAAGGGATTCGCATCGTTGACGCGCTCCTCCCCACCAACGAAGCGGAGAGGTGTCTTCGATGAAGGATTGGATGGACGGCTGGCAGAGCCTGTGTGAGGAGTTTGGTGTGGAGAAATGAGTTACTAGCCTCCTGCTGTGTGCAGGAGAGTGTGTGTATGAGCGTGCGCGTGCGCGTGCATGTGCGCGCGCGTGTGTGCGCATGTGTGGGTCTGTCTGCGCGTGCGTCAATGTGTGTGCGCGTGTGTGTCTGTTCACGTGCGTGCTAGTGCGTGCAGGCCGTATCTCGCATGACACACACCTGTCAACAACCTCCACCCCTCTGACTTGCTGTCCCACGACGACAACCACCACAGCAACAACTTCATGCGCGTCTGCATTTGACATCGCACTCTGGCGCAGCTGGAGTAAACGCCACCACGACCCGTTACCTGTGCCTGGGGATAGGGGAGTTGGTTTTGCTGACATGCAACAACAACAGAGTGGTGCTTGTTGGTTGATACTCACTCACATGCACTCACACGCGCACACACATGTACTCATCGTCTCACTATGCAACCTAATTGTGTCGCGCGTCTCTGGGAAGGGGGTGGGAGCAGCAGCGGTAGCAAGCAGCAGGCACCTGAATCTGCTGTCGTTGTGTTGCATGCGGAAACACGTGCAACAACGACGACCACAAAACCACCACCAAAACAAACAAGCTCCTTTGCTTCCGCTGCTCATTGTCCTTCAATCCCAGGCATATGGAACAGTATGCCGATCGGCTTCGTTCGTGTTCGTGCATGTACTGTACTCTGTAGAGCGTACACAATACGCTAGCTGACACAACATGCAGTGTGTATACAGCGGTTTATATATGTAAGCGAGCGCGTAATGTACGCTCTCGTACCTCCAACGCACGCATCCCCGCCTTTCTCACACACACACGTGTCCACCGCACAGCGTTTGTGCCAGTGACTCCGCAAGCCAAGCCTAGGCCCAGGCCTAGGCCTAGGCCTGGGTTTTGGCTTGGCTTGGCCCAGTGTCCTCGCCAGTCTCAGCGACATGCATGCTATCGCTTTGCATGTGTTGCACCGCTTCATTCGTGCCTGGCAGCGGCCATGCTCGCGTGGCCGGCGGCGTCGGTGGCGTCGGCGGCGGTCGGGGGGGCGCTGTCGCCGTGCTGCTCGCTGCTGCCACGCCTGCCTGACGGCAGCGCTCCACAAGCCGTAGTCGGCCGATCTTGCCGTCGTCATACTCCTCCTCAACGACACCGCCGCCGCAGCCAGCATACCACCGCAGCTCAGCCTCCCCGCGCATGCAGCAGCGACGCCAACACCGACGACGACGCTCACAACAGCCGCAACCACAGCCACAACCTCACCAGCGTCACCCGCAGAGAGGCGTTGGTGGTAGGGCCCGCCGCGATAATGGCCGCCGCGATAATGGCCGCCGCGGCCGCTGGTTCTGAGGAGGAGGCGAAGGCGGCGGCGGCGGCGGCTTCGCCCACGTCGTCGTCCGCAGCCGTCACCACCACCACCAACTTGCCGTTGGTAGGATTCCTGCGAGTGGAGCAGTTGACATGGCCCAATCCGCACAGTCATGTTGTGTCTGAGCCATTGACTATCATCATCATCATCTCTGCCTTGTCTGTCTGACTGCCTCCTGCTTTGCTGCCGTGTGAGACGTTCGTACGCTATTCGCTATCCGGTGCATTCATTTCATTGCTGGACTCTCAAGCATTTCAGCATTCGCTGTGCCACTTACAGGCACATGCACGCTCATGGCTGCCTTCTGCAACCATCAATCAGAACCCAATCACCATTACATTGGCTCAGGCAACAGCACAATCAGTAGCACGCACGCACGCATGGCAGCAAGGCACCGAAGGCAATGGGCTAACATACAGATCGCGATGGCAAGCACACGCACACGCACGAGCTGGTGCACACCCCCTCCCCCTCCCTCCCCACCCACCCACCCACCCACCCACACACGCAGGTCCCCCCCGGCCTCCCCCTCTCCCCCTCGGGTCTCCTCCCCTCCGCGATCGTCAAGGGCTGCTGGCAGCTGTCGGGCGGGCACAGGGGGGAGCGCGACACGGACAGGACCGCGGGGAGGGAGGCGGTCCAGGACTTTGAGAAGTTCGTGGAGGCTGGTGAGGGAGAGATGAGAGAGAGAGTTGTTGGAGTGTGTGTGAGAGTGAGAGAGAAGAGGGGTTGATCGTGTGAGTGAGGACTTGCGTGTGTGGGTGCGTGCGTGTACATGTATGGTGTATACATGTGTGGGGCACCAGTAGTAGTCCTTGCTGCTGAGTGCATGTGTTATGTAGACAGACTTGCAGTCCAAACAACGTCACTGTTGAGCAGAGCAGCACATACATGCACGCACGATCTCACACACCTCCCTCCCTCCCTGCCTGCCTGCCTGCACGCACGCACGCACGCATCTTCACACACACACACCCCGCCCCTTCTTCCCAGGCATCACCACCTTCGACACCGCGGACATCTACGGCCCCTCCGAGTCCCTCATCGGCCGCTACCTATCCACTCTGAGAAAGAAGAGCGGCGTCGCGGTGTTCACCAAGATGTGTCTGTTCGGCCAGGACCAGGCGGACCCCACGTTCGAGTTCGTCAGGAGGAAGGTCGAGGGGAGCAGGGAGAGGATGGGGATGGAGAGGATCGACATGGTGCAGTTTTATTGGCAGGTGAGAGGAAAGGAGTGTGTGTGTGTGTGTGTGTGTCATGATGTGTGTGTCCCATCGCAGCATAGTTTCTGTCTGTTACTTGTATTGCAGTTTGTGACAGGCTTTGGTTGGTTGTTGTCGTGTTTGGATAAGTCGTTTGTGTTGTTTGACTTGCTTGGCGTGCAGGGTACTGCGCACTGCGCTGTGTGTATGTGCCGTGCTTGTTGACCGCATGTTGTGAGTGCAGCATACAAGCAACTGTGTATCAAGAACTGCAACTATGCATTCACATTCACAGTTGCATATGCAGACACGAGTCCGCTTGTCGAGGCAAGTGCAGTGCACTGTCGGAACAGAACCTTGTGGTTGTGTCGTACTTTCACGTCACTGTCGGTTCTCCCTCACTCTCTTTGTGCGTCTCAGGACTACTCCATCCCCAACTACGTGACGGCCGCCAAGCACCTGTCCACGCTGCAGGCGCAGGGCCGCATCCGCGCCATCGGCGTCACCAACTTCGACGTGCCGCGAATGCGGGAGATGATGGATGCAGGGGTGAAGATTGAAGCCGCGCAAGTAGGCATGCATGCGCGTGCGCGTGCATATGTGCGAGTGTGTGTGTGCGTGTGTGTGCATGTATACATGTGCTCATCAATTGTGCGCGTGCATGTACACATGCGCGTGCGCGTGCGCGTGCGCGTGCGCGTGCGCGTGCGCGTGCGCGTGCGCGTGCGCGTGTGTGTGTGTGTGTGTGTGTGTGTGTAGCTTATGTACAAAGGGTGTCCGTGCGTGCGTGTGCATGTGTGAGCACCTGCACGTATGTGTCATTGTTGTGTCACCAACAACCTACCCACGTTCCCACCTGACATCCTTCGCTTGAAATCCAGGTTCAGTACTCCCTGTTGGACCGGCGTCCCGAGAACGGCATGGTGGACTTTTGCCGTGAGAACAACGTCAAGATGCTGCCGTATGGTGTTGTGGCCGGTGGCTTCCTCAGCGACAAGTACCTCGGCAAGACCTTCGCCGAGGCGCGCAAGGACATCAACACGTACAGCAAGCAGAAGTACGCGTCCGTCATAAACCAGGTGCGTGTGGTGGGTTTAAGTCCGTTGGTATGGCAGGTGTGCGCATAGTTTACTCATGGCGGCAATGGTTGGTGCATGTGCCATGCCTGACTTCATTCGATGTACTATGTACTATGTACTACTAGCATCAGCAAGCAGCAGATCTAGTGTGCACGCAGGCTTATATACGCACACGCCAGTGTATGCAGCGTGCTTTCATTCATGTAGAAAGAGCTGTATATGTGCGTGTGTGCACGCACGCATACAGCTCTTTCTACAGCGTGTATATGTACATAATTCTACTGGGTATGCTCAGTTGCAACCCGCCACAATGTCTCGCCTCACGAATGTCAACCTTACTCAGGTCGGCGGCTGGGACTGGTTCCAGGATCTCCTTGGTGTCCTGAGAAGTGTGGCCGACCGTCACAACGCGAGCGTGTCGAACGTTGCAACGCGTTGGGTCCTGCAGCGTCCCTCTGGCGTCGTGGCCGCCGCGATCGTCGGGGCACGCAACGCCGCGCACGTCGACGACCACCGACGCGCGTTCGCGTTCGAGTTGAGCAAAGAGGATCTTGCGCGGATTGATGAGGTGTTGGAGAAGGGGAAGAGGCCGAGAGGGGATTGCTACACATGGGAAAGGGGGGGAGTGTTCTGAGCGGGGGGCGAGTGTGTTTGATGTTGTTGTTCGTGTTGGGTTTGGCACATTGCCTCGCCTTGATGTGATGTTGGGCCAGGTTGAGGCCTACATTTGTAGTTAACTACTATGTTTCTTTGAGCAGAGAGTTGTTTTGGCACGTTGGCTCGGGATGTTGTGGGGTTGGGTTGAGGGGTGTTGTGCAAACAAGGTGTTTTTATGTGGTGAGAGGCAGGAGGGGTGTTGCATGATCAGGGGGACGATTCGCGGATAAAACAATTGTTGTAAAATGCGTGATATTTTCTATTCTAAGAACAACAGGCCATACAGTGTTGCTACGCGGTTTTGGTTTTTGCGTGTTTTAAGTGACTGTATGTTTGAAGGCAGTCGTGATTGCGCGCAGTTTTGGTGAAGATGGGATGATTTCATGTACTTGCGTGCGTTAGAGCGCGGAGTTGGCCAACACGTTGCCCCAACAAATTGTGTCACCGAGGGACCGTTTGCATTGAGGGTGTACTTGCACACTGATTGCAATTGTTGAAGTTCTTGTTTGATTTGATACAAGTCTGCAATGGTGGGTGATGTTAGCCAAAGCAATCCCTCCGGAATACAACGATAACAAAAGCACACCAATGCGATCCCTTTAGAATACAACAATGACAAAAGCACACCAAGAATTCCAATTCTTAAGTTTGTGCAATTCATGAAAAAACGACTTGCCAGTAAAAGGAAGGTAGGTCTACGAAATAGGCATGCAGAAGCATACTATCTATGTCGTCGAATGCATGCCTTGTGGTCGAATCTTCGCAATCACAGCATACGGTATGTACACGTGTGCAGGCTCAGGCCGACCTGTCGACAACCAATACCTGCACCGCGAGAAAGTTTGCTGGCCACAACCGCAACTTAGTAAAGCATGCAAAGGAATTTGAAGTTAAACTCCTTTTCGTCGACAATGTATAAAAGGAGATGAAAGCGCCTGTGGAGAAAACGCGTTCGAAGACGGCCACCGTGCGAGGAGAGATCTCCAGAGCAACAATACTCGCAACCGAATTCATAAGCATCTCTAGCACATTAATGTTCCCGCAATTGCTTTCCGTATTGCCGAACGACCTCCACAAGTGCAACAAGTGGACTCCGGCCACTAGCTATGGTCGCAAAAGACGCTACCGTGAGTGAGGTCTGTTACAATTTATCCAAAATCGTGACAACAAGTGAAAGATAAATTATCATATTATTCATCTCATGTGCATATGTGTGTGCTTTTGTGCTAAGATGCCCAACCAACTCTACCTCAGCGTTGTTGTTTTTGTCTTTGAAAGCGGGGGGGGGGGGGGG